>JAUCNO010000548.1:12032823-12045689 GCA_032353835.1 Enteromius viviparus | reverse complement strand
ACATTTTAAATCGATTCTGAATCGTTGCAAATGAGAATCTAGATTTTTCTGTGAATCGATTTTTTGGCACACCCCTACATTTTAACATACAAAACTATGTTTTCAAAGGTGTGTAAAGACCTTGCGTAATAAGCCGTTATGATTTTATAACCTTAGAAAGAGCAATTTATATCTACATACACCTCGGGTTGCCTTACATGGAAGTCGCCATTTAGTTCCACCATGTTTCTATAGTAGCCCTAAACAGACAAACTTCAGAGCGCGTTTCGTCAGTACGTTGTTCTGCTTCTTCCTTGGTGTTTTAAAATGTGAGAAGGGTCAGATATTTTTTCCTGACAAGCTCTGATATTTTTTCATATACACATATTGAAAACTTTGCTCAAGTTTATTGTGTGAACTATAATATAGACAGTCTCACAACAAAATATGCAGGAAATGACATAAATCAAAGCACACAGTGTTCGGAGAAGAACACTGGAAAATACGACATAAAGATGCTTGTCTATAGCCTACTGCAGTACAAGCTGAGTTCGACAAACGCTGCCAGTACCACAATCGGTGCGCACTGCTCCTGCTCTGCATACGCAACGCTTCCGCCTTGCTTATGCGTCAGGGGAAAACCAGTGTGTTTAACGCGCCGCTAATTCACGCGAATCACACTGCAGGGTGTCTAATTGTGTCTTTACTATTAAAATGTAAATCACTCGCGCTTAACGCTTCATTCGCGTCTGGTGTGAACGCAACAATGAATGTCTTGTTACGTCCAAGAATGCATTCATTTATTTAATATAATTGCAACATTTGCTGTAGTGTCATCGCATAGGCCGACATCTGTTGTTTGATAGCTTTAGTTGCAAGATGGATATAACCGCAGAGACAAAAATAGTTTTTTCCTTGTTAGTGTTGAAAAATATGCAGTTGGATTGTAATTTAATGTTACAGGACTGAGAAATGTAGTTAAACTAATTGCGTCACCACTTGTAGAGACGCTACTGCCAAACATATATAAATTGCGGGCATCAGGGGTCCGCTAGTAATGTGCATGGCATTAAAACTGATTTCATATGCACGATCGCATTTCACTTTCAACTTTTTATCATGATGTTACACTGTAGACTTCGTCCGCTGCCAATTTGGTAGACGTTGCTCGACCCTACTAACTGTCATTCAAAAAATCTTACTAAAATCAGCAAATAAACCTGAGACAATGATCAATGAGTAACAATAAAATTTGCAATAACATATTGGTCTACTGAATAATTAAGTAAATATAATTTTTTGACTTACCTTTGTACGGAAACCTCATTGCTTGATTGGCTACTGTCAGGTGTAACAGACAACATTTTTGTCCTGTGTCAGCTTCCGTAGTTTCTGTATGCGTTTCGAAAGTGCGGGGTGAGCGGGGGACTTGAAATTTGAATCCTAACCGCTAGATGCTGCTAAAAATTACACACTGCACCTTTAAAAGAATGCTGCTTTTATGGTGTGTACAAGTGTCTAGATAGTTTGTAGACTGAACAATCAAGTCAGATGAGATCTGGAAAATACTAAGGCACTTGAAAAAACTATTTTAAAAAAGTATTTTAACATCCAAATTAAACACGTAATTCAAGTAAAGAATGTCCTTTTGTAAAAGCAAAATTTAAATTTAAAGCACTTAAGTACTCTGGCATCCAACAAGGTTACTGGAAACATTTTTTTTTTCAGTCTCTGTGTCAGTGTTTGTAGGTGCATATTATTTCTGAATGTGTGTGCTCTTCGAGGTCATGATGGAAAGTCTGAATTTAACAACACTTTGCTTTCACGGTGGCTCGACAAGCCACCTTGTCTCTGGGAGGCGTGTGGCTTTGTCTAATCTAATTTTGCTTTGCAGCTGCCTTGGTCTCTGACGTCAGCCCTTTGTGCTTCAAAGGCAAACCCACAGAAACTGTGTGACAGGGAAATATGGAAGGAGTTATTTGGCTACAAAGAATCCGTGGCCCCAAGCAAATTCATAATTTTCACCCTGATACGCTGGAGCCAGTGTCTTTGCACTTACTGCCTTTTATAGCTTTTTGAAATGTTCCAGCGCTCAGGCACGCTGAGTCAGAGGAGACATTCGTTCTCATTTGTCACATTAAATGACCAGACTAATCATGGTGGGGAACATCATGAAACATTTGTAACCCTACTGTGGCAATAAAATTCTATTAAACAGAGAGGGTCTCATATTGTTAAAGTGCCCTGGTCAGATCTATTGTTGAGTTGGCTGCAAACAAGATGAACTTAATTTCCTGACTGCAAAACTTCAGATTCCACATATTCATTGCTTACATAAGTTACCCTGAAATGGGTCATTTAATGTCTGGTTAATGAGCAAGCAAGTTTACCCATTGATAAACAATAATGTGAGGTCATTTCTTTGAAGATAAAAACCCCTGTTGAAGTTATTTTTTCATTCTTCGTTAGAGGTAAAAATAACTTATTTGAAGGTATAAGCTGCAGTGAACTTTTCTGTAAAACTTTGGTTACAAACTCCCAAAAAGAGCTTCAAACTATGTTGCTTTTGCCTGATTTGTTTCGAAACGCATATAGTATCTTTAGCGACCCGGACCTATATATAGATTTTTAAATGATGGAATAGGAATAATGATATTTTAAGAACAATTTAAAAAAATGTAATAAGGCATATTTCATTACCTTGTCGGAACTTGAAAGGGTTCAATTTGAGAAGATAATTTTACATCGTCAGAGCACATTTCCACACACAATTAGCATCTGCCTCAAATTCATGATCGCAACCATATTCTCAAAATGATTGTTTTCATTGTCATCATAATCAAAATTTTAATGGCAGCTTACTCACCACATCCAGCATCAAATGACAGTTACATTTATATTTCATTGCTTATAGTAATGGCAGTAAAGCCATTCAAACCAGTTAAATTTTGCTGATGAAATTCGTTTGTGTAACATTAGTAAAACATTACGTTCTCATTTTGTATGAAACAGTAATAAAGGAATAAAGATGCATTGCATGTATTGAGTCATCAGATATGTATAGTTGTGCAGAAAAAAATAATTATATATTTACATACATCGGGTCTCTAGCGATCCTATACTCTTTTTACAAAAAATTCAGGCATTCCTTTATAAAAATGTATATATATATATATATATATTGTTTATAATGAGTAGATTGAGGAATACTAAGAAAGTTAATGTCTAACTTTAGGGTAGAGAATGATGTGGCTAAACATCCAAAGTATGCATTTAAGGGTTAATAATGTCATTTGAAGAACATTGCTCAAAACTTTGAGAAAACATTGCCAAAATGTTAGCCAAAGTTTGACAGCATTCCCTGTCGCTTTGGTTATAATTTAATCTATAGCAACAACAACAATGATCAACAGAACCTTTTCACAACCATTTACCTGTTTTGAAATAACGCAAATGGATAACAGGATTGAAAACACCTTTAGAAGCATTTGTCTCTCATAGACAACACTTCTCATAGCTGTTAAACATTTCTGAAGACATGTACAACATCACACAGTCAGTTCAAGGGTGCAGAACACAGCGGAACAGGAAGTGCTTCCTGTTCTGTGAATCATTAGATGTTCAGTGCTCAACTGCATTCGAGAGATGTGCTTCTGTTTTTAAAAAAGAGCTGTGTGGAGGAGTCTTGAACGTACTCTTGTACATCAGGAATATATATGAACGCCTGCAGACCCTTAACTTGTATGGGTGTCACTTTGTAGTAAAAAGAGACACATCATGGCTAATAATTATTAATTTGGCTATGCACAATAACTTCTGCTGTTTTAATCAGTAATACTGACTAATGAACGTAAATGCAGAAACGCATCAATTGGTCATTATTCTTCAGAAATTAATTCAGTTTAGTTCTCTCCCATAAAAACTGATGGTAGGTAGGCCTATTTATTAGCATCTTGGCATTATTAAAAGTCATAAAGGACAACATGGCTTTAATATTTCATTTTTTATGAGCGATGAAAGGGTTTTATTACCAGTGATAATTAAAGAAGTGAAAAATTCTCAAACAATAAATACTTTTCTAATAAAGCATCTTCCAAAAATCATTCACATGAACATTACACAATGTAACAGCTAATATTATTATTATTTTTTTTAAGTATATGTAAATGATAATGACTTTTTTTTTTTTATTGACTTCTCATTCTGAACTTAGAAAGCTGGAAAGAACTTGTACTTTGTTTTAATGTTGATAACAATACTGATAAAATATCAAGGGGCAAGCTTATCTGTTTTATTAATTACTAATTTGACTAATAATTTGGACAGTACCTTAATGTTAAACCCCAACGATAAAATATTAAGTAATAATTCATATAAACAAACAGTACAATATAGACCTGTATTGTTTCATTCATTATTTAATAGACATGTCTTTATCTGGAGTTTCTTGACTATTTAATATTTTATTTCTGTATTTTCTACAATTATCAACTGCTATTTTGAGCTCAT
Organism: Enteromius viviparus; assembly: GCA_032353835.1. Taxonomy (NCBI): domain Eukaryota; kingdom Metazoa; phylum Chordata; class Actinopteri; order Cypriniformes; family Cyprinidae; genus Enteromius; species Enteromius viviparus. The sequence continues at coordinate 12,041,201 of JAUCNO010000548.1, read as the reverse complement.
CTTCAGTTAAAATTAAATTCAGTTAAAAAGTAGTTAAAACTACTAAATGGCATGCTATGATAGGCTATACTGGGAAAATGGGTTGTTTAATGACAAAAGAACAACAAAAAAGCAATGAAAATTACAAAAAGACATTGATTACAAAAAGTGACTCTAAACATTTTGCATGACAATCCTTTTCAATTTAATATACCCTATGTCTTTTCCATAACGATCATCTCTGGTTTGGGTCGGACTCTAAGATCACTGGTCAATAAGTGGAACAATTACGTTCAGTTTAACATGAAGTTGGGTTACTGTGTCCTTGCTCATTATAGGAACTTGAACCACTTTCTTGCTTCAATGCTTTCACCCCCTAAAGGCAAATAACTATAAGGTTAAAGCGAGGGACACTCAGACAATGTTCTGAGCAAGGCCAAGTCAGACGTGATGAATTACACCAACAACAGCAATTGTCAATCTTAGGTCCTTCTTGAAAACCGTTTAATTAAATGAGGTCCTAAGCTCTCATGAACAGATGCTCACTGGGTTTTGTTAAATTAAAAGAGCTACCTGTAGAATGGACATCCCTGAACTACACCTACAGCAATATCTTGGTCGGTGTTATGAAAGATTTATACTGAAATAGGAAGAAAAAAAAGAAAATTTAATCTTCACTTTACAGCAGTCCAGATGAGCTCAAATCACTGGACTTCAGTCGTCTATAATGGAAACTCAATTAACTGCTATATTCTGTCTGGAGATTGAAGATGAATATAGTTTGCACAATCAATATTAGTCATTATCTTTCAGGATACAAGTCGTATTCTCAAATCAGGTTACTGTGGACAATGGCTTCCTATAGGTCATGTGAAGAGAGTAAGTGCTTTTCATATCTATTTATTTTTCTGAACTGCGTGTCCTTTGTATGTTGTGGCATTATATAACATGTATTAAATAGATTATTAATCTCTATAAAAATATCCAATACCCACTATGTCTATAATTTATTGTTATTGCTATATTAGGTTTAAAGCTGAAGTATGTCACTTTTTCGGTAAAAAAAAAAAGTTATCATATCCCAAATTAATATGCAGAGTCTACTATACATACTATTATTGTTTTCTTGTAATTGTTTATTAGATTGTTGTTAGATATGTTTTTAATAATAATAATAATACAAATATTAATATTATTTCTATAGTTCAGTGGTGCTGGTGGTAGAAAAGAATTGTTATAAACAATAATGAACTTGAATTATATGTCTGCTGACAATAAGCTAGTTGGTTCCAAAAAAATAAAATAATAATAATATTTTATGCATGATTGCTTTGATGGTTCAGCTGCATGATATAATATAATTTATTTGCTAATGGACTCTCTTGCATAGAAAAACATTGCTGATTGCTTCATTGAAGTGACAAGAGAGATAGTTCACCTCTGTATTATCAACAAATACACCGGGGATCAAGCGGCCCATTTCAGCTGAGCTGACATAAATGTGGAATTTTCCATGGGTATGTAGTCAGATGAACTGTGCTGCGAGGCTGATACTAAAGGTGTGTTTAAAGCTCATATTATCATTAATGTTTGAGCTAAAAGGGGTTGAGGTCAGGCTTCCTACTGAAATTTTAGATTGACAAATGGAGCAGGAACACGAGTAAATGACTACGGGGAAAAATTGAAGGCAAAGCAGATTTTAATAAAACATCACTCAAAAACTGTACAGGGTCTATGCAGGTTCATTCACTGTCACGACAGCCACATAACATGAAATAAGCTTAAAGCCTTATTGTCTTGATAGTGGGTTGTGAAATGGAACATTTAAGAACTAAATGCATTGCTTTACTTGCACTTAGGCTTAAATTTGAAAGCCTCAGTGGTTAAAAAGCCATCATGCGTCACAAATCATGTCCATCAATCACTACTGCTTTTGCTTTTAGATGTACTTTAAAAATAAAGCTTAAATGCTGGATCTATAAGATATTAGAGAACAAAATGTCAGTTAATTTTTAAGAATATTTATACCAGTAGCCTGTGCGTGTCTAATACATGTTTGACTGTATTCACATGAAGAAATTTTTTCAACACACCATTGCCAGGCCTCGTACTCCTCTGTGTCGCCCCCTATCGGTTCATTGTGGACTCACGGAACTAACTTAAATCTCTTCAATTACTACAGGTTTGATGTTTTGGTTATCGTACGAAATGTTGTGCTCAGTGCACTGGCATGAAGCGAATTTTAAGGTTACTTGCGCAGTTTCACTATAAAAAATTAAATACTCATTTATTTAGTTATTAAACAGCATCTAAGCCTATTATTAGGGGGTATATGGACATTTGTGTACAAATAAAATAAAATAAAATATACAGCTATATTTAAAAACAAAGATCTAGATCATAATAAGTGTGTAAATTTTTTTATACAACTTAATATAATAAAAATAAAAAAATAAAATGAAACTTAAATTAAAAATGTGGTTAATTCAGTAAACGCAGTGGGCTATATATATAGTCTATATATATATATATATATATTATTTATTTATTTATTTTTTTTAAGTTGTAGGCTAAAAATTGGTCTTTATATATGAATTGTTCTTGTTTTTTTGGTATTATTTTAGGGCACCTTTGTATTGAGGATATTCAAGGATCTTAGTGCACGACCAGACGCTTATCCAAAAAAAAACACTGCAAGCGAGAACTTAAAACGAAGCATTTTCTTCATAGTTACGAGTGTGAGCTTGATGTGTGTGCGTGTGTGAGGAGGGGGGAAGTGGGTGTCGCTGTGTAGAATAATTATGCGAGACAAGGGAGGTATTTTCTGACGGGTGGCTTCACAGAAGACGCAACAACCCGAGGTTTGAGGACTGCTCTGCGTTCATCTGCAGTAAAGGTCCCGTGAACGGACTCGAACCGGATTTTTGACAGGTAGGACCGAGCAAAATGTGGATATAATGTATCCAAACACACACTGTCTCCAAATTCTGAACTCTTAAGTGGACCTATGATGATCTGCCTACGGAGAGACGAGAAGGGTGCAAGACACTACAGAAGCACCACGGACTGTTGTTGTCTGAGAAATGATAACAAATGAACGACACGGAAAGGAACATGGTTGAAAGGACCAGTAAATTTCTGTTGATCGTCGTCGGATCGGTCTTCTTCATGCTGATTTTGTACCAGTACGTGGCGCCCGGGGTGATAAACTTCGGCTCCCCGCAGGGGTACCTTTTCGGCGAAGAGGACATGACCATTTTCCCCACTCCGGATCCGCACTATGTGAAAAAGTACTACTTCCCTATTAAAGATCTCGAGCGCAACATCGATTTCGAAATCAAGGGGGAAGACGTGATTGTGTTTCTCCACATCCAAAAGACCGGCGGGACCACTTTCGGCAGACATCTAGTCCAAAATGTTCGACTGGAGCTTCCGTGCGATTGTAGACCCGGTCAGAAGAAGTGTACTTGCTACCGTCCGAACCGAAAGGAGACCTGGCTGTTCTCTCGCTTCTCCACCGGCTGGAGTTGCGGCTTGCACGCGGACTGGACCGAGCTCACCAACTGCGTCCCGGGAGTTCTCAACAAGAGAGAAACAAGCAAGTCGAAACAAACGAGGTGAGTTTGGGTTGCTCGTCCCTGCAAGGTCTGGAAGTATCGTTAGCATTGTTTTCAAAACATTCAGTGTCGCGAGGAGTACCTCTGAGAGACTCTAAGTGCGTAGTAAGGAAAATATACAGTATAAAAGTCTCGCATATTGGATTGACGTTGCTTGCATTCATAATATTGTGCTTTTTAAAGTATTTTTTCAGTGTAAAATCGCCTCAGGATATGTTAAGCTGTGCTTTAACAACATACTCCCTACATAATTCCTATATTCTCGGTTGAAAACCTTGTTTAAGGTACTTAGTAAAGATTACAGTGTCAGTTTCATGACAGAATTGAATCCGTTACATTGTAATCGAAGTCAAACGAAGTTAGACCGCATCATTTTTGTTTCATTTAGGATACTGCTTCAGGGCATGATGGTGTTTCCCTTTAGTGAACCGAAGTTATGCTGGAAAAGTCCAAGGGGTCATTCCACGATTTTTCTATATCGAAAAGATTATAGTTGATAGCTAGTTTAGCCATTAGTCTTCTGTTCAAGGTAGTGGCACTACAAGACGTTTGTTAGATTATTATTTTTTAACGTCTTTCTTTCACTGGTCAGTTGTTTACTGCAAGAAATCCTGGTAATATAACTGCCTTTGACTCAAAGTCAAATTTTGACATTACAACATTCTCAAGGGAGAAATTAGTTTTTAATTTTTTTATGGAACAGTAATTATTTTGTTGACTCTCTCACCTAGTCCCCTGAATTTTACCTGGCATAAGTTGTCAAACTATGGCACACTTGGTAAAACTTCATTGTGCGATCGCTTCAGGTTTGAAACCATCTTTCCAAAATGAACAAATGGGAACCATAATTTCGATGATGTCATAACTTCTGTTTTGCTCTCATTTTTTTTTACCACAGTGTACCACATTTGACTGTAGTGTAAATTATGGTATGAATTTTGATTATTTTTCTGTGTAGAAGATGACTCGCCCCACTGTAGGCTTAAACCTACAACCTCTCAGTTTATAGCTTGGAGCTTTAACCGCACTGCTATATCACCCCTATTTCTACCCTGCATGCCATTTCTCTGAGTTGACCACAAATTAAGTGGCTCGGTTGTGTTTATTGTCACAATGACTAGAAAAGCAAAGCAGTTTCAGTTTATACACAAGGAAGCTCTCCAGCTGTGTAACCAGATAACTAGTCAGATGCACAACGGGGTGTGTTTTAGCAAGCCTGCAGGGAGAGCTGAAATAACATGCTGATATCTTGCTGTTCTGGACAACTTAAAGACTTCTTTCAAGACTTCTCTGTGCGTTTGAAAATAACTGGCCCTAAATATGATAATGGACGTCGTGACTCATGTTTCAGAGTTACTAAGTGCATGGAAAGGACATACCTAGAACATCCCTTACCTTTCACTTTCCCAGGTGCTTTTCTAGGGATTTTTTATGACTCCGCCGGGGAACTTTGTGGAATGCCTGCACATTCCAGTGTACTTTTAGCCAATTAACCTCTTAAACCACTTAACTGACAACCTATTCATGGTGGTGATGATGGGACAAATGTGAGCTTTTCAGTAAATACCATCTAGATCCAAACACATTGCTACTGTTAAACGGCCACATTCTGTCAGCTGTGGGCTTGGTTGATGAAAATTGGGAATTTCATGGATGGTTATGTCCAATCACTGAGAAAGAGGGTTTAAAAGCTTGTCCAACTAGCCTAATAGATACCCCGCTGGCTGAGTGCATCACACATGCCTTGACGCACAGGCCTAAGTGACTCGCACTACCAAGAGAGCCATCAGTTGTTACTGGCTGATCTCAGCGGCCCTACACCAACAGTCTCAGCCACACTTAAACAAGTAGAGCGTCGTTCACACTCCCCTGCTGTTGACGTGTTTTCAAGATGCAATCGCCATGTGTTCAGTTACTACAAAGTGTTTTATAGTACACAATTCACAGAGATTTAATGTGTAAATATAGTGGGCAATATGCCATTTACAACACTTAAGTTTCATATTAGACGATATTTCTTCTTCTTTTTGTATTTACTCATGGTTTAATATATTGAGTATTTAATTGTGCATACTAATAACTTTTCAGTCAACCTTTGCCATCATCTACTGCTGATTTTTTTATTTTATTTAATCTTGAAAGAAATTTTTTTTTTACTTTTTTTTTTTCAACAATTATTACATAATAATATGATGTCTAGATTCACTTCACTATTTAAAGAAAAATTCAAGTTTTAAATGTTTTTTATTATTTATTTACATAAACATAGTGTAGAATTTTTATTATGACTTTAATTAGGAAAATAATTGTTTATCAGCCAAAGCATGACATTTTACATCAGTTTAAAAATATAAATCCTCGGTTATTTTTCTAGTTACCAAGGATTTTATTAATTATATATATATATATAATATAACTTGAACAATTTAATGTTTTCATTGAAATGGTGTTTTGACATTTCAGTGTATATATTAGTTTGAGATCATCTATTTCCGGTCTAGTCAAACTGACTATTGATTCTGCCAAAAGTAGTTGAACCTCTTGCTCTAATGGGTTTTATAGTGGGGGCAGTAGCTTGTTAAGATGATCATAAACTCCACAGTAAAGGCTCATTATCTGGACTTCCCCTGGGTAACGTCTCAATCACACACACCAATGTGTATGTGCCTTGGAGAGGGAGAGCAATTTGACTCTCAACCAGAAATAGAATAAGGTTAGTTGCACTTGAGGAAGATGCTGTAACTGATAGTTAGGATGGGGTCTCTGCTCTGCTGAATTAATGCTGTAGGAGTCGGCTAAATCACAGGTCAAAGGGTTTAGCTTCATGGTGACTCATTTGAATTGCGCTGGTGACTGTTTCTTTGTGTATACAGGATATGTACGTACAAGTTAGTAAGCAGAACAGATCCAGACAGCCTTGGAAATATTTAAGCACACTCAGCAGATTTCACAGTGTGTCTGTAAATGAATCTAAAGAAAATGTAAGTGAGGAGACTGGACAAAACCATCCCCCACAATGCAAGGTTGTGTTTCAGTGTTTTGGAAGGTTGTCCAAAGTCAAAAGAGCCCTTCTGTCAGCCTCTATGACATTCTGTCCGTGCTTTGATTAAATCCTTTTACTTTCTTTACTCCTTTAATTGTAGTTCCAAAGGAATTTCTCAAGTGTGAAATGCTGAATAGCTAACAACCCGAACTTAGTTGGGTAGCAATGATGTTAACAGCACAATCTGTGAAGTTTAATATCATGAGCGTTTTGAAGAAGACTCTTCTGCTTAACCTATCACCCACACACAGTGTTAGGTTTCACCTAAGCAAACACCTATTGACAGCTTTAAGTCCAATCTGTCTGGAGCTCCTGGCAACAGACTGTTTATTTCGTCTGCATGTCATGAGAGTTGCTTATCTTAACGATCACGCAGGAAGCTGCCGTTAAAAGCCTCTGATTGCAACCGTAAACCTTACCATTATCAGATAATTCGATTTTTTTTTATATTTATTAGTCTGTGTGTTAGTTAAGTAGAACCACACCTCAGCTGATGTGAGGTTCAAAGTGGAAATGTGATGAAACGCTGACTGTCATAGATCTGGATCAGGCGGGATGGTGACATAGATTTAGACAGAGCTGCTTTTGTGCTAAATTTGGGTCTCGGGATCCACTGGGAACCGTTCAGGGATATTATGTCTAGGTAAGGTCTTTTGTAGCTCAAATGTTTATAAAAGGATTTGTTCTGGAGATAAATGCTGATAATCAGTACAGCAGATCTTTAGCCTGATTTTCTACACAGCTGTAATAAAATTTGTGCGCAGCACAGGGATATTATGAATCGCTGTGCTTTATTCATGGAGCTAGTGAAGTTTTAGGATATATTGGAAATCTGGCAAACTTTCACTGACGAATGGCCATCACAATTGCTTTAGTCAATTGTAAATGAAGAGAAAGCAGCATGTCTGTTTGCATCGGCCAATGTAGGTATAGTAAGATGTAGTTCTAGCAATCAGTGTGTTTTTAATAATGACAACATAACAGCCTCTAAAATGTACAACTTACTGAAGTTATGCTGGGATGTAAAATGTTGGATAATCTATATTAATAGGGTATTGAATTCATAGATTAGATTGATGTAATTAACAAGAATAATTCATTATGTTCAATACCATCAAACGTATTGTATTACATAATTATTAATGGTTTTATTCTGTTCTTTGTGGTATAACGTAACGTAATGTAACATAACAAATTTCAAAAGGATTTAATCTTTTTAGTTAAGCAGGATATGTTAAATATTAAGATTATAGGGCTGTGATTAAAATTTTGAATTTAATTAATTAAATGATGTGCCGATTAATTAATCGAATTAATCGCAAATTAATTGTACATCAAATTTGACTGAGAAATAACGGCTTTAACACACGAATTGTATTAAAAAACAAAATAAAATAAAAAAAGCTAAAAGTGCTCCATTCAAAAACTGTTTAAATTGAGTTTGAAATGAGCCTAGTTTAATTTTTATTAAGGGTGTCTTTCTTTAATTGTATATAAAAAATAAAAAATAATAATATATAAACATTTTTGGATGTTTTTAAAAGAACCTTTTTTTACGCTTTGCAAGACTGTATTTGATCAAAATGCAGTAATAGTAGTAGTATTGTGAAAAACTACATGATCTTGTGCAAACAGATATGATATAAACATATTTTTAGTTTCGGTAACACTTTAGAATAGCGGATGGTTATAAGTCATTTATAAGAGATTAGTTAATGATGAAATGTTCATATACAAAA
>JAUCNO010000548.1:11995144-12017923 GCA_032353835.1 Enteromius viviparus | reverse complement strand
TTTTCTTTTTTTTAAATATATATATATATATTATTAATTTATTTATATATATATAATTTTTAAAAATTAATTTATATATATATATACATACATTTATAGTTATATAATATAATAATATAATATAATAATAATAATTATAAAGTTATATTATTTATATATATCTATAATTATAATATAATTATATTTTTTACTTCTATTAATGCTGTCAAATGTTTAATTGCTATTAAATACAAAACAGCAGTTTGCATAATATGTGTTCTGTGTATATTTATTTAATTCTAAATTATTTATATATTATTTTATTTTATATAATTTTTTAAAATATAAATGTGTATGTATTTAGATAAATAGAATAAATATACATAGCACATATATATATAAATAAACTCTTTTATTTTGTTTTTAGTTTGACAGCACTAATTTATATAAACAATAATATTGGTCTATAATTTTTTTTAACTGTTCAATAAGCAACTTCTTAATGAAGAAAATAATTTTTTCCCCCCCGTGTTTTCAGCAGAAATTATTATAGAGCTACGTTTTATAGTAGGCCATCAGGATATAATTTACTCATTCAGTTATAATGTATTTGAGAATGTATTTGATTTCTGTGCCCACACATCTGTGGTCATCTATGTTACAGGCATTTAATTGATGGAGAAAATTACATTTACATTTAGTTTTTTAGAATGTTAGTGGATTGATGAATTATGCCCTTTCAAACAGCATCACTTAAAGTCACTATCAATTAGTTTAATTTAGGTTTAGTTTAGTTTAAGTTGTCCTGAAAAACATTTCTGTTTTTCTAGCAGGGTTTGGTTTGGTTTAGCTATGTCTTATTCTTGGTTTCTCTTAATTACATGCTCGTCATACACCCCTAACAGTAAGGATGTAATTAACTATCAAGCGTTTCGGCGAGCAGCTGTTTGTGGTCTGTGGTGTGGGTTTGGTACGAAGCATGACAGTCGAAACTCTGGATTAACAAATCACTGTGTCATGATCTGTAGCTGAACATTATGATAACGATAGCCATGATGACATGATGTACAGACATGGTGTTTTTTAACGGCCGCTGGAGCTGACAGTGGCAGGTGGCACAATGGCCCACAGAGACTCTTTTGTCCATTATTACATTATTCTACTGGTTCTCTCTGTGAGTTCTGCATTAGTTGTTTTAGAGCCATCTGGAGCCACTCACTCTTGTCTTTTACCTCTTTTTCTTCGCGTTAAAGGTCAGTGGTCAGAAGGAATCTGAGCCTGCATGTGGTCTAGAGTGGTTACCACCATTAACATTAGGCATAGAGGTCAAAGGTCAGTCATGGGGTTAGTCCCTGTAGGGGGATAAAAGCAAATTATTGTTTTATGGCGTGCCGCCTCCTTGTCAAACTGTTCCTATTGCTTTTCCAGAAAGACATCAAGTCCTAATGGCCAGAATCAGAAGTATCATGATTTCAATTCAATCATAAAGCAATTTGAAATTGATTTTTTAAAATTTATTTATTTTTCTCTCCCTCCCACCAAAATTTTTGAGCAGCACTGTAGGAAAATCTTTGGCAAATAAAGAAAATTCTTAATTAAAAAACAAAATTATAATATTTTAACTCATAATACTTATTAATATAATGTAATACAAGTTACGTCATTATAAAGTAAATTCTAATATTTTATATTGTAATATAATTGTGTGTGTGTGTGTGTGTGTGTAAAATAATAAAGTAAAATACTAAATATAAAAAATAATAATGAATAAAAAACTTTTTGATATTTTGTGCTTTTCTTATATTATAAAATATAATATAATATATAACAATATTCAAAATAAGTAATAAAGAATATTTTGTTAATACGTAATTATAATAAAAAAGATAAAAAAATGTAAAACAAATGTATAATTTAAATAAATTAATAATTCATAAATTATATTTATTATAATAGTTAATAATAAATGTATTCTTTTTTATTTCTTAATTATTCCTAATATATGTCATACTTTTCAATAAATAAATAAAAAATAAAATAAAAATGATCTTGATTTTTTTTTTTCTGAATCAAACCTGAATAGCTTGACAGAGAATTAAGAGAGTTGTGTTGATCGCTGGCGGGTTCAAAAAAAGGTTGATTTTTAAAGCCGAGATCTATTACCCAATATCCTTATGTGTGACTGTTGGAATTACTGCTTTTAGTTTCTACAAAGCACAAATGTTTATTTTGCTGCAGTTTTTTGTGGAGATGCTCAGTTTTTGCATTCTGCTTTTCTGAGATGAGCTTTGCCATTTAAAGCCCATTAGGTTGATTGATTGTGTCTGTGTTATGGTAAATGGCAGTGTTGGGTTGCTGCCCCTTTTCATAAACTCAGTTTTTAATCTAGCAGAAAGGTTCATGCATCTGTTCATTTTTCATCCTGGCGGCTGGCTGAGGTTCATCGTGGCTGGGGGCACCATATGGTTGAATTACCCAAAAGCCACTGGCTCATCACCTGTTTTTTCCTCTCTTTTTTTTTTTCTTTTTAATAAAAAAAACACTAGTTGAGAGCTCTGGAGTGGGAGTGAAGTGGAACACAGTCCTGTGAAAAACAGCAGATGCTGAGAATGCCTCCTCTGTCTGACTGAATGTCAAGCGGTTCATGAAGAATTCTAGGTGTGTTTGACCAACCCCAAAATCTGTCTGTCACTTTCCCTGTTGATAACAGTGAGCTCCGTTTATACAGTACACCTCAATAAATCTAATGTTAATGTTAATTTAATACACATTATATGCAAGTCTCAATTTGAGTTAACATCTATCCTAACTGTTTGCAAAACATTTAATTAAAAAAAATTAATAGGACCTCACGCTGTGTCAATCACATTTACACACTGCCTCAGAAACTTTAATCAGTCATAAAATTCAGATCGGTTTAATTTTCTGTATTTTTCATCTCTAGCAAGCATTTTGATAGGAAAGATGATTGATATTAAGGATGTTGTGATATGAAAATTAACCAACAAATGGCCGATGTAAAACTTTTTCTTGATTAAAATGGAGAATATTAATATTTGATAGCGTGATTTAATTTTTCCTTCTCTAATATATTTTATTTTTTATTTAACTTTTATTTATTTGCTTTCCTAAATGACTTTTTTTTTAAATACTTTTTTAACTTATATTTTTTTTTACCTTTTTTAATAGGATTTATTAATTATTGTTTTTCTAATGCAAACACATAATACAATGTTTATTATCATTATTGTTATTATTATTAATGTTTATTTGTATAGTAGAATTTTCACAAAAACATCGCGACCCTCCGCACCGCCGCAGCAACCAGCTTGCAAAAAACACACTTGACCTATGGCCCTCCCCCTCCCCCTAACAACCGCTGCCTCCATCGCGATGTTTTACATTAGACATCATATGATGCCAAATTGGTCGACATCCTAATATACATGATATAATTTATATAAACGTAAATATTTGTAAATATTTTCAAAATATATTTTGTATGTATATATATATATATATATATAATATATATAAATATATATATAATAAATACACAGTACATACATTTATTAACAACCGCCGCCTCCATCGCGATGTTTTACATTAGACATCGTATGATGCCAAATTGGTCGACATCGCCCAACCCTTATATACATAATATAATTTATATAAATGTAAATATTTGTAAATATTTTCAAAATATATTTTGTCTGTGTTTATTTATATATAATATATATAAATATATATAATAAATGCACAGTACATACATTTATTACTTTAATTTTTAATATGGATGCGATTAATCACGATTAATTGTTTGAGGACACTAATAATAATGATAATAATCAGTTCTTCCTGTAAAGATGGTTGGATCTAGAGCAGCATCACCTGCAGTGTGAACCAGGTAGGTGAAGTCTACCGATGCGAGACTAATAGGACTTTGATAAAGTGATGATGATGACGGTTAACTCCCGACGTCTGGTAATCCGGAGTTCATAGGTCTGTGCGTTTGATGTCCCTCGGTTCTCAGATTATCCCTGTAGATCCTGTTAGTGTGATGTTCACACTGCTAATCTGAGCCAGAAACATGCAGCACATCTCATATTCAAATCACACACGGCCACCTGCTCATGAGATCACAGCTGCGATACGATTCGAGGGAAAAAGGTTTCATTTGACCTCATCAGATGTTATTATTTTTTAGCAGCGAGCGTTTACCCTCTCATGTTTTCTCCTTTTGTCTGCTTCTCACTGTTTGTATCTCCCAGATCGGGAAAGCGATTTAAAATGAACCTGTCACCATTTCCACAACGTCTGTCTGAACGGCACAAAATAGCTAATTTCACAGATCAGATACTGTACGAGATCTACTTTTGCATCTTTATAGCTTTGTTGAAAATGTTTGTACATTGCATTTGCTGGTTTAGTCTTGCTCCACCTAGCCAGTTTTATTCAAATCATTTACCTCTAGTATAAGTAATCGATAAAGTGATGCTTGTCTATTTTAAAACTAACTCTTTCTCTCTTTCTTTCTCTCTCATGTCTCATGCTGACCATCTCTCCATCTCAACTCAAGGTAAGGACGTTTTATTTTTCTCAACCTCATTCCCTTTCATAGTGTGTCATCTCGGTGTGAGATATTTCAGGTATCTCTGATCATGTTGCCAATAAAGGTGTCTCAAGGGATGCCAGGGTCCTTCTGTGTCAGAGGTCCTGCCTTGACACCATCTGGGTCTCTAGTTTACTGCCTGTGCATTTGTCTGTCATCAAAGACTAAGATTATCCAGATCTCTTTGATATGGACGACTGCGGGCAAACAAGATCAGGGTTATTCAAGCTATGCTTGTCAGTATTTAATTTTTATTTTTTATTTTTATTTTTATTTTTTTTTTATAGTCCGAAAATTGAGGTCAGTAAGATCTTTATCGAAAATAAGAAAACCTCTAATGTTCACCAAGCCAGCATCAAAAATACAGTAAAAATTGCAGTACTGTGACATTAGCACACTTTAAAATAACTGTTTTCTATTTTAAAAAGGCAAAGTAGATTTTTCTACACTCATTTAACCAGTCACAGGATCTTTCTTTAATATTCATTATCCTTGATGAATGAAAAGTTGAAGAAAAGCTTTGAAATATAAATCTTTTGTAATATTATAAAGGTCTTTGCAGTCACTCTTAATTAAATTGAATGCATCCTTGCTGAATAAATAATCTTTGCTAACCCCAAAGGTTTGAATGCTAGTGTTTTTGTATTTATTTTTTTAATTTAAGTCGTTTCCTTTTTTTTTTTTTTTAATATGCATATACTTTATTTATTAAAGACAATTCTCTGTATCTCTCTTCATATTAAAATTATAATTTGTCACAAAATTGAATGCATAGCCATATAATAGACAAATAAAATTCTAATTGGCTGTGAATTCGTTTCTTGGCAAGACAAAACTTTGAGGCTAGAAGCTTTCGATTACAGTTACAGCACACCTCGTGGTGAATTTAAGCTGCTCAAAGACTGCTTAGATCAGTATATTTACTGTTATTTACAGCTTACTATTATTAGAACAGATAATCAGGCCTTTTCATTGCACACCGCGGTTGATCCAAGTGTAAATCAGATCCTGCCGTCTGGATGAATATGATCTCCACCCAATGCTTTAAATTTCTGTTGCAATCCAGTTTGCCCTTCCCTTCGCTGACGGCAAATAGTGAAAGATTGTGGAAGGGTTTGACTTACAGAAAAAATTTCTGTTGCTATGCAAATGCATATTTGGTTAATGCAAAACAAAGCCAAAAGTAAACCAGAAAACAGTGGCCCGAAGGTGTGATTTGCATCCAGTGAAGTGCATGTAGGCTCCTGTCTGGAACCGCTCTCCTCATTGGACAGTACAGTTGTCCTTCATATCGGGCAGCCAATCGGTGTGGGCAAGTGAAATGAAGTCTATTTGGAAGCTCTTTTTTGATTATTTGAAAGTTTTGAAACCGCTGAGTTCAACAAGTCAGTGCTAAGAAGGGGGTTTGTTCTTTTACGCTTCCTATTTTCCCTTTCCTGAAAGTTACACCAGAGTTACAACACCATATCTCTGCCAAGAGACAGTCTTTCACTGAGGGATCGGAGCGCTTTTGTCTCAGGTTCACAAAGGCTAAGTTCTGACTGTGAGCTAGAAAGTGAACATTTGAGGAAGGAATTCAGAAGTTCCTCTTTGCTATTGCTCACTTTTTCAATTGTTCATCCTATTCACCATCTCAGTGTTTCTCTGACTTTCACTTTTTTTTCTGTTTTGTTGCCTTTCTCTTCACACGGAGATAAGAAATCTGATAATTGCTAAATGTTTGCCAACCGAGAAAGTGTCATGTATTTACTCACCTTCGTGTTGTTCCAAACACATGAGTTTCCTTCTACCACACGACACAAAATGAGACCATTTTAAGGTAAATTTTTCAGAATTTGTCCATAAAATTACAAAGAATTTGTCAATCCTTTTTTCTTTTCTTTTTTTTGAAACCCATAATATTTTTTGGTTAAGTTTCTGTTCCTTTATTAAAAGCACAGATAATAAAAACATGGAAGTTAGTAAAGATAGTAAAAGCATAAATTATATCTTGCTTTTTATGTACTTGATGTTCTTTGATCTTCGGTTGGGGGACAGAAACCTCTTAATTTGTGTTTCAATTGAGTGTTGTGCTTTTAAAGTCACATTATATTAAATTTGAATTTCAGTGTGTAATGCTTAAGTTATTGCACAAAACTATTTTATAATTTCAGAAAACTTTTATGATACTTTTACAGCGATTCCAGAACTTGGGAGTTCCTGTCCACATTCACATTTATTATATTTATCATATTATAACAAATATACACATACCAAGACCCAGGATACTCCTAAAAAATATAAAAAAAGGTTTGCTACAGTTTGATTTTCGGGGGTGAACTGTTCATTTAAGCTTTATGAGAATCGAGCAAGAAATCAGTCTATATCGTTTTATTTATTATTGTTAGTTTTATACTTCAGAATTATTTTGTTCCCATGTTGTCTTGAGCAAATCATTTTTAGTTCTCATTTGTTGTACTCTTTGTTCTATTGACTTAACATTTGGACTATTTTACACGTCTGGTTCTGAGAAATGATATCTCCTGTGCCCTGAGAGAAGCATCGATCTGCAGTAAATACATTACATTTCTAAAACTGAGACTGCTCCATTTATAGTGACAGGGCTGCAGTGTCTATCATATCTAAACATTCGAGGATGAACTTGTTTTTTACATATCACTCAGTTGAGACCATCCCACAAGATGCTTACTCCGCGTGTTCTCTACTGATGAAATATCGTCTCTTTGAACGGATCGTTGGCGCTCATAAGTACCACGTCCTTCTCAGAGGACTCGCTGTGTTTGTGTAGACGTTTAAGAGATTTATTTATTTATTTTTCCCTCTGGTGAGTTTTACCTTGAGTTTTTTTTCGAGGTGCCCGAAGAGAGCTGTCAGTCAAGTTGATTGACATTGAGACTGCATTTGCACCTTGCCTTTGTGTAGGGAGTTTTCCTTCTGTCCATTCATGTGTGCCACTGTGTCCCTGCAGCACTAATAAGTCTGTCACGGCCGTCTGTGAAAAGTCACGTTCAGCTGTGTGTTATGCGTGTGTGACCCGAGGGAATGTGGCACCTCATTTCTCAGTCGAGACAACAGAAGCACCGCACTTTGAAGCCTGCGGTGCTGCCGGAATTGAACCCTGTGTGACTTTGTGACCCCGGAATGGGAGGAAGCTCGTACGTTTTCGTCACTCCCACACAACTCACACAGAGCCCTCGTGTGCTAACTGCTCATAAATGTTTTACATGAAGCATATGCCAAACACACACTGCTGTCGGCCTGCCAAGTAGAGAATGTATGGCAATGTTGTAAGTTATGCTGTGTGTGTGTGTATTTTCCTACTAGTTTAAATACACACTCTTAAAAATAAAGGTGCTTAAAAGGTTCTTTACAGCAATGCCATATAGAAGAATCATTTTTGGTTACGCAAAGAAGCATTCAGTGAAGGGTTTTCAGGACTTCAGATGCTATTGGTTATTGATGGAACCATTTAGACAAAAAGGTTCTTTGCGAAGCACCTTTATTTTCGTGATTTTTGAATGATCCCAAATCAGCATATTAGAATAATTTCTGAAGGATCATGTGACACTAAAAACTGAAATAATGGCTGCTGAAAGTTCAGCTTTGTATCTCAGGACTAAATATTTAAAAATGTGTCCTTTATCCAAAAATAAAAGTTTCTGTTTATAAATACACACACACAAACAGTATATATATATATATAAAAAAAAATCATGTTATATATAAATATTGAAATGCATAAACTTATTTTTCTTAAATGCATGTGTGTGTATTTGTATATGCATAATACATACAGTACAAACACATATAGTGTAAGCAAATACTTTATTTTGGATGCAATTAATCATGATTAAATGTTTGACAGCACTATTTAAAATATTAAAATATAATATTCATATTGTGTCTGATTTTAGTGCTTCGTTTTACACAGGGTCTGTTTGTCTGTTATTGGTTGTTCAGCAAAAACCAAAATAAAAATAATAGTACTAAAAGAAACTATTTTGAATGATTGTAATATTTCACAATATTACTGTTTAATAATATTATGTAAATCTAACCTTGTTGAACATAAGGAGATTTTTTTATTTTTAATATTAATAATTTTTATTAATTAATTATTTAATAAACATTAAATTAATTGAAATTAAACTAATGACTAATGGACAGTTAAAAACAATTTTATTGTTAGTTTATTATGTTTGGTTGCTACGTTAATTCCTGCAATTCAGTTTGTTGTTTCATAAACTGATTCTAAATCCATCTTTTGTTAAGAACGGAAGACAACAGCACGAGGGTGAGTGCATAATGACAGTTTTTGTTTTTGTGTGAACCCTCTTTAATTAGTTTTGGCAACAATACGCTCTTCTGTTTGGTAACAATCTCTTCTGTTGCACGCAGCAGTGCAGTGTCTGTAAGCTCTGTCTCTGTCATTGTCTGCTTTTGTCTTTCCGACTGTAAACTTTGCTCTTTCCCATCTCTCTGTCCCCGTTCACACCAATCAACAACACAAAATCTCACAAAATGAAGCAATACCCAAACTAGCCCTATGCAAATTTTCTTCCTTCTCTGAAAGTATTTGCATACAGTTTTACTTTTTCTTTTGCTCTGATTGTTGTAGCTTCTGAAAATGCCCTAAAACTGTAATGTAATTCACAGAGATGCGGTTTCGTTATAAAATACCGTTCTGAAATGTTCTGCTTGGTGCGAACAGATCTCAGCTCTCAGAATTGTAAGTTTGAGGGGGAGGGTGTTCCCAGCAGCACAATGATTTGTTGACGTGCCTCATGGGACCTGAAAAAAGTGTTATTGAAGGTGTTAATGCTGCAGGGCTGTGTATATCAGCTCCAGGTCTGATTGGTGAGCTCTGTTAGTGGAGGTGACGGGCTGACATGAGGTGAGGGGTCTGACTGTGGCAGGATCTCCACCCCAAAGCTGCTCTGTGGCCCAGGCAAATGTTTCTCATTCTCAGCTGTCATCCGCTTCTCACAAGCAGACTGGCACGCAGGGATCTTGCCTGCCCTGAGCCCCGGAGCGCGACATGCCGTGGCGCTCCACCCCTGTGTCGCCCGTCTGAGGCTTTAGAGACAGAAACGGAGCACAATCTCCTGAGAAATTTCCAGAGTATGCGTGTGAGCCGCCATATAGACGCTGCGCTCTTTTTAAACTGGATAAAGAGGCGAGACCTCCCCTTTCTTTCCCTCTCCTGCTCTAAAGGAGTGGCCGTGGTGGTTCAATCCCAGGGTGCAGCTCAAGAGGATGAGAAGGAGATGAGAGCTGCATAATGACCTGTTCATTCATTAATTATCCGATGAAGGAGAATGACTCTCTAATGTAAACAGTGAACCTCCATTGGTCTGAATGACACGTGTGCTTATTTGGGTAAGTATCTAAGCAAGATTCAGTTTTTTTTAAAGTTAAGCTAATTATAGTTACTTCAGAATAAGTCTCATCTACTTTAGCAAAGCTAAAAACTATAAAAACTGTAATTTTTAGGTGATATCTTTATTTAAGGTTTTTATTAATTTTCTTTAAAAAGTAAAGAAAAAATCACTGACCCCAAAAGTTTGAATTTTGTTACAAAAATTTTTTTCCCCTCTCTATATTCTTGCCCTTATAAATGTATCCTTGGTTATGGTTCAGGTGTTACAACACTTTTTCGTTTCAGGTATAAGTTTTCTCTCTAGTCGTCGTCTTCTTCTAAGAGACTCAAGATGTGCGTAGGGCTTTGCTTTCTCTGCTGTGGTGATGTTTTTTTCTCCCCTTTCTTTGTGTCCCGTCCTCTTGCACCCATAAATCAAACAACAGTCAGTCTCAGAATAATTGGGTTGTTAAAGGCCGAGGCTATCTAGAGTTTTTCTGTTGAATCATTTTCTGAAAGTAGTCCTATGAACCACAGTTGACTGTCAAATCAATAGAAATCATGTGGTCAATCAGACCATCTCTCACACAATCATTCTTTCCATACAAACTTTCATACGGTAACTTACTGTAGCTGTCTAAATGTAAAGAAGTTTAATTTAGGAATTCTATATTATTATCATGCATTGCTCTGTGGTGCTCACATAAGGGATGCAGGTTTGATTCTATCCAATGATAGATCCCAATCCCATGAAGTATTTTTGCTGCATAGTGGCAAAGAAAAGTTTTGTTTTGTTTTTTTTATTCATTGTTTTTTTTTCCTCTCATGTTATTTATTTCTTATGCTCTTGAAGGCTGCATTTGTGTGATCCAAAGTACAGAAATAATTTTATATTGCAAATATTGTTGCAAAATAAGTTTTTATTTTTCGCTTTATGTTATCTGTTAGAATATAATTAACTCAGTAACACCTGTAAAGCAAAGCTGAATTATCAGTATATTACAATAGGAAACTCGTATTAGAAAGTTCAACACTGTATAAAATGAATTACAGTAAAAAAAACTGGCAGCTGTCGTTGCCAGAATCGACCATAAAAAATATGGTAATAACATTTTCGGTTTTACGTTTTTAAGTTAAATCTACAGTTAACAGTAAAATATCGTTAATAATGTTAATATACCAACCTATTAAAGTGCTTTGAAATACAATGATAAGCACCAAGTGCAGGTGGTGAAAAAAAATCACATGATGAATCAAAGCCCAACACAAAGTTTATATATAAACAGAAGGTGCTCAGTTTCATTCACACAAATACTAAACACAATCATTAAACTAACATATGCAATAAACATTAATTTAACAACATTACACGTAACGTACAACCATTATAAACACAAATGATAAGAAAAGCAATAAAAATTAAAAATGCAATGCAGGGAATTCTGGGAATGTTTTCCCTGTAAATTGTACAGGTTTTTACTGTAGCATTTTCAGTTTTTTTACGGGTAAAATCACTGTCACTTTCTATAGTGAATAATATTTAATTACTGTTTTTTTTTCTGTATTTTCGATCAAATAAATACAACCTTGATGAGTGTAAAATAATAATAAAAAAATAAAAAAATTAAAAACATTTTAATGTTATGCATTTATATTTCTATATATAATTATTTTTCAATATGGTTATCAAACGTTGCACTCTTGTGCTCACATGGGGTATTTGGGTTCAAATCTGTCCAGCTAACCCAGCTAACCTATCTCTTTTCCCATTGTTACTTGTTGTGTATCTATATCCACTATATGCTTCTATAACAGTAAAGTGAGGAACCATTTCACTGAGACTTTTTATTTATATCTTTCTCTCACACGCTGTCTCTCACACAAGCAGTCGAATCTAACATTAATAAGGGGAGGTAATTGTGTCAGAGCCTTAGAGGGAGGTAAAATAGAATAATGAGACTCATTATCATACTAAAGAAGGAGAGAGAGACCAAAGATGGGAAGAAGATGAGAAAATAAAAGGGAGGGAGGAAAGGCTGAGGAAGTGCTCCCATAGGTTTGAGAGCGAGTGCTTCTATGCTCTTGTTAACGGAGTTTAGCTGAAGAACGATGTCAGTCTGGCTTTGCTGAATATTCTCTCTAACGCTGCAGAAATGAAACCACTTTTCCCTTCGCTCCGTCGCTTTGATCAGCCCGCGCCAGTCTTCTTCCACGTTGGATGAATAGCTGGGAAATAAGACTAGTGGAGTGTGTTACTGCCGTGCAAATGACAGGTGAAGGGCAGTTTCCTCTCGCTCGCTGGCAAGGCTGATCCGGTGACAGACTTTGAAGTTTAGAGGACTCTCCTCTACGTGTTGAATCAGGGCGGATAGAAGTGCTTCAGACAGATGTTTTTGTCTCCGTTCTGAAGTGGGCAAGATTACAGCGTTTGGAGTTTTTTTTTTTTTTAATCCTTACCAAGCGTGAGATTAGAAACACCAGCACAATGGAGCAGGAAGTAGAGGAGGAGAGTTATTCAAGGACAGGGGAAGTTTGTGTCTTTGTCAAATCCCGCTAAGCCTGTCATACTTGCCTCAAAGACCACGTTTTGTTCTCATGTTGCTACATGATGCTTCGATATCAGAAGCCTAGCTGTAATATTTCTTAGAGTGTGAAAGGGTGAAGGAGAGAGACTGAGATAAAAGAAAGGGAGTGGGGGCGTTCGATGCACGGTGATGCAATAGATTGTGAAGGAGAGACAATGTCAGTGCTCAAACTACATTCTCTTTAGTCTTTAGTAGCCAGACTGGTGCACTACAGCTTGTTCTGGCCAGTGTGGAAAAGAATTCTTCACAGAGAACGCTTCACAGTAAACTTCATTTCATTAACATAAGTTGATACAATAGGTAACATTAAACATAAACAAACAACACTTTTAGAGGCATTATTACTCTCTACCTGTAAAAAAGTATTTACAATTTATTTAGTTTTTTTGTTTTTGTTGTTGTTGTTGCAATAAGTCTTTTAATGTTTTCCCGGGCTGAATTTATTTAATCTAAAAATATTGTGAAATTTTGCAGTTTAAAAATAAATAATTAAATAAATAAAAATATATTATATTATATTGCATTATATTATATTATCTTTTAAAATGTTATTTAATCCTTGTAAAAGTATTATGTTCTAAATATTTCTGCCCCCGAAGCTTTGCATAAGAGTACCTCAGTTACCAAAAAAAAATATTAAGCTGCAAAAGCTGTTTTTAACACAAAAAATGCCAAATCTACCTATTTGATTGGATTTATTATGAATAAACATGAATGAGGTATTATGAATTATTATAAGCCGTCATAAATAACTTTGGTTACAATTATTCATGAAATACACAATGCATTCTAAGGTAAATTGCAATACATAATTAATGCATTAAACTACTTTTCTAATGCATTTTACATACAGTTTTTATGTATATATGTTTAATTTTTGCCAACTATTCACTATTATGTTTACCAAGGCTGTATTTAATTAATTACAGTGTCTCACTGTAGCTTCTTCTTTTTTTTTGTAGAAATTGATTTAAATATAGTTATTTATCTGATGGCAAAACACATTTTTCTGCTTTCTTTTGTTATATCATAATTTCAACTGAATTTTTAAATCCTTGTTAATATTAGTTTAGATAAGTATACATGGAAAAGGGGTTCATTGTTTGTTCATGTTGGTTCACACTTCATAACGCCATAATATTAACAGATAAATACATCTTTATTTATTAGTAAATGTTAAAATTAATGTATGATAAGAGTAGTGCTGTAGAGAAGTAACATTCATTGTTACTTATTATAAAATAAATTAAATCTTGTTTGAGCATTCCACATTTTCTGTAATTAAACACTTCTTTTTTTTACATTATGAATTGGTAAATTGTCCAAAAAAGATGATAAACACGAACACATTTCTGTTTATTATTAGCTAAAGAGATGCTATTTGAGATGCTCTTGGCTAGCGCAGAGTCGATGAGAATATAATTTGATTACCTTTTATTGTGTGATGCCAAGAGCTCTTACTGAAATTATGACTCAGTTTTAATAGTATCATTACTCTTTTAGCACATGGAAATGAGTCATTAGTGGTGCTATATATCTACTGTCTCTGGCTTCATTATGTTTCACCATTTGTTGTTTATCTAGTCTTTCAAATAAAACCAGCAGAGCCTATTTGATCTTTATTGTGTGTACCAGCAAATTTGATTTCAGATTGGTACGTTGTACCAAAAGTTTGATAACAGGATGGGCGGCATGACCTTAATCTTATATCACGGTAACCTATTTCATATATTACGTAACCATGAAGCTGTCTATGTGAGAAATTACTGTATTTTTCTTTATGTTGAAGATTTTTAAACCATTCCATGGATGCACTAGTATAATCGATTTTAAAAGAACAAATGGTACAAAATACTAAAACAGCTACCACTGTACTCTTCCAAAAATACCAATATGTTCAATTTAAGGGTAAAATATGTACATTTAGAAAGTGTATCGTAGCAATGACAGCTTTCTCAGATATTTTCTGACAGTGAATATGATTTTCAGCTCTAAAAAGATACTGGTATATTGAATTTATTTGGTAAAGAGACAGTGACCTCCTGTCTGAAAGGTTTGTTGTATCGGCGCTATAACCAACAAAGAGCTGTGTGTCGTGATTTCAGCTTCACTTTAAAGCCCACTGGCTGTTTTGATGGATCACAAAGAGGACCAAACACACTTCACATGTCACTTGCTTCTCCAAGGTGTGGTGATTTGAAGAAAACGCTGAGCAGGCCGCATGTCAGCTGCCACTTCACCAGAAAAACCCGGCCGACTACCAGACCCGCTGAAGCATAGGTGCTTTCCCATACTGTGTGCCTGTGTATTGGTGCATGTCCGTGACGCTTCTTGAGTGCTTTGACGATATGTCTTCTCTTCGATCAGTGGTGCGGCTGTGTCTCGCTGTAGCACCTCCGAGACATGTGCTTGTGTTTGAATGCTGTCCTTGGTGCTGAACAACTGTCTGGCTGAAAGCTGGATTGATTGAATGCTGCGCTCGTACTCACACAGGTGGAAGTGAGGGACCGAAACGGTACAGTGACTTACATTGTTCATTGAATTCACTTCCTCTCTGGCCTCTATGCTATGTTCAGTTAAGTCAGGATGTATCCTGTTTCTGTAGAGGTTGTGTGTTTTATCTATATAAAATGTACAGAGAGGGAGAGAGAGTACATACACCCCTATTAGATATGTAGGGGTGGGTGATATGACCATATGATCATTTTCAAATCATTTGTATGTAATGAGCAGTTTTTAAAGGGTTAGTTTGCCTAAAAATTAAAATACTAAACCTTTGTTCATCTTTGGAATACAAATTAAGATATTCTGATGAAACCCTTGATGGACAGCAAGGATACTACCACGAAGAAACGTAGCAAGGACGTTGGTAAAATAGTCAATGTGACATTATGGTTTTAACCATGATTTTACAAAGCAACGAGAATACTTTTTGTGGGCTAAGGCTCTAATGGGTTTGGAACGACATGAAGGTAATTGATGGCATTTTTTGTGTTAAGTAACCCTTTAAATAAGCATAAAAAACAAATTACTAGCAAGAGGATAGAAATAAATTAGAAATGCTAAACTGATCAAAAATAAAAAAGCACTTCATATTATTCATTGAGTGAAATTAAATATATATTTACCCTTATTATTAAGTTGCAAAGGTGATTTAGTCAAGAGCAGAGAGAGATTTTCTGTTTTATTGTTTTATTTTATTGTTTTATTAGCCTATTGTAAATGCCAGACAGGAATATTAGACTGCTGTCACTTTAAGAGCTACCCGGATTAAATATACTGTAACGCATATGTTTTTTAAGACCTAAATTTCTATTTATGAGGATGCTTTCAAATACAGGAATTCTGATGCATACAGGTGTGTGCATTTAACCATTCATGGCCTGTAAAGCTATAAAAATAATAAGCTCTCTTATGCTTCTGATTGCATTGTTTTTAAAACCACGATAAGAGATGATATACATGTATATGTCTACTGTATATATATAGTATATAAGTATATCTCCCATTCTTGTATGAATTGATTACTGTAAACTTTTATTTTATAGCTTTCAATGTTACATTTTGATTTAAGGATGGTGAATTGCCATTTATGTTTAGCATTAACATAGTTACGTCATTTGGATGTCAAATCAATCGTGATAATGTGGGTTGGTTCTTAGGTATTCAGACATCTCCCAGCAGAATTAGCGCCATTTTGATAGAAAAGGGGTGGCTGGTGGAGGGATTTTGAGAAGACTGAATCCAGATTCACTCGACCACAAATTGGATTGAGGTGAAGAGGTGTCGTCTGAACACTGATGACTCAATAACTGCTCTTATTCTCGTTCATTTCAGCACACACACACCAGGATCTGGTATCGCAGGTGTTAGATTAAGCTCATATTACACGGACTGATTTCTCGGAAAGGTTTGAAATAATTAATTTGGATTAGAAGCAGAACCAAGAGCCTCTCAGACATCTTCATTAATATGGAAGTCCCTTCTTTTTCAGAAGAAAATCTGGAGTGGTGTTCTGTAAATAACGTAGCCGTACTTGAGTATAAAACCTATTTGAAAAGTGGGAGGTGGAGAACCAAAGACCGTTAGGATGTATAACACACTCACTAAAGCATTCATTTGCTGAAGTGTTTATTTTTTCATATCTGATTTACATTTAGGCTGTGTACCAAACCCATTTTTTTACAGACAGCAATGTGACCATCACAGGAGTAAATATGTATTCTGGATTGGCTCAGTCTCCATGACAAATAAGCTGATTGAAAAGACTCTTATCAACTGACAAAGTTTGTGAATGAGGCTTGTTTATTTCATTCCCTTTAGCTTTATGTGGTAGAGAAGAATATACAATTTCTTATTATTTGATAGGGAGACATGTTTGGTTGTCGGATGCAGAACAGAAAAGGGTTCAAATATAAATGAGATATGAAGGTGGTGCTGTTAAACACAATACAATACAATACAATGTTTATTTATAGAGCACATTTAAAAACAACCGGAGTTGACCAAAGTGCTGAACATAGTAAAATAAGAAAGGCGCTTCAAACATAAAACAAGAATATAAGAAAAGTAAAAACAACATGAAATAGCAGTAAAATTAAGTTCAAAGAGTATTAAAAGCAAGAGAAAACAGATGAGTCTTTAGGGCAGACTTGAAGGCAGTGATAGAGGGAGCTAATCTAATATGGAGTGGTAAGTTGTTCCAGAGTTTCGGACCGACAGTTGCAAAAGCTCTATCTCCACGTTTTTTGAGTCTAGATTTAGGCACAACAAGTAGATGGAGGTCACTAGATCTCAAAGCTCTTGAAGGAGTGTATGGATGGAGCAAGTCTGTAATGTACTGAGGGGCAAGATTATTAAGAGCTTTAAAAACAAACAAAAGAATTTTGAAATCAATCCTATATTTAATTGGTAGCCAATGCAATGAAAATAAAATAGGTGTTGCTGATTCATACCTATGGGTGCCAGAGAGCAATCTAGCAGCTGCGTTCTGCACCAACTGCAGACGAGAAAGAGAGGACTGAGAAACACCATAATAAAGGGAATTGCAATAGTCTAAACGAGTAGCTACGAAGGCATGGATCATTGTTTGAAGATTGCTTTCTGATAAGAAGGGTTTCACTTTAGAAAGTCATTACAAAATGACTTAATGATAGCCATGTTTTATGTTTCATGATTTAAACATTTAAAATGTTCTGCCTTGTAAGAAAATATCTTTTAATTGAAACTGGGAAACAAGAGAGAAAAACTAAGGAAAGTTCATTTCCAGTCTATTTTATTGTAACAGTGACTAGATTATTGTATTTATTTTATATATGAGTAAAGATGCTATTTTTAATGAATCTTTCATGCAACTTTTTTATGAGTTTATTGTTTGTTTGCAGGCTCATAGCTGGCAGCCTGGCATCAAGAATCCCTATAGAGGAGTGGTGGTGTGGCCTGTTCCAGAGAACATAGAGATCACTGTCACGCTATTTAAGGTAAGCACATGCATTTCCACACACATTAAAAACACACACTTTTATCTAGGGGCCAAATAGGCCTACATGTTATTGGGGCCAGTTGTAGCATTTGGCTTTTTCAAAGAAGCTGATTGGTTGGGGTATGCTGGTGTCTAGACGTCCTGATTCCACTCTTAATTTAACTGCCACAGTCCAAATTTTAACCCCCTTCTCATGTGTGTGTGCAACAGAAACCGACACGGCAACAGGAAGTCTGTGTTCGGTATTTTAGTCCTTTTAGATGGCAGTCAGCAGATTTTTAGATCTGGCACAAGTGAAGTGAGACCTTACATCCAGAATTATCATACACCCATGTGCAGCCATACAGGAAGTACATAAACTAGACAGAAAGAGATAAATTTGTATAAATATCATGTATAAATGAAAAATTATGAACATGTATGATGAAAGTTTAGAATCATTTCATCAGCTTTGATGTCCTCAGAGGGACAAAAGAACTGACTTAAAACCACACACACACACACAAATGCGAGTTACGAGTTAGCGCTGACAGGCTGACCTGGTGTTGAATATCCTCTAACAGTCTCCACATTGTGTTTACAAAGGTCACACACACAAAGTGCTTGTCCAAACATTTTCCTTATCGGCCATGCCTTCACCAAACCACACTAACACATACTAATCAGTGTCATGTACGACTACATCTCCCAGAGTTCATTGCAATGGGTCAGTTTGGCATGCATGAGTTCGTGAATGTTTAATTTGTGTACCGCCAACCTTGAAGTCAGCTGACCAGGACAGTTCTAGAACAACAGAACAGCAGGTCAGGTGTGTTTGCATCCACAAATGCACATTTAACATACTAATGAACCTGATTTAGCTTTGAAATAGGCTCACAACAGAGATCAGTGTAAGAGATCATTGTGCATGAGACAGATCACTTTGTCTGTGACCTATTGCTCTGCAATTGGCCGTTATAATACTGATGTTGCCAGATTAAACTTTGGATGAGTCATTTATGGAAACGTCTCTACATCTTTTATATGTTTTACATTTTATTTCTCTCAGTAAAAGCAGATCTTGCTTTAATTCCTATTGTTGATGAGTAAATGGATATTGATTTGATCTGTGGAGCTGCTTTTTCCCAACATCTCTGCTACAAAAAAGCATTTATTCTGAGACTTCTTTAATGAGCCTCATCTCAGTTTATATGACATGAATTCATTCTGTTTTTTCAGGATCCCCATGCAGAGGAGTTTGAAGACAAAGAGTGGACCTTTGTCATTGAAAATGTGAGTGCTTTTTTTATTATGCTCATGTGAGTTCTGCTGCGTATGTGCATCCTGACACCTACTGCTCAAACAGAGTAATCACACCGATGTTACAGTTTCAGAGCGCCAGGATGACTGGTTCGAGGCAGAGTATGTTTTGTGTCATATGTTAGTTGTTCATGTGACTTTGGAAGAGATTATGTAATTTGACTGAACTGCAATGCTCAGTATTTGGATTAGTTTGTTTAGTGTCTTAGTTTAAAAACAGGTTATTTGTCTGGCAGGTTTTTCCAGAACCTGACCAAGCTGTTATTTTAGCAATACACACAATTTTAATGAAGATGCAACTCATTTACCCTTCCAAGTGGCTTTTGCCTTCCTCAAGATTGCCAGCTTTTTTGCTCTTGTATTGAAGTGTTTGTCTTGATTGTGATTTGAGTCTGGGATTTTTTTTTTTAAAACATCCCTCTGGGGTTTCACAAGACTGTTGTTGTAGATCTTTGCAGTGTGATAGGCTAGCTGGAGGAAAAGATTGTTCATAAACATAGAGCTTGTTATCTTGTCGGCAAATTATCTTGTGGCTTGTTGGACCACACTTTCTTGACAGGAAAAAACAAAAATGAAACTCCTTCCAGGGCCTCAAAGACTGCTTCATTATACTGATAGAGAAGATACTTTGCAGCGATTTGAGTCTCTCTGCATGGGTTTTATATCCTCAAAGACAGGGCTCTAACGGAAAAAAACAACTAAACTCGGCTATAATAAATGCTGAGCGGGAATCTGGGGACACATGCTGAGCAAAACGCATCAATTATGGATGTCATCTTTGTATGATATTGCTACTTTCTCTCTCTTTTTTTTTTTAGCCGGCTTCTGATTAGAGATCGGTAAACATCACAAGCTGTTCAGTGGTCTTGTCTGAACTGTGTTTTTTGGTTTCCTTTTCCGCAGATGAATATCATAAGCTAAAAATACAAACGGTTGCTTCATGTTCATCCATCTTCACTTCCCTCCAGTTTCATTACACCTTTATTTCAATTATCCACTTTTACATTTTCAGAAAGGCATATTAGTTAATTATTAGGGGTGTGAGGAGACACTTATCCCACAAGGCGAGATGAGGCAAGACACTGGGTTCACGAGAACGAGATGAGATTTTAACACTTTTTTTAGACTAAATCCTCAATGATAAAATATATTGGTTGTAATTAATTTTTAAATTAAAACTAAAATTAAACTTTTTATTGAATTACATGCAGTAATAAACAACATGTGAACACTGCAAAATGCTACAAACTACTGTACCAGGCAAGTAATTAACAATAAATAACAAAAAACTTAAAATAGTAAAAATAAAATAAAAACAAATAACACAAATATTGCTTTAAAAGCAGCTTAAGTGTACAAAGTCGGGCCAAATACCTAAACAAACTTGCCTACAGCAAACGCCGCTCCATCTTAAAGGCCAAAGTATACTCAGGCCATCTGCATTACATCATTTTTGTCATCAGGAGGGCACACAGACATCCTGTCCACGCGCAGGCATTTTTCCGGCACCGCACGGACTGTCTGCGTACAACAGTGTATGCACGAAAAGAATGCTGAAAGACGGCAAATCAATTGGTGGCATTGCGCATTTATCAAGCTTGCACGAGACAGAACGGAACACAGAACGTGAAGTATACCCGGGCCTTATGTGTGCCTACACTGGATGCGATAAAGCAACCATTGAAAACCATTTGGAATTTGTGTCAGCATGTCATAAATAGAACGCGGCAGCAGTTTCCTGTCTGAGATTTGTTGCGCTGCGTCATACCACCATCGCTAGGATATCACCAACATCTCGCGAAACTGCCATTTAAAAGTTGAGGGAGAGGGAGTTTAAACACTTTTATTCAGTAAAGATCCATTCAACTGATTCAAAGTGACAGTAAATTGTTTCATTTCGACTTTAATCATGTTTATCGAAGAAACCTAAAACAAAAGTATATGTCCACAAAAATATTAAGCATCACAGCTTTGAAAATAAGATATGCTTACTTAGCACCAGATCAACATAATAGAATAATTTTTATCTTGCCATCATAGAAATAAATTTTAAAATATATGAATATAGTATTACTATTTCAACATGTTAATGTTGAAACAACAGAAGAATACTTTAATTTAAAATATTTTTAACAACTGCAGATTAATCCTTTTTAATTTCATTATTTTTTAAAAACAGTTACCTGTATGCAGTGTATATTTTGGACTACATTAGGTTTCCATTCTTAACATGGCATCCGTCTGTGTCTCTGGAGAGAGGCTGTTTGGATCCACAAACATGGGCATGGGTCCAGACAGGGCTGTCCTATCCATCTGTCTGCTCAGTGGACACATGCACAAACATCAACACACAATAATAAACTCCCATCACAGGCCCATCGCACATGTCTCTGCTGGCAAGCGCTCGTTAACGTCTCTGTTCTCATGAGACCCTTAATCAGCATAAATACATTTCTGTATGTGCGAAGGCTATAGCTGTAATGTGAGATTAATAGATGAAACGGTATTTCTTTGTTGTTTGGGTTACATGTACGCAGACGGGGGAATGGTTGAAGGGAGAACGAGAACACAAAACATAAGATCTGAATTCCTCTTGTCCATACACACCTCACTAATAACAGACTGATCAAAGACATGCCTGTCATCTGACACCAGCATTGAGATGAGAAAAGATCCACATATACCAGGTTCCCACAAACTTACTGAATTCCTCCTTCCACAAACATGCAGACTCTCTCTTTCCTTGATCTCTCTCTCAAACCCACACACACACACACACACACACACACACACACACACTAACTTGCGTTTTTGCAGTTTTTTTGCAAAGTTTTTGTGCAATATTTCTTCATTTTCGATCCATTTTACTTTGACTTTTTAATTGATGTTAATTAAAATGTAAACCTTGATGCAAATGACAAAAAACGATAGAACATGTCAGACTAGGGGTGTATGATATTGGCGAGTAATAGTATCTCTTTTTTTCTGAGATTTCATTAATAAAGATAATGAGATGATATTTTGCTGAGTGTGTTATTGTGCCGGTGCCTTAAAGAAGTTCACTTTTAAAAAAATAATACGCAATTACGTTGAAAAGGTCAAGCTTGACGTAGGCGGATGTACCGTGTCAAATATTAAAACACCCAGGATACGCACACGAAATAAGCATTAAACGATAAACTGACACAAAGACATATGAATATGTGTATATGGTACTCCTTCCGCACATTTGTAAACACTGACATGGTACTTCCGCCTATGTCAAGCTTGACCTTTTCAACGTAATTGTGTATTACGTTACTTCACCAACGCGCATCACAGAACAAAGCTAGGCGAGCGTTTGTGTTAATAAAACTTAAACTTTTTTATTTATTTTGGAAATGACAGATCGTTTCGCTAGATAAGACCCTTATTCATCGTCTGGTATCGTTTAAAGCCCTTTGAAGCTGCACTGAAACTGTCA
>JAUCNO010000548.1:11888686-11935014 GCA_032353835.1 Enteromius viviparus | reverse complement strand
CTATCTATCTATCTATCTATCTATCTATCTATCTATCTATCTATCTATCTATCTATCTATCTATCTATCTATCTGCATATTCTTTGAGTTACTGAACATCTCAATAAAATAGGTGTTGCTTGAATAACAAACTGCATTTTCAGATTGTACATTGGGCTTCCAGATGGCATTTAAGTGGCAGAGAATTGACATTATCCTTCCCAGGTGGTCCAGGTTATGAACCGAAGAACAGCAGGAATTCAAACCAGAGAACATGACAGGAGGAACATTTAGGTCAGAGAGTTTATCTTCCCACAGGTTTTTGTAGACATTGTTTTCCATCCATGCCCAGTAAAGTGTAGAAGATAGATTCGCCATTAATATTTTCTCAAGTATGGAAGAGCTAAGCTGGGACCTCACCGTTAAGAGGTCAGGTTGCCAGATTCTCCTCAAGGGCTTATCCAAAATAAATACACTTGGAGATGCGCTGCAGAATAGGGAGGGAGGTATTATTTATAGATGTATATGCCAAAAATGCAGAAAGAAATCCTTTTTTTTTTGTGTGTGATAAAGTCCTTGAGGAGAGCACGAGTGGATGCCACTTTATCACAACAAAGCTCTTTATCAATAATGCAGGTACCAAGGAAAGAAAACATGCATTTCTTCTAGTGATTCTAGTCGTTTAAGACCACCATCTAAAGAATTATTAAGGAGATTTGGTTCTTATCTGTGTCCTTGAGAAAGAAGAACATGAAAGCTTGCTGAAAATCGGCTGCTTTTTAGCTTGACCGTGAAGTAACGTTCCTCGTGTCTGTTGGTGGTGGTAATGATAGAGAATGGACTCAGAGGCGGGAATGATTATGGGGGTAATCAGAGTAACAGGCACATGAGCTGTCAGGTGGGAACGAATGTGAGTGATCTCAAGTATGATTTATGAACGGCAATCCAAGAGAACTAAATTATTGCCTCCGCCTCTTATAAAAAAATACCATCTGGAGTGGAACATGCTGACACACTTAAATCACATTCGATCTGCCAAGGTGGTAATAAAATGTATGGACATATGCTACTCTATGGTTTATTGTGTTGTTTGGCAGCCAGAAGGTTGTTTAAGGGTCAGTGACATGATGGTCATTTTTGATTTATTCACAAATTAAAAAAATTAAAAAGGGCAGTTCATACACAGAATGACTTGAATACATCTCTAGAGATTGCATTTTACAAAAATGTAAAAGCAAGATTTTTCATTCTGAATTTTTTATATTATTTGAGTTAATTCAATAGTATTCTCAGCTGCTTACTCAATAACATAGAAAGGTGTCTGTCTTTTAAATGCTAAAATCTATATATATTTGAAAGTCCAGTTTAAAAACAAATACGAGTTTGTACAAAAGCATATTATTTCTGTAGGGTTTGAAAAACATTTATAAAATATGTTGCAAAAATAAATGTCACACCCTCAACAACATTTCTCCAAAAAATATATATTTATTTATGATTTTACTGTGTTTGTGTGTATATACAGTATAAATAAATATATATATATATATCCCATTCAAAATAAAAGATTTTGTTTACATAATATATGTGACCGTTTATTTATTATGTGTATATATGTACAGTAAATACACACACAGCCTATATTTTTTTTAAATATTTACATGTATATACTTTCATATATTTATGTTATTATATTTTATATTATATATAAATACAGTAGTAAGCATTTGAAGTGGATCAAAAGTCTTTATCAAAGTTGTTCTAAAACAAAACCACAATGCGATGTCTTGGGGCAACTTTGATAAATTTTTTTTAACCACTTCAAATGTATTACTGTATATGTAATATATAAACATGGTGTTTTTATATATGCACATACATTTATTTTTACATGCTAATTAAACACTAGAGTCTTTGTGTACTCTAGCTTATGTGATCTTAGAAAAGGTTTTGCGAGCAAAAGCATAAGCACTGAAATATAATTTCTCCATCCAATATTTTTTTGCAACCATCATGTTAACCTAAGGGGTGCTGTAGGAAAATTCTAAAAGCCTTGTAATCCTTTTAAGCCTGATTTTTAACAAATGTTCTTATCTTGTCATTGACCTATATTTGCACCCAAAAACGGTTAGATGAGGCTGTTTAATAAGATTAAATTACATCAGTTCAATATGAAAACAAAAGACCGTCATTCTATGGATATGACTGACAATATGATTTGTCAAAATAAGCTGCTGATGCTGACATCTAAAAATGCCCTTTACACACATCTCTTGTGCTGAATTCATTTCTCTTTCCCTCACTTCAGATTTGAGAAGTGTTTCATCGTAAGTCAGCGGGATAACTTGGATCAGTCATTGACAAGAACATTGCCTCAGGGTCTGACGGACTGAACCGTCACACATCCGTCAGCACTTCTGACTTCAGTGCCTTTATCAGCTGAAAGACACAGATGATTCATATTTTTTTAAAAGCCTACTCTAATCACCTGCTCTCACAGAATATAAATCCAAAACACAACGCCCTCAGCAAGACATCCTTCCCTGCCGAGCAGTGTTCACGGGCTGCGGCACCATTCGTGCCTCTGAAAACAGAAAGTACATTTCTAAAAGGGTTGTAGTGGCTCTGGCCTTGAGGCAAAATAAGAAATAGAATCGGGAAGGAAAGCCTGGGACTCGATGTCTAACTAGATCAGACCTTTTCTGCAAGGGTTCGTATCTATCATGGTTTTGCAGCTAAAAGCACTCCGCCTTACTCTGCCGTTTCCACTGAAGAGACACTGAGAGGCTGAGAGAAGTAGATAAATGAGGTGAAAATAAGAAAAAAGGGAGAAGGGGAAACAGAAAGGCAGAGAAAGAGATTAGGAGAGAAAGGTAAATGGTTTCTTCAACTGCAGGCAATTTCATGTCCCAAGGCTTGAATTGTGTCAAAATTTCAGCTTTATTCTTTTTGCTATAAAACTGTCAGAGAATATTTTTTACAATGACTTCATAATTTCTTTTTGCTACTTTAAAAATGCCTTTAAGTAAAGGATTTATTCTTTTCTCAGGTATTCTTTTGCTCTCTCAGACTTTCTATTATAAACTATAAAATATATAAGCTAATTATTACATAATAATAATGTACAGAATATTTTTAATTATACTATTTTATTCGATTTTATTTTAATGAAATATAAATAAAAACTTAAGTGTCTCATATTAATGTGTATGTATTTTTAAAGCTTTATTGACATTAATGTCTCCATTGGAAGTTAATACTGTTTTTGATTCAAGTGAAAATTACGGTGGCCGAGAGAGCTCAATGCACTGCAACTTAAGAAAACACATCCAAACAGAAAAAAAAACCAACACATCTTCATCAGTTGACAACACAGGCGAAGCTCCTAGCTCATCACGAACACGCAGCAAACAAACGAACCCACTGCAAACACAGAAACGCGCCGCAAATAGCACAGACCACAACATTAATGTTTCAGGTAACCTCAAAAAGTGACAAAGTGTGTAATTCGTCAGATTAGTCTAATAATATCCAAAAGACTGTTTGATCAGATTGTTAAAATAAACACCAAAAAAAGCCTCACCTTTTAGTTCAGCGACAACATTTCTGCTCTGACCAAAAGCCACTGAACAAATAATCAGGTCTCAGATGGGTTTGTCACTTTGCAGTGCGTTCGTGTGTTTGCAGCGCCTCCCTGGGTTTGCTTGCATTGTGAGAATTTGCAGTTTGCATGTGTTTTCTTAAGTTTGCAGCGCGTTGAACTCTCTCGCCCACCGTAGGAAATAGTCTTATTCAGTAGTGAATAAAAAAATACTGAATACACAAACACACACACACACACACACACATCTGTTCCCTGTCAAAGGACTTTTATTATGAACAGTTGTCTCCACCCACCTTGTCTGTCGCTATGGCCACCCATTAGTTTCTCCGCCCTTTGCCCTGTTCTGACTTGTATTTAAAATACCCATTTGTGTTTTGCACATCGCTGGTCATTGTGTGGATTTAACCCTTTGTAAGCTTTCCGTGTTTTTTCTGTGTTCCTTGTGTTTTTGTGTTCTCACCTTGGATTTCCGTTCTTGACCCTACCCATTCCAGACTCTCTATCTTGCCTCGCCCTATTGAATTATGTTTTCCCATCGTCTGACCACTGCTACGCTCTTTGGATTAATCTATTGTCTGTGCCTCTGATGTCCCTGTTTGCCGTTAACGACCCTGCTTGTTCCAACCCTGAGTATTGTAAATAAAATAGTCTGCACATGGATACGCACGCCTCCGCTTTCCCTTCGTTACACACACAATATGTTTGTCTATTGATTATTTATATATTTAATTTTTAACACAAACACACACTAAAATTTTACAGTCAAATCAACAGCAATTGTTGCCCATTTAATAACATATATTTTTTTATTCTGCTTATTTACTATGGACACTAAGCTAAAAAAAATCACTTCTGCAAAGTATAAAGAATGCTTTTCAGTCTAGCTCTAAATTTGTCAAATTATGCAAAAGGGTGAAAATGTTATTAGATTGTATGTTTTAAGAATTAAATCCTATTTACAGTATGAATACCAGCGAGGCAAAGAGTCATTTGACTAAAAAATAGAATCCTATTAAACACAATGCATCATTTCAGATGTAGAAACAAAACTGTGGTGGAATACTTTACTACTTTTGGGGTTGAGACAGAATTCTCCTGTGATGCATATGAGTTTAGATAAACAAGTGATGGTGCAAATGTGCCTGTAGCTGATGAAAGACCTAAAAGAGAGTCCAGAATCATGACAAATGCAGAGCTATAACATCAAGTAAATCTAACAGCTCAAGATACTGCACAAGGAGAAATTTCAGCTCAATTGATGTCACCTTGTCATAAAAAGACAGACTGAACCTGATCTATTCACTTGGATAAGACGAGAAAGTGTGGATTATATGAGTCATATTGAATTATTCCTTGCAGCTCTTTTAACTGTCATTTGTAACTCCAGAAGAAGTCTGACCAGAAGTGCTTTAACTGTCCGTACTTTGAGCAATAGGACGTGCATGTATAGGTAGAGACAGGTGGTTACAGATAGCAGAGAGATGATTGATGGGAAAGTACATCGACTAAAACTTTTGATTCAGGCGGCATGGCCACGGTAACAAGCTGGAAAATATGATTTTCTTTTGAGTGATTTGTTCCAATCTGATTTGACAGGGAGCGTGACAAGAATCTCTAAGGACATAAGCCTGATTTCCTAACCTGTCCACTTTTCTCTTCTATCTTTCACAGCTTTTTTTCCTTGCTGTTCCCTAAAAGAAAATGGTGTTGGTCAAAGGTTTCTCTACTATAGCTCATCATACATTATTGAGCTCTCAGTAAGCACTTTGTCTTAAAATTCCCTGAAAAACACACATAGATGAGCAGAGCTTCCAAATTACACAACAAAAACTGTAGTTAGTAAGGTTAGTATCTATTACACATTTTAGGCTCAGACTACTTTAACATTATGTTTGGCATTTCTCACCACATTGACTTAAATAGGATAATCTTGTACCATATTGATATATAAAATAAAAAAATTACTAATTGCATTAAATATTACATTACATCAAGGTTTCCCAAAATGAGGTTTGAAAAAGAACTGCAGGGGGATCGGGATTTTAATGAAAAAAACTAATAATTAATTAAATCATAAAAAAGAATTCACTTTAAAATCAATAAAAATAAAACGTCTACATAAAACATAACTATTAAAACCCGTTAAATGGTTAATGGTAAATTGACATTCCCAGAATTCCCTGCATTGTATTTTAAATTTTGTTTAAATTTGATGTTTTTTCTTTTCAGTTTTTTTTGTATCAGTTATGTTTATTATGGTTGTATGTTATATGTAATGTTGTTAAATGAATGTTTATTGCACATTTTAGTTTAATAATTCTTACAATGATGCAGTGCTTTAGTGAATGACACTAAGCACCTTCTATATGTTTTACTATATAAAACTACTTATGATAAGCTTTGGTTCATCATGTGACTTTCTCATAACCACCTGCCTTTGGTGGTTATCAGTATATTTAAAAGATACAAAACGGATTTCACTATTTAAATATTAATATTAACATTATATCAGATATTATGGTTTCTTATTCGAAATTATGGTATTTAACTGTAAATTTAAAATAAAACCGTAAAACTATTGACACATTTTTTTTTTTGACATTATATTTTTCATGCTTTTATACTAGCAACCACAGCTGCTGTTTTTTTTACCGTAAATACAGTGTACAACTTTTTGTCGTAAAAGAAATAAAGGTTTTACCGTTTTTTAACGTTAGAATTTCAGCAACCCCAGCTGCCGGTATATTACCGTAAAAATATTTTTTTTTTGTACAGTGTAATTACAAGTTCTTAATGTAACATATTCCAGATTACATGTACACAATTACAACCCAGCTCTGCAGATGAGACAGATGCTCACATGCAGTATAAGCATAGTTTGGTTTTGGAAGTGCATGAGAAATGTTTAAGATTTCTTACTTTTAATTGCAAATCTAACCACAAAAGAACCAGTCAAGATGGTGAGGATATCTCAGTTGTGATTTTTCTTTCCTATAGAGGCTCTATCACGTAAAGTGCGAGTATTAATTTCAGGATCATCATAGTCTCAGTGGTTCACTGCAGCCGATGGAAATATGTGAGAGTTGTGTTGGTGGTTGCTGTGGTGATTGTTGCTGTGGTGACCATGTCCGGTCCCCCACGAAGGGCTCGTGTTAGGAGGCCTTCCCATTAGCTGCTATAATGAGGCTTTTTTCTCCCTTCAGCGGCCATACGCCCACCCTCCATAACACAACAGCTACAAACACGGTGCTCACAGACACATTTGTTAAGGCATGAAACTGTTGATCATGTTGACAAGACTGATCAGTCACTGTGTTCTCAAAAAGTACAAACCATAAACACAACAGCGAGAATTAAACTGGAACACTTGTGCACTTGTGTTGTCGTTTCGAACTTTTAATGACTTAAAGGCGTGATGAATTCTCTGTCGCTTGTTTGTGTGAATCGCTTTGACAGTTAAAGTGTCTTTGGTTCAGGGTGATGCATTTAGATAATGCTTGACAGTCTCTGATTCAATCTCACAGAAGAACACTACATGCTTCA
This sequence comes from Enteromius viviparus, assembly GCA_032353835.1. Lineage (NCBI taxonomy): Eukaryota > Metazoa > Chordata > Actinopteri > Cypriniformes > Cyprinidae > Enteromius > Enteromius viviparus. The sequence goes on along the minus strand of JAUCNO010000548.1, from coordinate 11,927,888 downwards.
AAGATTGTCATAGATTGTGTTTTTAGGTGATTCTTAGATCAAATGGCTTTAGAGACGTAAAAGTAGATCAAATGATTAATTGTGCTTTTAGTTTGGATTAAAGTTTAGATAAATGTGACTGACTGCATGTTTAAATCTATGCTTGAGCTCTCAAGCTAAGAACAATGAATAAAGGAAATGGCCAGGGTCCTGAGAAATGTGACATGCGAAAGCTTCGATTCGATAAGTAAGAACAAAAACACTTCAAAACATGCAGACCCACATGATGCTCCAACCTAGAAAGCCTAAATCTTAAACCTTCCCAGGTACGTTTAAGAAGCAGACTAAATCTGATCAAACTCGACGCCCATAACCGAGTTCCATTTTTTGTTGTTGTTGTGTTTTTCTGTGCTATCGTCACCAGCAGAAAGAGAGCTGAGCTATGAGGCAAGTAGAAGCTTCTATGGAAGCGTGTGAGTCACGCTGTTCCATAGAATCAAACACCTACACACAGACCCACAAAGACAGCCACTGGTGTGACGACGCACAGGAATTTTAAATGAAAAGCCTGGTGACCTCAGCCTTGGCAGTGTGTACGGATGGTGTGAAATAACGTGGCAGGCGGTGGGCGACGGGGCCGAGCGTGTGCCCACTCACTTGAAAGAAGAGGCACAACAGTAGACCATCTCTCTGTATCTTTTTCTTTCTTTCACATGCAGCAGCACTGCAGGGTGCCAGACTCTCCAAACCCCAGATATTTTCGTGCTGAGAAATACTGATGACTTATATTATCTGGATTATGTCAGTTTTATTGATTTATACACTTAACTGAGCCATAAAAGCTAATACTGCGTCTTACAAAATACTAATGCAACAGTGTATTGATGCAGTAAAGTAAACAATGTGAAGGATAATTGATTTAGTAAATGAACACACGCGCAAAAAATACTATTTTGAGTCCACTAAAAAGTTTCTGGCTACATTCTTTCGTAATTTAATACAGAAATGACGAATGGTATTATTAGCATAGCTAATGGAAGTTCTTGACTTAACTCTTATTTTCTAAATTAAAAGTTGCAATTGCTTTTTTATTTTATGCAATATCTTATATTTTCATCTCACAATGTATCTATATATACAACCCAAATTCTGAAAATTTTGGGACGTTTTTTATTTATTTGAATAAAATGACAATGAAATGATTATCCACTAAATTAACTTATTTCAAATTTGATGCCTGCTACAGGTCTCAGAAAAGTTGGCATAGGGCCAACAAAGGGCTCAAAAGGCGAGAAATACTGAAAAGATTTAGCTGGGAGAATATCTAGCAACTAATTAATTAAACTGACATCAGATCTGTAGCATTATTACCTAATGAAGAGTCTCTCAGAAGTAAAGATGGGCAGAGGCTCTCCAATCTGTGAAAGAGCGCATAATTAAAATACTTTAAAACACGTTCCTCAACTTCAAATTGCAAAGGCAAATCTCATCATCTACAGTGCATAACATAATCAAAAGGTTCATAGAGACTGGAAAAATCTCTGTGTGTAAGGTGCAATGCCAAAGACCTTTGTTGGTTGCCTGTGGTCTTTGGGCCTTCACATGATCAGCACGATTCTGTTATTGACATTACTAAATGGGCCAAGGAATACTTCCAGAAACCACTGTCGGTAAACACAATCCACCATCTGCAGATGCCAACTAAAGCTCCATCATGCAAAAAGTAAGCCATGTGAACATGGTCCAGAAGCGCCGTCATGTCCTGTAGGCCAAGGCTCATTTAAAATTTTAAAAGTGTTCTATGGTCAGACAAGTTCAAATTTGACATTCTTGTTGGAAATCATGCACGCCATGTCCTCCTGGCTAAAGAGGAGGGAGCATTCAGTTCCAAAGCCAACATCTCTGATGGTATGGGAGTGCATAAGTGCACATTGTATGGGTAGCTTATGTGTTTTGGAAGGCACCATGAATGCTGTAATGTATATAAAGTTTTTAAAGCAACACATGCCCCCCTCCGGTCTATGTCTATTTCAGTCAAGGCCTTGTTTATTTCAGCAGGATAATGCAAAACCAAATACTGCAGCTTTTACAACTGCATGGCTTCCGGATGCTGTATTAGCCTGCAGTTCAGACCTTTCAGCTACGGAGAACATTTGGTACATCATTAAGCGAAAAAGACAACCACAAACTATCCAACAGCTGGAAACCTACTGTATATCAGGTAAGAATGGGACCAAATTTCAACACCAAAACTCATAACCTTGATGCCCAGGTGCCCTGTTTTAAAAAGAAGAGGAATTCTACACCATGGTAAACATGCCACCGTCCCAACTACTTGAAAACTTCAAAATGAGCTTATTTTGTGCATAAAATTTCTCAGTTCAAACATTTGTTATGTTATTTATGTTCTAGTGTGAATAAAATATTCGTTCATGTAAATTCTTTTAGTTCTCATTTTATAAAATTTTTTAAAAATGTCCCAACATTTCTGGAATTTGCGTGGTATCTTGCAGCATGTTTCTTGTAATTGTGCCTATATTTTATAATATTATTATTTTTCACAACAGCTTTTTTTTTATTGCAACTTTATTTCACACAATTGACTTTATAAAAAAGCGATCTCAAAATGTTTTAATAATGCTCATTACTTTTTGTAATTGTGACTTTACTTCTTGAGATTGTGACTTTATATCTAATAATTGCATCTTTATGTTGAGCAGTTGTGACCTCATATCTCACAAATGTGAGTATTACTTATTTTATCTTCTACACAATTACCTTTCCTTGCACTAGTGATTTGCACCGACTGATACAGAGATAATAATGCACCGTTTACGAGTGCTCTGAAAAGCTTTTAGAGCAATTCTCACAAACCTGACACCCAAACCTTTCCAAGAGATGAACAAAAACATACAAAGTAGGACAGAGAAATTGTAACTTACAAGCACAGTATAGAGTGTCAGTGTGTATGTGTGTGTGTTAAGACTGGATGTGCTGAGTCATTGTGTAAGAATAGATCTTTCTCTCTCTCTCTGTGCTTCAGTTGTAGTTTTTCTCCATTAAAAAATTGACAGTTTGAAGTAACAGTGACTAATGCAGAAGTGACGGCACATTTTGTACAGAAGTATGATTTAAAGAGTTTAGAATTCATTTTGTGCATATGTGTGTGTGTGAGGGATTTAGCTGAATCATTTACATATTTAACTTACATCCAATTAAAACAGTAAATGCTAGAATTACTCTATAATGACACACTAACACTTTCGGTTTAGAATGAACACCTCTGTTAAGCAGTGACACAAAATACCAATGACTTAAATGTCTGTATTGTTTTAAATGACATGTTATAACATGGCTTTAGAAGACCTGAAACAGTGCATGGACTAATTTTATGCTCCTTTCATGTGTTTTTGGTTACTATAAACTGCCAAAAAAGTTTATTCTTGTGCTCCACAGACTACTGTACATACAGGTTTCAAGCAACCTAAGAGTGACCATTTTGACATTTTTGAGTAAAAATACCTCTTTGTATGCACTTCTTGCTGGATCATGTAACAGTAATGTATCCTCTCAGAATAGCCCTAGAGCTCTTCCACGCAACCATCCATCTTTTCATCCATCCATCGTCTCGCTTTTCCTCTTTAATGCTCATGTTCATCGACTCACTCAGACGGTCCCTTTGGGTATGCTCTCCTCCAAACAAACCTGAATTAATCATAGGACAATAAGACAGTGAATTATTAGCCTGACTTAAAGGTTCTAGAAAGAAAGTGAATTACAGTGATGAATGGCTTGTTTCGATCCATCTTATTGTAGCTCAACCTGGATGGCTGCACAGTGTCTGTCCCTGTGCAATAAACTAAATGGTACATAATCTGCAATATCCCCACACAATCATGCACTGCTTCTTATCTTGCTTATTAACTAATTAGCCATTAATTACTTTCTCTTAATGGACCCAGATTTCTGGCCCGTCCTGGGACAGCTGATTACCTTTTTATGCTCTGGGCTCATTCTTTTACAAATGTGGCATGTAAAGCAGAGGACATCAACTGTCTCAATGAGCTGGAGAGTGACTCATTTGAATTGCGTAACATTTATAACGCCGCCACCAAATTAGCTTAAGGCAATTTGCATGCAATGCTGAGTGGAAAGACGTCTTGCTACAAGAAAGTAAATTGCTCGTAGAGGGAATCTTTTTTTATTATTATATATATTTTTTTTTTTTACATGTAAGTGTAAATTAAAGACAAGGAAATTTACTTGAGTGGTCCATTTGATGTATTAACTTGCTATGTGACTTTTCGTTATGAATTAAACATAAAAAAATATTACATTGTGGTCATTTTTATTTGCAATAAAATGTATTCAAATATTGATAAGTGCAGATAATTTGATTCATTTGATTCATTTGCCTATAATCATATCATTTTAATAAAATATTCATAATATTAATAATCAAATAAGTTACATTTTAACTAACATTGACAGCCCTAAAATAGGTACCATATGGCCTGTTAATGAAAGAGTTTCGGATGAACTACTACATAAAGATGTGGCATTTAGGTGTCCATATATGTTTGGCCGTGTATTGTTTTTAATTAAAAAGAGAAGGACAGAGAGGATAAAGACACTATTTGGCTCACTGGTCCAGTGTTCCCAGTGCTACTTGCCCAGATGTCTCAATCTCCCTCTAAATTGCCGTTTTGCCTCCGCTGAGCTCTATCTAACTGCCTGGCCAACAAAAGCATTGCGATTATAATAAACAACTTTTTCAGCACTTTATCAAAGTATGACTCTGCTGAGGTTTTTGCTTTAAACTGAAGAGGAAAACAAAACAAATATTAGAAATATACATCCTCTGCCTATTTTCTATTATCAAGGGAGCTGAACAGTGAAGGACAGGAAAGAAAAATTCGGCGTGTACAGAAAGAGAAGTGCTGAATGTGTTATTACTGCGAGTGGGTACAGAGTGCTCTCATAATTCAGTTCAACATAAGGTGCATAAAAATTTGTAAATAAATATTTATGTGTGTGAAAATGCTAGTTCTTTGTAAGTGTGAGTGATCTATAGCATGTCAATGCACAATATGTCTGCATTGCGTTTAACTGCAATCGTAACCCTATACTCAGCTACTACATTGAGATGACCAGTTCATATGAACGTCCGTTTGTGTGTTTATTCCTGAATTGACTCATTTGTAAACATGTTTAGCATTTCCTGTGAGCATGTGGTGAGGATTACCATGTAATTCTTGTGCCCAGTTTGAGTCAGCAGGATGCAGGATTCATATTCTCAGAAAGGTATACTTTCCATTCACTGCGTACGTTCTTTCCTGTCCTGTAGCTTTTGCAGATTTGTCCTTCTGAAGATCAGTTATCTTGACTTTGTCACCTGCAGAGAAAGACAGAAAGACATACAGAGAGGTTGTGTGTGTACCGCCATCAGATATGAAGTGCCTACATTGTAAATGCACATAACCCTCTATCTCTTCTTTATTTGTGTTTGTTCTCTCGGGATGAAATCGTCATAAGGACAGACAGATGGAGAGATGTAGGAGTGAAGGGATAGTTTATGAATTTCAGTCATCCCTCTACTTAAATGGGAGCTGATGTGAATCAGTGAGTAGATGTATAACAGTACCACTGACAGATTTCTTTTTTTTCTTGTAATTTAATTGGGAAGTTTTTAGTGACTAGTAAGGCAGGCAATCAGAGTGAAGTGAACTAAAATAGCTTACTGCAGCTGCTGTTCTCAGTAAGGTCTAGCCATGTCTGTGTGGTTTATGGGAACAGAGATCCTGAGAAATCGAGCAAGAGCTAATACAATGAAAGTTGTCTGTAGTAAATTAAAGTAAAAAAAGCTTGTGGAAGCAAGTCCTTGAGCATCACTAAAAAGGCTGCTAAAAAGAACTGAGAATTTGATGAAGGATTTTTATTACGTGATCACTATTGTTTTGTCTGTTATTACAAATTGTTTGATATGTGCTGAATATCTTTTTAAATAAATTAATAATAAAATCTAAATTACAGCAGCATCCATCTGTGTAGCTCGTAGGCTGATAAACATTCACAATTGTTAGCCAATCATACCATTGGGGGTCTACAATAAGGCATGACCATTCAGACAGAACATTCTGAAGAGGGGGTCAAAACCCAAAAATAATTTACATTAATTTTTATTGAAAAAATCTTGAAAATGTTATACAGTATATGGACTTCAGAAAACAGTACAAAATTAAAAAAGCCAGTTCATGTCTGCTTTAAAGAGACAGTTTGCTCAAAAATACTAAAAATACTGTCATCATTTACTCACCCTCATGGTGTTCTCTCTGATTCTCTTTCTTCTGCTAAGCACCATTATTCCTTAAAAATATTTTGTATTCTGCAAAGGAAAGAAACATTATCTAATATTATCTAGCATCATTTTGAATCTAAAATACACAAAATTCTAAGCCTTTTTAGAATTCTATTATAAAACATGACAGAATTTGAAAGAAAAGGATTTGATAAAAGTTTGAGGTAAAGTAAGGATAAAAATTGAGGGAAGGAAAATGACATCATTGACATTCAGCTCACATTTTCTCTCCTCCCTGCCTTTCTCTGCGTCTTTCTCCTTCTCTCTCTCCCTGCCATCACTCTTACTCTCTTTCCCTCTCACTCTATCTCTTTTTCTCCTCTCCTCTCAATCCAGGTCTCTTCCTCTTTCCTCTCATATCACCTTTTCGCCAGACTCCTCTGCACAGCAAGCAAACTGAGCCTTATTCAGTTTTATTTTCAGATTTTCCCTGAACGCAGTTCAGCTCAAGTGAGATTCGAGCTCTGATCTTTGACTCTACTATTGTAAATGTACTGCAGGAGACCAAACAACCAGAGGCATACTCCCACCTCTTTGTGAAAACTGAACCTTCTCTACCTTTTTACGGTAACAAACTTCAGTTATTCTCCTGTGTCCCAAAATAACCTTATCCTAGACTTTCCACTTTCTGTTGCATTTTTCGCTTTTCTATATTTTAATTTATGCATTTGGCAGAATCATTTATTGAAAGCATTGCATTCATTGAAAGCATAGCATTGCATATTGCATTCAAGTTGCACATTTTGCCAGTGCATTCCCTAAGAATCAAGCCCATTATTTTCTCCATGTATTATATTGGAGCAATAATACAACATGAGCCCAAACATTTACTCAGGCAGGTATTACAGACACTAAACACAACCAGCACTTTCAGCTGGGAAGTCACAATGGTGCCCTAAAGCTGTAACCATGGAAACCACTCTTTGTCGGTTTGCTGAAACGATATGGCAAAGCATGGGCTACAGGAGGCATCAGCAATGGTTACCATGGCAATAACCATATAAAACAGTGATGATCATTACAAGTCCTGCTTTTGTTGTCTACAGCTTAGGTCAAATGTTATAGAGGCAGGAAGAAGAAACATAACATCCATCTGAACAACCTCACTGAGGATTTCAAGAAACCATATGTAAAATATAGTTGTGCTAATTTGGATATTTGACATCAAACAACTCTCAGAGGAAAGCAGAAGGCACTGGAGCAGTCCAGGTAGGGGAGCCGTGCTTAATCATGGGCTCAATTCTTGATTAGACATGCATGGGTAGATCCAGAGCTATGCCCCTGCACTCCAGCAGACTGTTACAGTGTTATTAAATGATCTGTCTAAGGAATTCAAAGAGACCTGGGACAGTGTAACCCTGGCCGTGATTAAGGATACAGAGGGATAATTTCAGGGAGAAGATAGGCAATTGTGCCAATTATACCAAAAGCACATCAAAAAGAGACAAAAAAGTCATGGTGAACTTTAAAACGTATATTGACTAAAAGAAATAGTTCACCTAAAACTGAAAATTCGCTAAACACCCTCAGTATGTTTCTTTATCAGAACAGATTTGGAGTTGAGCCTTACATCCCTTGAATACCAGTGGATCCTCTGCAGTGAATAGATACCGTTAGAATGAGAGTCCAAACATATTGAGAAATTCATAAGTAATCTACTTGGCTCCATTCCATTTTAAGATCTTGTGAAGCAAAAAACTATTCTGTTTGGGTGAACTGTTCTTTTAATGGTCCCCAAATTCATCTTCAAAAGTGTTGCAGATCCTCACCTAGAAAGACCAAAAGTGGTACTTCATTCCTCTCTGTCCATGGTGCTGAATCAAGACTGTGACTGGCCTTTGGTTCTGAGCACTTTTCTCTAGACGCAAATATGAGACTTTTCTGGGTGTTGAGAAAAAGGATTGATTCCTGTTTTTCCATGCCTAATGTATTAATTTTGTTTAAAAGGTGTTAATTTGTCTAACATAAAGCTCTCAAGCTCTGTGTGTACGGACACAATACGCGCAAATTTGCATAGTAAGTGCAGTTTCTATAAAACGTCGGTTTTTAACAGGCTACGACACAGATACATTCTGTCACATACTCGGTGTTATTATCTCTTGTATGGTCTAACGTTAGCAGACCAATCAGAAAAGCTTTCCTTTCGCCTCTCCACAACCCCATTCCCGTGATTAGGTGTAACGGGGGTGGGGGCACCACACCGGCATTCACCGGCCGGCTCTTCGGGAAACTGGAACTTCTAAATCAGCTCCTTAACTGGGCAATTAAGTGCCGCATCGCGTTCGTTTGTGAATATTTTTGGTGGAGCTGCCTTGCGCAGTAAACGAATGCCTTAACTCGGTGCGGAAATGCACACAAGTGGCCGAGCTGGAGCTGCACGGAGCCCGCACGCATTCTGCACCGCGGGTCGGTGGTGGAGATTCGTGTTTTCAGATTGGTAACAACGGATAGCGGTCGTGCTGGGCGCGGTACGGGATTAATATGGATCAATGACACGTGCCTCATAGATAATGGAATATACAAAACTGTATTTGCGCATTTGAAACTGTTTGCAAGAACACGACCAGTTCACTGTTAGAAATACACCGATATGTACTGGATTCATTCTTTCTTAGACGCTGTGGAGATATTTAAATAGAAAAGTGATTCGTTTCTGTTACGAGAAAAGGGCATATAATTCCTGGCACTCGGATCAGCGACGCATTTATGGAAATTGGGTCTCTCATGGAATGAAACTGCAAAGACGTGACTGGTAATAATTCAGAACCATCTTCCTTTCCCTGTCGAAAAAAAACACAGTTTATACTAGACAGTTTGCCACTTTACAGCTGGTCGTGTCGGTTTAGGGATTTTCTGTGTATGAATATACCCTGTCACTTCCTTAAAAAGTGACCACAATTGCCCATAGTGCGAATTATGGGGTGGCGAGGAGGTGGGTTGGATGTTGACCCCAAATTAAGGCTCGAACCCCAAAGGAAGTCGAACCAAATGGTTTGAGGTTCTTTAAAGTATGTATTTTACACACGTATATATTTCCAACTGAGTTTCAGTTAAAGTTAGATTACAAATGAGTTAGATATGGACTCAATCAGAGCAGACGCTCAGAAATAGCATTATTCTGAGAAGATAACCATAGAAACGTTGCGCTACTCTCGCTATTTCGCTTCTCAGTATGCGTTGGTACACTGATAAATCCTAATAGTGTAATTATTTATGACTTCATTATAGATTTGCATATCACAAACCCTTTCAAACGTCTTGGAGGTATCTGCAGGTTAGCTAACTCTACAAGCGATACCAAATACTGTTTGGGTTACGCGAAACGAACCTCATTGCGCCCCAAATTTACTGACAGAGTACTGAGAGAAAAGTCGTCTCTGAATTTGATTTGCCACATGCAAACAATCGCCCAACGCTGCAGCGTTTTTCATTCTGTCTTGTCTTGTTTCTTCAAAGTAAAGTAAATGCAGTACTAACAAAATGTCTCTGACCCAGAAGGACATGATGAGATTCAACGCAACGCTTCATCATTTCAGTGATCCAGCTGCGTGGGTTGAACACTGATGCTCCCGATCTCTGATGCTGGTTCATCGCCCTTGCGCTGTTGCTGCATTCTAGGATGTTGCGACAAGTGTTGCACGAAGGGCTCAGGACGTCATTCCACAAACTGGGCCACTTTGTCGCCAATCACCCGGTGTTTTTCGCCTCCGCGCCCGTGCTGATCTCCATCCTGCTGGGCGCGAGCTTCAGCAGATACCGCATAGAGGAAAACGTGGAGTACCTGTTAGCCCCCAAACACAGCCTGGCGAAGATCGAGGGGAACTTGGTGGATAGTTTGTTCCCCGTAAACCGATCCAAACACACCCTCTACTCGGATTTGCAAACACCCGGGAGATATGGCCGGGTCATCGTGACTTCGCGCAGGGGAAGCGTGTTGGACCCTCACCACGTTAACTCAGTGCTAAAGGTGAGCGACTTTTCACTTGAGTTTTTTACACAGTTACAATGCTGCGATAGTGTTGTCAGGACTCCATGAAACAATATTTTATTAATTTTGCAGATCCAGTTCGCACATCCAACTTTCCCCTGAAGCTTATTAGTCTTTCTCATATTTTAGAGATAAAACATGTAAAGAAAAATCATAATAATTTAATATATTCTCTTCTGCTTTTTCCAGCACTGTTAGATATTTGCATAAAACATCTTATTCAGTTTTTATACTCAAGTCGTTCCTTTCATTTTCTGTCAGTTCATCAAAGTCATAAATTATGTTAGAGTTTATTTATTTCTTTTACATATTTACGTAATGCTTTGGCTACAAATTGTACAGAACTTGTTTGAGGTTTTCAGATAATTTTCTTTGTTTAAAGTTGCTGCTATTAATAGCTAGCAATACAAAAAAAATCAATTAATGCAATACTTGTGATAAGAAAAATATTTATATTTGTCAAAATAATCTATATTAATGTATGTTACCTGATAGTAGCCCCATATAAGTGAGAAATTATAAATAATCCATAATCTTGTTTATTTATTTATTTTTATCCCAGTACTCAGGTATCACTTGGGTAACAACTCTGACAACAACTGAACAAATCTTTAATTTTATCTCCCCTGTTATACAGGTGCCATGACATTAACTGGATTTCAAGGAAAGTTTTCTTTCCACGGCTTTTCCCGGATCATATATATTTTTTAATATTAGAAAAATTATATCCAGCATGGCGATCAGAGTGTTAGCTTGTGGCCTACTTTATCTTGCTGTAACACAGCTTCCCAATCCAGCTCCAAAATTTAGTCCCGCAGACACCACCAACATGAAATGTGATGCTGGCAACTTCTCCTTATACTGTACTTCCAAGACATCTTAACTTAACACCCATCTTTACCTCTTTTGGTGGAATGCAGATGAAATTGTGGCTTCACATTTCATATTGACATTTTGCTTGCGTAGACACTTTATTATTAAATGCAAAGTACTCACTTCATGTGCATTTAGACTCATCCTTTCTAACTGGAAATATTCATTTCAATTTCCCTAAGCTAACTGAACTAAGCCTGAGCTGTGAGCAGCAACCACATCTTAAGAACTTTTTAATATTCACAATGCATTGTATAGTCCAGAAATAGAACAACAGGTCTTGGTATAACCTTGTTCACTGTATCTCAGAGCTTTGGGAATGGGGTTAGCTCTAATCTGCTGAGCCATGGTTTGATAGAGTCGAATGCAGTGTGACAATTGCATATTCTGGGATCTGATCTGATTCTGAAAGAAAAAAAAATCATGGTTCAAAGCACTCGAGGTGATTATATTCTGTGCAGCATATATAGTATTTTCTATTGCTCTTGTTTCCAATGCATAAAGAGCAGAGAGCCCATTCGGAGCGTCCATCTAGGTTAGAGAATGTGGGCATGCAGATGTCATGCTTTAGTCTCCAACTGAGGGTTAATTATCAAGCTTGAGCAATTAGAGGCCTGATTGGTGTGTGTCTGACATTTCTTTGCTGCTCAAGGAGGCCGGAGGAGCATTGGAGGAGGCAGCCTCCCCCGGTGATCTGAGTCTGACACAGTCTAATCAGTCTGACATTAACAACGCAGAGAGACTGACCTCAGAGGACAATCAATCCTTCTCTCACATGGATTGCCTTGGAAGAAAGTCGAAAAGTTTTTCTTTGATGTTGTATTTGTGTTTTTAAACAGGAAGCAAAACGGTTGGCAAACTCTTCCTGCAGCGGCATGCTTTTTTTGTTGCCTGGCAACAAGACAGTTGCAACTTAATGCGAAGAAATATTGACATAATCACATACTTGAAGTTTACTCTGGAGTATTAAAAGTTTTCATTTGAATTTATCCCTAAAGCTGCAAGAACATATAATAATATATATGCCTGTATATAATTATTAAAATCTCTATTTTTTATTTCTCTTTTTCCACCCCAAGCTACACAACACCATCACTCAGATCCAGGTTCCTATGCTGGGATTCAACTACACCTTTGCCCACCTCTGCCTGTTGGATGACAGCAAGAGCTGCATCGTGGATGACATCCTGCGGGTTCTGGAGGAGATGAGATCAGCACGAGCATCCAACCGTTCAGTACCCCCTCTGCGTTACCCTATCACCAAACTCAAAGATGGGCGGGAAGCATACATTGGGCACCAACTGGGCGGAGTTCTGGCAGGAGGTGGGAGAGACGGGGTGCGTTCTGCTCGAGCCCTTCAACTCACATACTACCTGCAAGCGGCCAGCCCGCTGAACGAAGTGGTGGCAGCCACCTGGGAGCTGCTGTTCTGCAAGGAGTTGGAGAACTTTGGAAAGGCTCATCCAGAGCTTAGCCTTTACCCCTTCACTTCCTCTTCCCTCCAGAGGGACTTCCAAAGGACCAGTCGGGTATCAGAACGGCCGCTGCTCTTTAGCCTGGCTGTGTGTCTTTCGCTGGCCATGCTGTGCTGCTCAATGCGAGACTGTGTGCGTACGAAGCCTTGGCTGGGTCTTCTGGCTCTGGTGACCGTCAGCCTTGCTACACTTACCTCTGCAGGCATTTTCAACCTCACAGGAGGGAAATACAATTCAACATACCTGGGCATCCCGTTTGTCATGTTAGGTGAGATTTTATTCTTCCTGTCTGCCTATAATGCAAAAATGTGCAATACTGTTTAAAAGTCTGGTTCATTGAAATTTAAATAAATATATTTTGTAAACTAGTAAAATTTTTAAAATGTAATTCTTGCCTGGGATGTAAAAAAGTTTATTCCACCTGATACGTTCGTACAAATTTAGTGGAAACTCGCACAAATTTGTAAAATTTTTGCTAAATGACATGCTCCTCAATTTACATTAATTCATATGAATGACCTATCCCTAGACAAACTGTATAAAATATGTGCAAATTGGTTGTGAGATGTGTGCTTTAAGAAACAATTCTTTTTATTATCAGTGCTGAAAAATGGTGTGGTGTATAATATTTTTGAGGAAACTTTTAGGATTCTTTAATGAACAGAAGAGCAGCATTTATCTAAAACAAAATATACAATATCTACTGTGGCTTTTGTTCAATTTAATGCATCTATGTTGAATTACAGAATCCAAATTTTTGAATGGTATAATGTATAATCCCAGTGATCCGTGCTGTTTTCTCTCTAATCACTAGCCTCCATTGCTGTTTGCATATTCGTTCTGTTCTTTTGATCTCCCATTAACATACTGTGACTTCTTGTATTTTAAAAGACTGTCAGGTTAAACAAGTACACCTTTTTGACTGGCCGGAAAGCTCCGCACTGCACTTTTGTCAAGGTGTATCATTAAAAATGAAATGCTCCACATCAAAGGAATTCCTGATAGAGCTCAACAGAAAGCCTTTAGAGGAATTCCACCCCCTTCTTTTGTCCTCTGTCCGTGAGCCATTCTGGGTGAATCAACTGTGTGCCTGTGAAACAGATTCACAAGAGCAGATTTCTTGCGACTAATTACCAACACGCATACATGCATCTTGACAGATCACATCCATCTTGCTCGCTCTCGTTGGCCATCTCTTACACAGCAATTAGTGCCACGTGTGGGAGGAGGCTTCTGTTGAGAAAATAACAGGCTGGGGCGAAAGACAGAATGAGAAGAAAAAAATGGAAAAGAAAAACGAGGGTTGGGAAAAAAGACAAGAAGGCTGAGACACGATGCATTTATATTGACCCGCGTGTCACCCACTCCACAAAATTACTATTGCATTTCTATCTCAAAAAAAGGGCCATCTGTATCCTTCTTACAATGCTTCAGTCCCAACCTTGGCACATGTGCCACTCAGCGTCAGCAATCTCAGAATTCTCCCCACTGGTTTTCAATCGCAGGCCGAGTGACAGCATCTCCTACAGAGAACGTTCTTAGTGTAAAAACAGAACTTGCCAGTCACCCAGTGTCATGACATATCAATGTCATTTCAGGTTGTTTGTACTGGGTTGAATGGGGTTCAGAGAAAAATAAGCACAACACAACGGATGCCTGACAAAACAATAGCCCTTATCTCCGTAGGCCACCGGCCTTTTATTTAAAACAAATTCCATTACAAGGACATTAGCTGTCAGCTGGGATCCCCTGACAGTCCTCTGATGATAATGGAAAGATGGAAGGGAGAGATTTCATAGGCCATAATTGCTAAGATTAATGTCATGTTTATGAAGAGAAAAAGACTGCACTGCATCTCGGGAGATGTTCAGCAGATAAAGGACTTGCATACTAAGGATCAGTCTCTGTGTGTTAGATTAGTATTCTATTCTTTATTATGTTATGAGATTAATGGAAATAAAATACTCTATTTATTCTGCAAAGAAGAAAGCATCTATTGTAGAGGCACAGAGCAAAGGCAAAAGTGTGAGAAAACAGCATGAGAATAAAATTACAGTCTCTCTCTCACTTTGTTTGTCTTGCTCGCAGAGCTTGATTGTTTAGTTTAGCAACAATCTCCTATTACTGCCCATTAGTTCAATTTGGGACCTTTAGCTCTGCTGAAAACCAGAACACTTGAGTCCAATCGTGGAGGCCCCGACCTCAAGCCAGTGCTGTCTGGTGACTCTTCTAGCTGTTGTGCTGGGCACACATCCCTGGTTTGCGTGAGAGGCAGTACTGGTGATAGCGGACCGAGGGAACCTCCGCCATGAATGATGAGTCACTGATGCCGTGGCAACCCTGTAGGTGAGAGCCATCTGC
Source organism: Enteromius viviparus (assembly GCA_032353835.1). NCBI lineage: Eukaryota > Metazoa > Chordata > Actinopteri > Cypriniformes > Cyprinidae > Enteromius > Enteromius viviparus. The sequence continues at coordinate 11,912,854 of JAUCNO010000548.1, read as the reverse complement.
TCACTCTGCCTGCATGATGTAGAAAGCTAGAGAGGAAACTGGAAAAAGACCAACAGATTGTGAAAGCAGTTCAGCGTGTAAATGTATGCTAGGGTGTAAGAGAGTAAGCTTCATCATGATGACTTGGACCCCGAATTCCTTTATGTCATCTTCTAAAAGTAGGCTGACCCAGTTTGCCTAATGTCTTAGGCTTCTGTGCTTCTATAAAGTCCCAAGGCTAAAGTAGGGGCTGTCAGCCTTCCTCACATCCTTAAGGCTTTCTCCTTTCATCAGATCAATTTTACATGACATGTTGTTTTTTGTGTGTGAGTGTGACTGAGATTTATTTAGCTACAAATTCATCAGTTGTGAAGATGGAGGAAAAGAGAGTGGGCTATAGTTAGATCATGCTCTGTAAATAGAGCTGGTGGTAGCCAGGAGGCTTCTTTGGCTTTGCTTTCAAGACTGAATCCTTTTTTGTATTTTGAATGCTTTTCCAGTAAATTGCCCTGGCGAGTAGCTTTAAATTAGAAATGGCGTTTTCTATAGGTTACAGTATGTGTAGACTGAATTGGAATTGGATTAGAATTAGATTTCACTGATGGATTTATAAATGTTGCAATGCATGCTAAACACTTTTTGACTTAGCTTCCTCAAAAAAGCAGTGCCAGAGCCAGAGAAAGAGAGCATCTGTTTTTCCTTCACATTCATTGTTGCGATGCAGCTGCAGAGTGACTGTCTTGTCACCGTTTTGTTCAATTATTTACGTCTCCTCTTTTCCCAGCAGGCATTTATATCACTTAAAAGAGCCGCCTGCCAAAATCATTCCAAGCTATGCTTAGACCATTCAAATTCACGTTTATAAATCACTGAAAGACATTTTCTCTCTTCATCTCTTCCAGGTCATGGCTTGTTTGGCACATTTGAGATGCTGTCATCTTGGCGTCGGACCCGCGAGGACCAGCATGTGAAGGAGAGGGTTGCTGCTGTGTTCTCTGACTGTATGCTGCCCTTCACAGCTAGCACGGCCTTGCATGTGGTCACCTTCGGCATCGGGGCCAGTCCATTCACAAACATTGAGGCTGTGCGTCTATTTTGTCGGAATGCCTGTATCTCAGTCCTCTTCAACTACCTCTACATCCTCACCTTCTACGGCTCCAATCTGGTGTTTGCCGGCTACCTGGAAAACAACTACCGTCACAGTCTATTCTGCAGGCGTGTGCCCAAACCTGAGTTGCTGCAGCAGAAACCGGCATGGTACCGTTTTCTCATGTACACTCATTACAACGAGGAAGCAACGGAAGCAGGGCCACTGCGTGCTTATGAGAGTCACCTGCTGGTGGCCTTTATGAAGCGGTACTATTGTGACTGGATCACAAACACCTACGTCAAACCATTCGTGGTTCTGTTCTACTTGGTTTACGTTTCCTTCGCCCTCATGGGCTACCTTCAGGTCAGTGAAGGGTCAGATCTTAGTAACATGGTTGCCACTGAAACAAGCACTATAGCATACACCCGTGCACAGCAGCGGTATTTCAGCAGCTACAGCCCCGTGATTGGCTTCTACATCTACGAGTCCATTGAGTATTGGAACACGAGTGTGCAAGAGGACCTACTGGAATACACCAAAGGTTTTGAACGCATCTCCTGGTTCGAGAGTTACCTCAACTACCTTCATGGGCTGAACATCACCACTAGCCTGTCACGCAGCAACTTCACAGAGCGCTTGCGGTCTGGCTTTTTGCACCAACCCCAATATGTGCATTTCTCGGATGATATCATCTTTGCCAAACGTGCGGATGGGGAATTTGATGTGGTAGCCTCACGTATGTTTCTAGTGGCCAAGACAACAGAAAACAAACGAGAGGAGATGTCAATCCTGCTGGACACGCTAAGGAAGTTGTCTCTGACCTCCAGGGTGAAGTTCATAATCTTCAATCCATCCTTTGTGTATTTGGACCGTTACGCTTCATCTGTTGGAGCACCCCTAAAAAACTCTTGCATCGCTGCTCTTTTTCTGCTCTTCTTTTCCACTTTTTTGGCAGCTGACCCACTGGTGAATGCCTGGTTGACTGTGACAGTAGCCTCTGTTGAGTTCGGGTTGGTGGGTTTCATGACCCTGTGGCGGGTAGAGTTGGACAGCGTCTCAGTGCTGTGTCTGATCTATGGCGTGAACTATGCCGTAGACTCCAGTGCACCGCTGGTGTCTGCATTCGCCCTGGGCCGGGAATCCACCCGTACGCGCTGGGTGAAACTGGCTCTGGAGCGACATGGCGTTCCTGCCCTTCAGAGCTACTTGTGTTATGGGGCTGCTCTGCTCCCTCTCGCAGCCGTGCCCTCGAATCTCACCCGCACGCTGTTTAGGTGCCTCTTTCTCACCGCCATCATCACTGCCTTCCACTGTTTGGCCATACTCCCCGTCCTGCTTACCTTCTTGCCTCCCTCCAAGAAAAATCGGAGGGAGAGAAAGAATGGAGCGGAAAATCGGGAGGAAATTGAGTGCGTGGAGATGGTGGACAGCACACGTGTGGTTGATCAGATTACCACTGTCTGACCACATGCCCAAAAGAAAGGTAGTCCGGAGGATATACAAGAGAGAAAACAACAAAACACCCCCAGGGGGTGGCAGAAAGAGACCTGAGATATGAGCGTTAGCTTTTGTGCAGCTGGGATTCCAGTTCCCATATTTGAAAGCCTCTAGATGGTACTTTATGGGTGTTCTTTAGTTTGAGGCGACATTTTAAACAAGGCTTTGTTTGATGGTAAAAGCAGATGAGTTTAAGGTTGAGGCATTAACAATGGGTTGTCAGGGTAAAAGCCCTATGCAGGTTGTGCTGCAGCTCAATGAGAACAAGGAAGGCCACACTGCTGCACAGTTGCAGATAGGCACAGAGGGGGGCTCCTCTGGTCTGCAGTATTACAGCAGCAGTAGAGCGGAAACAGTAACAAGCAATTGCTTTGACAAGGCGTAGATAGAGACTTACAATGTTTCTGATGCCCCGAGAACCATACTAAGACTTTCATAGGGCACTAAGCTAAAGACCAAGCAGCCATATTCATACCTGCTGATAGACATGACCTTAATGCGCCCAATGTTGTCTTCTCAGAGGTTTGATTTTTTGGTCAGGGCCATTTATTTGTCTTTCGGTATATGGTGGTATCAAAAATGCATAGTATTTGAAAAGTATTTTCACTGACCATGGTGAAAGTCACCTCCATGACCAATGTCTTACAGGCATTTAAGGCTCATCTGCCATAAAGGAATGTATAAGAGAGAAAAAAACAGGCGGGTGAAAGAAAAGGATGGAAGGGGGTAGGGATGCGTCTAAGAGATACACAGAAGCAAGACTCTGCTGACAGGTTGGTATACTGTGCAATGCTTCCATGGTAACTGTAGGTCACAGTTTAGTTGCATAGTGTATGTATAATTTTTTTCTACCCTCTAAGTTCAATACGGGCATTGGTTACCAATTAAGTAATGCTGCAGTGGGGAGTATAATCTATGAAGGATTTATCCCTGCTGTTTCTTGCTTATTTTGTTTGCCTCTAAAAATTCTGAAAATCACCTTGTCACAGGCAATGCTCTTCATCAATATGCATGAGCCAGAGTCCTTTCGTTTTCACCCTCTTTTGCCCTCTGTGTATGAGAGGTTAAAAAAATATATATACAGTATATACGGAGACCTGGAGCAGAAAGAGAGCATAGTAAAAGAGCATCTGGCCAATCAATGGCTTTTTCAAATTTTCCTCAGTACCAAAAGCAATTGATATCAAATCAATTATAAGGTAAAATAGCATCCCCTTAAACTCTGACTCTTACTGTTTCTGTGCAGGGATTAATGCTTTAAGGCCACTGGGGAGGGGGTTGGGGCATAGGCTTTTTTCAAGTCCCTTATCTCAAGCACACATGTGGACTGTGACATTGATATTCATGATGACTGTGGCATTATAGAAAGGTTATGTTGCAGCTTCTGAAATATTGCTGAATGCATAGCTACAGATAATCATGTCAAGGACAAGAAAGGGAAAAAGACAGTTAGACATGCACATGATTGAACACATTTGCACACACGCGTAATGTGGCAGCTGTAAAATAGGCTTTTCTTTGGATCGTTCCCTCAGTACTTGACTGATGGTCCTCACCTACTCCAATCTTAAGTAGCATTTCTGAATCACTGCACAGCCCACGAGTATCAGGATGAGATAAACACATTGGGACATACAGTACACCTATGTGGCTAATAAAATCAGCCCATATATATTTACAGTTGCTAGAGCCTCTCACGGCTGATCTTACTCAAGTAGCCAATACTCAATACCCTTTCCGACTAATCTGAGGATAGTGCTCTGAAAGTTTCTCTCAACAGTTGAATTAAAGTGTACAAACATCTCTGAGTGATCTCAGACCAGCAACCCAGCTGCAGCTTTTACTGATCTCAGTGAAGCACACAGACAGCTCTGTCTGATCTCAGAACAGTGCTGTAAATAGAGCTTTCACTGATCTCCGAATAGCACTTAAATACATCAGAAACATTATTTTTGTTTGTTTGTATCACTTTTTGAAAGGCCCTATACAGAATAAAAAAATATATAGTTTTCTGGTTTTAAGCATAAAATGTGGTTATGTTTTTTGTTTTTTCAGGAGAGTAAAAACAATGCTCTTATTATTTGAGAACATCTCTTATATATGCCTTAATATTTAATGCAAATTTGGTTAAGTGCATTTATCTTTTTTTTTTTTTGGACATGGCAACAAGATTAAGGACCAATTAGGACAAAAATTAAGAAAATGATTTTGTGCAGTGTAATAGTATCATGTCTAATCCATTTTCTATCTGTCTATGTATCTATCTTTTTTCATATATATACAGTATATATTTCATTTGGTTGTAATCAGCATAGTTTTATGTGAGTAAAATGGTCCAGTTATGTCTATGTACTTGACTGTACTTGAAAGCGTGTACCCTTTAATAGAAATCTCATGGACCTACAGCAAACTTCATTTTATAAATGAAGCTTAAAAGTTCATGTTCATCGCAATCTCTTATTTGTCCTCCCTGTCTGTCGAAACTGCTGGATTTGAACATTTAACGCAAAGCCCTTCACATATCTCTGCCTTTATAGAGATTCACTCAGGCTTACATCCTTCCATTTCATTGGTACAACACCTCCACAATTTTATTCAGTCCAAATATGATTGCTGTCAAGCAGTATTGGCACAAGGCCCTTTGAAGATGTCAAAGCCAGTGGGAAGAATGAAGGGAAAAAGTATATACCCACACTGGTTTGCACACACGCACGCAACTTTAGCCTAGAATTAATGCATACCTGACTGATATGCCTATGGAGATGATTGTTGTTTTTTATCTGTTTCTATCAATTTCAGAAGAATAAAAATAAAAGAGGGTGAAACGAAGAGAGAGCAATGTTGCATCATTTATTTGTGTTTTTGCAATCCTTATTAAATTAAGCATTAACAGTAAATAGGATAAACGATTCCGCTCCGTTTTTTTAGTTTTAAAGCATGCTGCCATCTAGTGGGCGGTGCCCTTACATGACACTGTTGGAGACATGGTTAATTGGTGGAAAAAGTGCATGAAATTAAGCATGAAGTACAATGCCATATATGAGGGTTAATAGTGTTACAGTATAACCAAAGGAACCAACACACAAGGAGAGCGAGTATGGAAACATAATTGGAACTACTCCCACAGTGTGACATTACCAACAGCCTCTACACATTAAGAGCGCTCAGATTCTCAGAGGACTTCTTTAGCGTAGAGAGCTGTGAAAATTGCTAGGCTGTCATTACCATTAGTAAAGGGTTCATTAATACAGTAACAAGAGCCATATGAGCAGTGGTGTGTGAGCCAAAAAGCACAAGAAGAGGGGAGTTTTCCCTTCTTTGAAACAGATATTAGACAAAGAGTATTGAATTACACATGATACATTTCCTCCTGTCTAATGCCACTGGCAGTCACGCAAATGCTGTGGCATACCCAAACTCAGTCTTGGTCGGCTATGGGTGGGATCTAATCAGTACCACAGAGACGGATCATGAGCAGAGATTACAGAAGAAGACACCAAGGGTGTGCCTTGAAGTAACCTAATACTGTTTTGTCCAGGTGGGTTTTTCACTAAACAGTTCTGATGAATTGCATCCACTGCTTACACAACTCATCAGATAAGAAAAACAGCCACCAAATATTCTGATAGGGTGGTTTTAGGTCAAAAAAAGAAATAGTTATGTGCAAATGAACTAAACCACAGAGAGGTTTAATAGACAAAAGCCAAAAAAAAATAGAAGTGCATCAGTACTCTTTTTGATTCAGCATTTTTTTTCAGGTGTGATCCGTAACCATAGAAACTCAGTCTATTGAAAAGATCATCTCCATCAAGAGGAAGTCATAAAAGAAAAAGACATAATTTAATACTCACTTTTGTTGATGATGCATCTCACTTCCTACTTAAATGAGGTCCAAATTGAAACCTAAAAAACAGACAGTTTTTGAGGTTTTTGAAAACACTTAAATATAAAATAAGAACGTTTAAGATTGATTATGTCAAGACAGTGTTATCGTTAACTGAACTCAAAGTTGTTTTCAAGTAACTGAATTGAATGTGAAATAAACTGAAACAAATAAGTTTACTAAAAATACTAAAATTAGAACACAAAATGATGATATAAAAAACACTAACTATATAAATCATACAAAAGCTAATGTTTGTCTTCCATTAAATCACTAGATATTAATGGGAACATTCTCAATGAGTCTCATACATATCACATACAAAAAATACTGCAGTGCAAAAAAATGCAGTGATCATTAAAAACAAAGATGAAAAACAAATAATAATTACAAAAAATAAATTGATAAAAACAAACCTGACAGTTTAAAATGATTTAAAACAGTACTAAGTTTATTTTACAACTAGACAAAAAGTAAGAGGGAAAAGTGATAAAGGGGCCCCAGGGTTCCACACCCTGCGTAATAGAAAAGATGATCTGCTGTAAGTGTAAGGGCCATTTTCACAGGTGTCTTTGTTTGTGCGTGTGAGAGAAAGAGAGAGAGAGCTACTACAGAGAGGCTAACAGGAGAGTTGAGGGGGAGAGAGAAGTTAAACCGGTCTGATCTCCTCCGTACATCATTTTTCTCTGTCAATTTCACCCACCATGCCATAAACACGTTTCCAGCATGTTCAAGTTCCTTTTTTTTAACAACCCACATCACATCCTATTCACATATAAATATGTCCTTTTTAAAGGAGTATTTTAATTCAAAATTAAAACTTGGTCATCCTTCTTGTTCTAACAGACAAAAACATATTGATCTCACTTTCACACGCAACTAAATAATCTGTTACTATTGATACCAGAAACAAATCCTTCATGAAAGCACAGCAATCGATCCAGCAGAGCTCATTCTGAATGAACAGGTCAGTGGAGGAGTTATTTTCTTTAAATAAAGCTGGCTTCAAAGGACTACAAATGTCACTGCAGTCAAATTCTTCTTGCCATATTTAGAGCTGTACAGCTCCTAGTCAACATTCACTTTCATTGTACTGTATGTAAAAGGAACATTCTGCATAACATCTCCTTTTCTGGATTTCTCTAAAACAATATCATACAGTATTAAAATGAGTAAAAACAATGACAAAGTTTCTATATTTGGTGAATTATCACTTGAACATAAACATTCTCCTGCTTAAAAAAAATACTTGTCTGTCTTTATATGTGACGCATTTCACATAGTTAGTTGAAAGGCATACAATGCAAAGGCACTTGCTAAGTCATGGAATATTTGAGCTGTCTGTGTGACGTTAGCACAGCTCTCAAAAAGTAATCCTAAAAACAGCCAGGGTGTCTGACCCCTGAGAAAGAGCAAGAAGAACCCTGAAGGGCCGACACAAGGCATGCACAGATGGGCATGCTTTACCTCCACTGACAGGCTGCCGAGGATCCAGGAAATGTCTGAGTCCACATCCTGGTCCCTGCTGTTCCTAAAGAACCAATTGCCACCAAATCACTTTTTATTAAGTAACCATGGTAAAAGACAGTAAGAGTGCTTTTCAAATCTCTTTATCTCATTATTTAAATTATAACATAAATAACATATTATACATAAATAATACTGTCAGAGGATTCAGAAAAAAGCCACATTAGGTTAACATTTTAAGATTTAATAATGGAAATGCAATCACTTCAGAAAGAATATCAGTCATCAGTGTACATAAAGAGTATCATAACTAAATTGTCTTTGACAAAGGAAAGCGTCGTTTTTGCTGACTTAAAAGTCAGCAAGTGCAGAATAGAGGGAGGCGTGTCATCCTCGTATTGGAAACACAAAGTTCTCACAATAATGGGAGTGTCACAACATTTTTTCAACCCCAAGAACTGACTTTTTAACTTTTTCCTGTTTCGAAACTGCGTTGCTTTCTTATTTTTCGTTACCTGTTAATTCGTGACAGTTGAAAACTCAAGCGCACTTCGACTAGCACCAGGATTTTATTTCACGTGGAGCAGTTTGGATGGAGTTGAGAGCGGCGAAAGAGCCGCGAATTTAGGATGTCTTCAGGCGCATCACGCGCGACGACACCAGGTGAGCGGAAGACCTTATGAACTAATCCAGACTGCTGGTTTACACAAGACGGACGGGACTAAAACGAGTGTATTTGCTGATATTTAAAGTTTAAGGGTTAAAAATAAGTCGTGAAGACAGGGGGAAAGTACAAAGCGAGTCGTGTAAGTCAGTAGGAAAGGCAATCACGTCGTGATAGATTGATTGACAAGTTCAGCTTTGTGACGTGTTCTATATAAAAACAGATATTTTTATCAACACTTTGCTATTTTATATGTATATTTTTGCATCATTTATAGGCTCCTATTAATTAGGAGAAGACAACAAATTAATAAAAAAAAGTTTGAAAATGGTGACAATCTGAAAAGTTGCATGATCCATAATATACAGTTTCCCTTAAACATTTTACTTTAGCTAATGCTCAATATCATGAGCATTGGTGCAGAGATGATGCCCACTTCGCTAACCTGATTTTACCATATGAAACATGTCCTTGGGTCAACATCTTTGTGATTAACGACTCAGATTTACAGTTTACTGAGAGTATTTGGTGCTTGTACATCAGTGTAAGTCATTTCTGATTTCTTCTGATTTTGGCATTACTCATGGGTAAGGGTATGTTTAGGTGTAGAGATATGGTCAACATTATATTTTATATTTATTATATTATTATATTTTTGCATTAAAATGGAAGGGACACATCGAACTTGGCAAATTCAGGACGGGCACTTTGGTCACATTTTTAAGTATAGTATGTTGACAGTTGTCTACAGTAGTATTGGTTTGCTTTGGACAGACTTTTTTTTTTTTTGAAAGACAGACAGATAAAATAATTAATGGGGTCTTTTGGTATTAGACAAGTGTAATTGCAGATAGTATATTTATCTTCAGTTATAGTTAGTTAAATAAAAAAATTAACTAAAAATATTTATCTTGGCTCTCCATGCCCCCGAGAATGACAGAAAAGGATAAAAAAAGAAATATAGTCTATATGTATTTACATTTTTATTTTTTTTTCTATCAACTGACTGTGGAGAAAGAAATAGATGGCTGGAGATTATCAGCACATTTAAATGTTGTCCAACCAGCTTGCATTCCTGAAACAACAATAACACACTGTATTTATTTGACTTCTTCGGCCACCAGGCTTCTTAATATGATTTGTTTTTTACGTCTAGATTTTCAAAGATAAAACAATGATATACAGTATACTAAACCGGTAACATCACTGTCTAATTCACCATGAACATAACACGTGAAGGAAGTGCATTGTTGTTGTTTTTTTGTAAATATTTATTTGCATTCCTTTTTCTAGAATTCTTGACAACACTGATACTGGTGAATCTACAAGCCTTCCCTTTGTTCGTCTAAATAATGGGATATACTGTATGAGTAGCCCCATAACAAATTTATTTTAGTGTCTATGCAAATAAAGTACACTAAAACGGAATGAAACATTTTCATGACATAAGGAATATGGGCTTCTAAGAAAGCTAAAAAAAAAATTCCGACTAAAGCATTACCAAACAAATTTCTAGATAAATATATTTAACACAGAAACTTCCGTGGCTTCCACAGACCTAGGAGTCACTATTTTACAACAGCCTGATGTTTTCAGACTTTCCATGACTGCGAGGCCTCTGCAAAGTTAGTGCCTTTGGTCATCACAAATCATTATAACACCTCTGAATCCTGATACCCGTGAACAGCAATGAATGGAATTAACTAAACAATACAACATTCCTCACCACATATTTCTGTAAAAAAAACCTGAAGCAAACACAGATAACCATTAAGTTTTCCCATAGATATTCAGTTCTCATAAAAACTTGTAGTATAAATAATCCAAAAGCAGAAGAATGAAGATAGATTGATACTTCTCTTTGAGGTTCAGTTTCATTGTTCTAATGCAAATTACCTCACCTGTGGGTCTTATACATCCTGAGATTCTAATTGGAGTGTGAACAATAGAGCTGATTACTGTTTTCATGTTGAGAAATGCGTTATAATTGAGCCCAGGTTGTGATGTTGTTATCACAATTACAGAATGCAAGTGTTTGCTAAATGAGCATGCGGTACAACCTCTTAACCTCTGCCTTTTTGCGCTGATTTCTGTATACAGTAGAGTGTAATCACAAAATTTATACAGTATCTCGGTTTAGCTGGTGTGTGCAATAACTGCATTGTTTTGTGGGCAAAAATGATGTTTCACCATTGCCAAATAGCCATGAATTCAAACTAAATACATATTAATTCAATGACTGTATGCAGCAGTGCTAGTGCATAGCCAAATATATTAGATCATTTTGTAAATCAAGTCTTTTATACAAAGAGAAAGAAAAGGTAGAGAGCAAGAGAGATTGTGTGAGTGGCTGGATGAATAAACAGACAGACAGATTTGATGAAAGAGACTGCAGTAAGTTGACTGCCACTTTACATTAGACAGAATTACAGCCTCTCCCACAGTTAGTCCAGACAATAAACCAGGAGCATTTCATCAGAGTTTTATTCAAACATCCTCACGTAGCCATTCAATCACTCTCAGCACCAAAGCCATCTCAGTCTGTCTTATTACTGTAAACCAGCCACAGACATTTAACATTTCCTGTCCGCTCCATCTTTAAATCAAGTCAGGCTTTTATCCCCTTTTATAGAGAGTCACCCTAGACAGCACAAAAGTCTAAGATTTGTGCATAGACTAGAGCTTTGAACAATGCATGATGAGTGCACTACTAATAATCAGGATCAAATTAGCTAACCTTTTAAAACAATATCCAAATGTTCGCTTGGGGACTGTTTTGTTTTTATTACAGTGCTATTCAAAAGACAAAGTTAAATTATGCGGCTTACTGTGGATAGTTGTTTGTTTGTTCAAAGCAGTGTGCAGAACATATGCAAACATATCTATGCAATCTTATTTTATTAATCAGGCATTTATTGCATTGTGAAAAGTGATTGATGCTGAAAAAAGATTTATGCTGCGTCTTTGTAAATTGTTGATAAAAGACTCCAGTAACAGGTACAGTATAAAGTCATAAATTTGCATTCTGAATGTAAACAGGGTACATTTTAATTTTCATGTTCAGTGACAAACTGAAAGAGCTTTATAGAAGTAATGACCTTCTCTCAGTTACACCCTGTTATTGTATTGAAGAAAACACTCTTTCCTTTCCTTATTTTGAACAAAAGCGTCCCTTTGTTATTTTTTGAAGGATGCTTTACAAGCACAGCAAGCACCTGAGTGGACGATACAAGAAGTCCGCACAACACTTTGTCTGGCTCTTCTGTCTTTGGGTTCACCTCTTGCCTCAAGGTTAGTACAGTATTCTACTATTTTATATACTATATTATGCTATACTATAAATGTATTTGTTATAAAACACATGGAAAAACAAAAGGAGTTAAATCTAAAGTTGTACTCTATACATGCTATTTATGGGTGAGCAAAACTCAAACAGATGAAAAATTATCATCTATCTGTGTGCACTGTTTCTCTTTCAATTCATTTCTGAGCAAAGTACAGAGTAGAGACAGCCTGAAAATGAACAATAGTTTGGCAGAGAATCAAGTGCAGAAAAGATAGCCTTAATTGCTTGCCAGCACTCCTGTACAAGTCTATAAAACACCTTCAAGTAGTAAAACGATTAATAAGAATGGAAGGAGGCTGTAAATTGCAAACAGGAAGGAGTCAGATGTGCAGAAGAGTCACTCTATGCAGTAGAACAACACACCACCTTTTTAAGAGGAGCATTTTTTAATGGCATTATGAAATCTGATCAAGTTTTAGATTGAATTTAATAATAAATACTTGTAATACCAGGAGGATTCACACACCCAGGGGGCATTAGCCGGAGGAGAGTGAGAGAAAGAATGGATGAGATAATGTGGAGGAGTCCAGTGGCCCGCAGCATGATTGTCCTAGCTTTAATGAATTAATTAGTAATGATCACAGTGAAGAAAAAGGGATTCAGAGCATTTCATTTCTCATTCTCAAAGAGAAACCACCAGCACCACACATACAGAGCAGAAACAGTGAAGCAGTGCTTTTCACGATCTAAATCGTTGCAAAGCAGCTTTACAAGAAATTAAGTTTCTACAATGTATTTAGTAGTAGTTTATCAGTGGTGTTTATTTCAAGTGGATGTACATATGGCAGAAATATCTAGTAAAAATCAGTTAATGGAATAGTTTACCCAAAAATGAAAATTCTGTCATCATTTACTCACTCTCAAGTAGTTTTAAATCTGTATGAATTTCTTTGTTCTGCCGAACACAAAGAAAGTTGTAACCAAGCTGTTTTGGTTCATCATTTACTTCTATAGTAGGAAAAAAATACTAAGTCAATGGTGACCCTAAACAGCCTGGTTAGAAACTTTTTCAAAATATATTTGTGCAAGACAAAAGGTTTATTTCTTCTTTCTGAAAATTTCTCAAAAAAAGGCTGAATTGTAAAGAAGAAAAAAAGTCAAAATTCAACAATGACCTTTTGACTTTGGCTTGCATAGAAAAGTTGTTATACTCCTTATTATAGGAATATTTCACAATATATTTAAATTTTTTATTGTTTTTATAAATGCAGCCTTAAAGAACAAAAGAGACAATAACCAACCATAGCTATTGGATGGTAGTGTATTCTGCAAGCCAATGTATTCATTTTAAAGTAGTTTTTCTATATAGAATGTGCTTGGCGATTTTTTTATTACACATTTGCTTTCAGTTAAGTTCTCTCTCCTATGCAATCAAGTGTTTTTTGCTTGAACAAGTGCATCATACGGGTACCCACAGTACACTAGGCTTCACTGTATGAACACTCTAATCACAATGATTTAACTGGAAAACGAAGTAGAATAGTGCACACTAAATGGGAAGAACCTCCCCAATTACACTGGAAACCTAAGAAGATGAGCATGTATTTGAGAGAAAATGTGAATGAAAGAAAAAGACTGAAAAACTGGACAGGTGTGAAATATTTCCAAAGTGATAGATGACAGAGTTGGAGAAGCAACTTTAAAACTAGACTGTCAAGCTAAACTTTTTGTCAAGTTAACCTTTGAAGCTAACTACTATGAAGCTATTTATATCATTCATAATCATTGTTAAGAGCCATATTTTTATATACAGTTTTACCAAATGCAACAAAAAATAAGCATAGAATTAGTGTCCGGACACATTTACTTTATTTTGCACAAATGAAAACAAGGCTGTGAGGGATTGATTCAGTTCTGTGTAGATGAAAGAGCCTTTTCAGCAGACAAACATCTTTGTGACCTAGAACATACACCATTATTAAATATGGGGTCTACTGAGATTGAGTAAATGCTGGTGCAGAATTAGCAACCAGTCATGAGTTACATTTAGACATAGCCTGGTGTACGTCACACCTCCATGGTATTCATGGTATGTTAGACTAGCACACACACATAATTTAAGTCAACATTTGGCTGTCAAGTTGTTCCTTTCAGGCCAAATCTGGGCCAGCCTGTTTTATCTGGTTGTGTGCTTGTCAAAACATCAAACAGAAGCATTATTAAACTGACAGGCCTCATGGAGAAGTGGTAAACTGGAGAGGTCAGAGGGGATTAGAGTTAAAAGTTAATGTGACGTTTTGTGAAAATTTAACAGAGCAGAATCATTTTCGGTGTCTTGAAAAGACCAAAGGGTACAGTGTCCTTAAATTCACAGCCAGAGTTGTTAATAGGTTATTATCTAGTAAATGTCAGTGGCCAGACAGACAGTCATTGCTTTTGACAAAAGACTTTCTTCTGGGTGATGTTAACCTTTAAAAAAATAAAAACCTTGGATGAAATCTACATGAATTCAAAACAGACCCCCTATACTTATTATATGCTTCACGTCTTATTGTGAATGAATTATAAGGCAGTTTCAGGTGTGGTGGCTAAATTTTGGCACAATTATGTGGGCCAAAAAACGTTCAATTGTCCATAATGTAGTGATGTATTTCGTATTCAAGCACCTTTTTGTTAGTCTACAAGGTGAATCTATGTGAGCAGCTGGCACTGAAATCCGTGTTAGGAAATCATTCAACCTCAAGCAAAATTCCAGATTGCATACATTCATATTGAAAAGACTGGATTTTTCCCACAAAACTGTTGAACTGTAAATACCACTGCACTTTTTTAAAAGAAATCTTAGGAATGTTTCAATTAAAAACTTGAAAAAAATTAATAAATAAATTATTTGCCCTGCCTTTAAAGTAGCTTATATTTTTTAAGTTTTGTTTTGTTTTGCTATGGACATTGTCATTTTCCTGTTTCCTGCCTCAACATTCTGACAATAACAAAATAATGATTTATATGAAAGCAATAACTGATATATTGGCTGAAATAATATTTTATTTGACTGTTTTTATAAAACAATCTTAATAATCAATCTTTCTTATACCGTATCAATTTAACAAATATAGGCCTTATAAAAAATTATAAAAAAATTAAAAAAAATTATACATGCCCTTTAGTCAACATTAAAACAAAAAATAAAAGTAAAATATAACATTCACAAATATAAAATATGAAAATATAAAACATTTTATTTATCTTTAGAAATAAGAGTGGAATGGACTGATACAGATGTCGTTAAAATGTCTTACATAAGAAGAAATCTTTTATTTTTCTCTCTCTCCCCAGTGAATGGCTACTTTCTGTCTAATGCTAAGGCTGTCTTGCAAGGATGTGATGACCACTGGACCTTACAGGAAAAGGAGCGCATGTCTGTGCTCTTCCAAACCACGGTGTGCGTGGACATAAAGGTTCTTTCCCCAGGTGATTGGACAGCATTTAGTTATGTCTCGGCCCCTGCACCCCGCTATGAACTCGCCCTGCAGGGGGACGCAAACAACCTATACGCCTGGCTGTTGGGTGTCCGCCACCAGTTCCCTGTCAAGCTGACCGTTTATCGCTGGTACCACATATGTCTACGGTGGGATGCCCCTCGCAAAAGCTTCAGTCTGACAATAGGAGACAACTCGGAAGTATACCAGCGGACCGCTATTGCCCGAGTAATCCCTCCTTCTGGACGTCTTCTACTAGGTTGCCAACCAAACGAAGCCTCTCCTGGGGTGCAACTGGCCACCGTGGAGCTCTACCTGTTCCGCATATGGGACGATGTTGGAGAGCATAGCGCCTGCGAGGATGGGACGGTGATTGGCTGGGACTCACAACTTTGGGCCGTCACACGAGCCCAGGCTAGAGCCCAAGATAATATGTTGCAATGTGGTGAGTACAAAGATTCACAAAAGAGAAGCTTGTTTAACCGGTTGATAAGAGAGGAGGGCTGAAAATAGCAGTGATAATTTGCCTAATGACTGCTTATAAGCCAGTGTCAGATCAACTCTGCAAACCATAAACAGCCTGAAGCCCTTTAACTCTCTGAACTAAAAGTATGCCGTGTACTTTTTTGTAACGTCTTCAAAGCAATTTAAAGCTTAAAATGTTGCTGACTGAACCACCCTCAGAGACAACTTACTTGCCAAGACCAGCATGTGAATTGGTTGATATTTCGTGTGTAGTGTCTTCATATACATGCATGATAAAGATCATGCATGTTGTAATATTGCATGATTTCACTGAGTTAACTTCTTTGGAAGATTCACTTTCATGCATGTATTATTTATAGATAGAATAATGATCCTGTTGGAAAATCAAGCTTTAGCTGGTAGCTGTATTTTGGAACATGGTAGCTGGTGTGTAGCTGGTCTTAGGTGGCCATTATATCTGATTGACTAGTCCCTATATTCTAAAAATCAGTTTGACCACCTTAAGCTAGTATTGCCAGCTGGTGACCAGTTTGCTGCTCCATGATGGCAACCTCCTTGTACTTGTAGCTAATGAACAAGTTGGGCTACCTATATAATGAGTAGCTATGGCCACCTAATTACCATCTCAGATCATATAAAGACTAGCTAAAACCAGCTAATGACAAACAAGAACTAGCTAATTACCAGCTTGAACCAGTTAATGACCTATTTAGACCACATACTGTAATGACTAGGTAGGACAGACTAATGGCCATTTTGAACCAGCTAGAAACCAGGTATCATGTCCAAGCACACAGTTACTGGCTTAATATGGATTTTCCAAAATGAGAGTCACAAGCCTTGCCTGTTCCCTGCATCAGAATGTAACTATCATCTGACCTTTTGTCAAAAATCGTTCACCATTAAGTGAAATTCCAGATTATGTGGATCCCTTTTTACATGACTGGATTTTGCACCTTTATTCCAGAAAGGACCTCTGAACTCTTTATAGCCCTTCTCCTGAGGAGCATTTAAATTAAAACAATTTTGTGGTAAACCAGAATTGTAACATTATTTTCTCAACACATAATTATTTAACAACAGTAGGCCCGCTGATTTGGTGGAATGCCAAAATTATGGTTACAGTTACAGAGAAGATGCGTCTGATATATGTGAGATCAAATATGACGTCTCGTTTCTATACCTGAATAAGTTCACTATATAAGACATGTGTTTCCTACTCCACAGGAAATTATGAAATTGATTTCAAATATCCTACAGGATATTTGAAACATTTCAAAACATACCAGACGTCGAGGCTAGATTAAAAACATTGAAATGATTAGATCAGATGTCGATGCAGGGTTCAAGAAAGGCAGTAGTAACTATACTTAAGTCTTTCTATCATTTGTGCATGCCAATTCTATTTCTATATTTCATCTTTTAGGTCTAGGGAATAAGCGTATGAAACGCGATGTACAAACACCCTCAACCAATTCCGGTAAGTGCAGTGGAAGTGTGAACTCACTTCACTGAGTAATATTGTAGTTTGGTGGTGGGTAACTGTCTTGGGGAAGTTATGCCTCAAACTATAAGCTATTCAGAATTTAAAGTTGCTTATTTTCTAGCACAAAAACTTAATAGAATAGAGGTGGTAGCATTAAGACTGAACAGATACTGTATATAGTAAAATATTTACAATATATCTATTTCTATTTCCTATAAAAAGGAATCAATGAGTCAGTAAATTTAAATTAGGGGTTTTCAAACTGTTCCTAGGGCTTCCCAGCAAGGCACATTTTTTAATTAAAGTTTTGAATATGGGCAAACGAGGAAGTGAGCCTCCAGGTCCAGAATCAGTTATCTCTGGGCCAAGGCTAATTTAAAATAGACTATGGCAAAGTGGAAAAATGTTCTGTGGTCGGACAAATCAAAATTTAAACCCAAGCTGTTATTAGTGCTCAGTTCAGAAGCCTGCATCTCTGATGGTATGGGGTTGCATTAATGCATGTGGCATGGGCAGCTTACACATCTGAAAAGCACCATCAATGCTGAAAGGTATATCCAAGTTCTAGAACAGCATATGCTCCCATTCAGACGTCGTCTTTTTCAGGGAAGACCTTGCATTTTCCAGGCACTGAAATGGCCAGCCTGCAGTCCAGATCTTTCACCCATAGAAAACATTTGGTGCATCATATAGACGAGGAAGATGCAAAAAGGAAGTTGAGCAGCTAAAAGCCAGTATTAGACAAGAAAGGGACAACATTCCTATTCTAAAAAACTCAAGCAACTTGTCTCAGTCCCCAGAAGTTTGCAGACTTGTTGTTGTAAAAAGAAGAGGGGATGCCTCACAGTGGTAAACATGGCCTTGTCCCAACTGTTTTGAAATGTGTTGATGCCATGAAATTCAAAATCAACTTATTTTTCCCTTAAATTGCTACATTTTCTCAGTTTAAACATTTGACATGTCATCTATGTTCTATACTGAATAAAATATTGAAGTTTGGAACTTCCACATCATTGCATTTCGATTATTTTCATAATTTGTACATCGGGTTTGTGTGACAGTGCTTATCTTTAACGTCAAATGTAATTTCCACTCGTTTGCAAATGTAATTCTTCCTTTTGTCTTTTACCTCACGGCAAGTTGTAATGAAAAGGCATGCCTGGTTCAGGCACGGTACATGACGCAAACAGATGTTTTGAATAGCGGATGGGTTAGGTAATCTTGTTGTTGTCTGAAGTTAAATTGCACAGGATTTCAGAGAAAGATGGATGTAGTTGAGCAGAAATCAGATGTATCTGCATCAATATCATCTTAATCCAGAAAGATTACAGTCCCACAAACTGAAAGGTGTAACCTGTGTAAACTTTGTGTTCTGTTCTTTTTTACTGTAATGAATTACGGATTACTCCACACCAAAAAGAGAATTTTGCCATTAATCATACCTATGTCCAAACCTGTAAAAGCTTAATGCGTCCTTAGAACACAATTAAAAAATATTTTGGATGAAAACCAGGAGGATTGTGACTGTCCAATTAATTGCCAAGTAATGAACACTGTCAAAGTCTAGAAAATTATAAAAGCATCATCAAAAATAGTCCATTTTCATCAGTGGTTTAATTTGAATGTTATGAAGCGACGAGAATATGCAAAGAAGATAAAAATACCATAAAATACAGATTAAACAAATGATGGCAGATGGACTATTTTGATGAAGTCTTTCATACTTTTCTGGACCATGACAGTGTTCATTATCAATCAATCACTTTTATTTATATAGTGCTTTTAACAATACAGATTGTAGCAAAGCACTGAACATCGTCAAATAGGAGAACAGAGTGATGGTAATGTATAATGACGAGATTAAACTGTTTAATTATCAGATGCAGAGACGGTCTCTGTAATCAAAACAACGACAATCACTAGAAATTAGGTGCCCTAATTTCTTCAATGTGACAGTCGCAAACCTCCCGGTTTTCATCCGAAATATCTTAAATTGTGTTCTGAAGGCGAACAGAGCTTTTAACTGTTTGGAACGCTAAAAGGGGTAAGTGATTAATGACAAAATTATAATTTTGTTGTGTAGAAACCCTTTAAATGTATAGGTGTGTTTGTGAGAAACCCGAAGTTTAAAGGTTAAAGTTGAATATTTTATACATTTACAGCATCTCAAGTTTTAGCCAGCACCCGACAGTTTGTCTCGACACCTAGTAAGTGTTCCATTTCTACTTTACCACTGCCACATTTATATATATATATAGATACATATAAATTTATATATAAATATACAAATAAAATCATTGTACTTTCTGACTATTTGTATTTCTGAATTTGTTTAGTGTTGTGTTGAATGACAATTCTTCTCTTCCACCCTTTCTTCCCTCGCTTTCCAAGGTCCACTCCAATTTATTTTTTCAACAATTGCTGGTTCACTGAAATCCACTACCCAAGGTCAGTAACTCATGTAAAATGCTGTGGAGAATACAAGAAAGATGAGAAAGATCAGTCAGTGAGCCATATACATGTGTAGTACTGGTGTTGTTGAATGGGTTAGGATATTGAAGTAGTTGACCTTCAGCAAAAAAGCGTTAAAGGAGATAAATATAGAAACTGATTTCTGTTCCCTTCAACAGGACCCAACCTTCAATCTTCAAATCAGATCTTAAACACATCGAACCCTGCAGGACTCACTATAGCAACTTCTAAACCTTCAGTGACTCTCAGTGCGTCAACACAAATTCCCCTAACATCAACTACCACATCAAACACAATTTCACTCACTGTTCAAGCTGGTCCAGCTGTTAATAGCACAACTACAGTGTCAAATACTAAGGAATTAAACACATCAGCTCCAATTCCAGTCTCACCTATGTCTTACATAACCACTCAAACTACCCAGAGCACGGCAACATCTGCCCAGACACTTTCAAGCAATCCCACTAGCCATCCAGTCAGTACTTCTGAAGCAACAGTCAATCATACGACAGCGAGCTCTTCTGCCGCAACTCAAGTAACCAATCAGACAGCGGTTCTACGAACAACGACATCCAATGTATTATTCACAGGTACGGCTATTATCACTGAGTTCTGATTATGTCTTTTTTCTTCTTTTTCGGAAAAAGACAGATGGCTTCTATTTCGGTGATAATTACAGGATATTAAATTAAATTCCTTACCTTCATTCTCTCATTCTGCCACATATTACATAATTTATACATTATAAAATTAATCCTAATGGTTCAATGCTTTGATGTGTCTTTTCATTTGTTTCAGAGCCATTCGCAGTACTGTGTAACTTTTCCCAGTCCTGTGCTAATGAATGTAAGAAAGAAAACATTTTTAGACAAAGCCTATTTTATTCTTAGAAGACATCATTTAGATTAAAAGTGGTGATTCCAGAGGATGTGTAATAATATCTCTCTTCTTACATCACAGCATCATACTACTGGATGCTTGTGGAGGTGAATGGCTCTAATATGACGGAGGGAGACATTCAAATTTGGGTAAGAGCATTTTGATTTTTAATAACATAAATATATATATAATAGTTGCCCTAATAATAATAACAATATATTGGTTTTGTATTGAATAATTATTTTATAAACTAGAGAGTTCAGTTTGAAATTCTAAAATTCATATTGCTTCACTCTTCTATATTCAGTTTTCAGATTTTTTTCATAAAAGCACCTGCTCTGCTGGAGTTTCAACAACAGAAATCAATACTACATCTTGTCAGACTAACATAGTCTTTGTGGTAGGTATCTTTTTTTTTTTTTAAACTGGTCAGTGCTGAACTTTGATGTTGCCTAACACTGAATCATTATAAAATGTCTTTTTCAATAATATAGACTGCTGAAGTTAGATGTGAAGCCAAGCAAAACATCCAGTAAGTCAAACCTAACAATCTAAGCCACATAAAAAGTATGATCTCATTGAAATTCAACATCAAGTAACGCTACTACTACTGCCCCTATTCTTACAGGAAGACAAACTGCACTGTGCTGCTGCAGATGAGCCAACCTGTGAATACGTGTGCCCTCCGAAGGCTGATGCAAAACGGGACTATAAACCCATCGATAAAGATCCAGCTTCTGGGAGATGTAGAAACAGTGGGTGAGTGAGACAAGCACAATTCTGTTATAATTTACTCACCTATTTGTTATTCAAAACATGAAAGTGAAAGCAGATTGTCAGATTGTCTGTTAGGCTTCAAAATGACAAGTCTCACCAAATGACAATTGTTTACAGGCAAAGGACTATGCCCAGAGCTCAATATTACATCCCCTGGAGGCGGTTTTGTGCACTGTACATCTCCAATGTCTTATGATGATGTCTGCAAGACCCAGGGACCTCTCAATGTCACGTGGTAGAATATGCTACTCATTTGCTACACTTTTAATTAGTTCTGGCATTTTTAGTCTTTGCGGATATTAAGTGCAATGTGTATTGTTCACTCTTTCTTGCATTAGTTCTTATAAGGAGAATGGTTTCATTCCTAAAGACTTGTTTGCAAACCAAATCTGCAACGGTGAGTTTCATTACTTTTTTTCATCATAATTTTCTGATTTATTGCCAGTCAGATTAATGTCACATTCAAAAATTCTGAAATTTTGTTTTATTTAGTTGAGAACCAACACTATTGTCAGTGTCACGTGTCTACCAACAACGGTAAGTGTTCTTTGAAAGAGTAGGTACAAGAATGTGTCATGGACCAATCAGACTCCAAGTTCCCTCTCCTACCTCTTTTTTAGAGACATATTATGCTGTTCGTCTAAACATTACAAGTCCAGATGTGAATTTTACCTACGTTCAGAACATGGTGAGTTTTTAGAGAAAGGTTTTTGTGAACAGTTAAAAAGTGTTTTACCAAAACATTGTTGTCTTAATTTTAATTTAAGTTACCTTACCTCAATGAATGACAAAATATCTTTATTTTCATATTAGTTTTCTTGTTCCATTCAATAGGTTGTAGAGTTGAGCACTCCTTGCAATGAATCTGGAATGCAAGGGTATGTCTGCAATTCCTATCCAAAAAAAAACATATATACAAAATTTTGTTGTCATTAATTTTTTTGAGTGAAATTTATACTATTATTTAGCAATGACACATTAGAATTGTAACCAAAATGACAGTAAAGATGTTTATTATGAGTTTAAAAGATTTCTTTTGTAAATTAATGATGTTTTATTCATTCATATTTATATATATATTTAAATATGAAAATGTGTTTACAGTTTCTTTATGGTTGATCATGTTTTATATTCATAGGTGTAATTCTTTAGATACTGTATCCCAGTTGTATCAGGTAGACATCTTTTTTTGTTTGTTTTCCATCTTCAGTAAAAATAATTTTGTTACAATTGGGTCAAATCTTGTTTTCTTTATCTGCTCTAAAAAGTAGTGATTTATGCTTTGCAGGGAATGCACTTGGAATGTTTTGGTGAAGGAACAAGGCAAGTTGTACTATTGTGTGTTCGTGTGTTTCTGTTTGCATCTACAGACAGCTTAACCTCTCTGTCATTCCCCAGACTCTACACCTGTATGTTAACTCTGCAGCTGTCAGAACAGCTGGATGTGTGTACTGTTAGTAGTGCTATTGGCAATCTTTGGAAGGACAGTACCAACATTAGTTTTGATGGACCCCTCAGTCGAATTGGTGAGTGTTCAACTGTATGTACTGGTATTCCCCAATGACAGCTAAGCTTATCCAAGTCGTATAATTGTAAAAATGCATTTTTTCCATCTATCTCTCTACTATACAGCCATATGTCGTTTGCCTACTGATTCGGAAACCATTCTTTTAAACTCAACATTCACTTGGATGTCTGTAAATTTCAATTCCAGCCACATTGATGACATCAGAGACAATTTGAAGTGGTAAATCTTGTATTCAGTTCACATTTGTGTCAAATTTCAATTAGTATATTTCCATGTCTCTGGCTATATTTAAGCTGAAAATCAGTGTAAGGCATGTGTCTTGACAAACATCTGTTTTCTTGTTAAACGATTTTAGTAGTATATAATGGCCTAACCTGTTTGTTTGACAAGAATGTTGTTTCAAAAGGTCTTTGCCAAACAAACATTTCAATCCTGCTCTTTGTTTTCCAGTGCAGAGGGTCAGACTTTCGCTGTTATTTTAAATGAGAACTGCAAAGTCTCATCTCCTGAGTCCTACACAACTCAAATTGTCCCTCCTAAAACAAATTCTGCTATATTCACAAACAACCAAACCCACACTTCAGTCACACCATCAGTCACAAAAACTTCTAGTACACCACTCAATACAGCAAGTCTAATATTCAACACATCCATCAACAGTACAAGCAATCAAACAAACACCTTTTTAAATGATACAACAAGTCTGCCACTCACTTCAGTTCCACCAGTCAATATAGCAAGTACACAACGCTTTATAACAACCTCAATGGTCAGTGCAACACATAAAACATCAAGTGCAACACCTCAACTGAGCAACACAGGAGTTACAACACAATACACAACAACCTCGCCTATCAGTACAACAGGTACATCAAACAATATGCCAGCACCATCAGTCAGTATAGCAAATACGACACACAATATAACAACCCAACCAATCAGCACATTGGGTGCAACACACAATATAACAACTTCACCTGTTAATACAACATATACATTAAACAATACACCAGCATCATTGGTCAGTACAACAAATACAACAGACGATAGAACAACCCAACCAATCAGCACATTGGGTGCAACACACAATATAACAACTTCACCTGTTAATACAACAGATACATTAAACAATACACCAGCATCATTGGTCAGTACAACAAATACAACAGACGATAGAACAACCCAACCAATCAGC
>JAUCNO010000548.1:11872646-11885183 GCA_032353835.1 Enteromius viviparus | reverse complement strand
CAACTCCACCTGTTAATACAACAGATACATTAAACAATACACCAGCATCATTGGTCAGTACAACAAATACAACACACTATATAGCAACCCAACTAATCAGCACAATGGGTGCAATACACAATATAACAACTCCACCTGTTAATACAACAGATACATTAAACAATACACCAGCATCATTGGTCAGTACAACAAATACAACACACAATATAACAACCCAACCAATCAGCACATTGGGTCCAACACACAATATAACAACTCCACCTGTTAATACCGCAGGTACAAACAATATACCAGCATCATTGGTCAGTACAACACATTTGACACACGATATAACAACCCCACCAATCAGCACAATGAGTGCAACACACAATATAACAAATCCACCTGTTAATACAGCAGGTACAAACAATATACCAGCATCATTGGTCAGTACAACAAATACAACACACAATATAACGACCCCACCAATCAGCACAATGGGTGCAACACACAATATAACAACTCCGCCTGTTAATACAACAGATACATTAAACAATACACCAGCATCATTGGTCAGTACAACACATTTGACACACGATATAACAAACCCACCAATCAGCACAATGAGTGCAACACACAATATAACAACTCCACCTGTTGATACAGCAGGTACAAACAATATACCAGCATCATTGGTTAGTACAACAAATACAACACACAATATAACGACCCCACCAATCAGCACAATGGGTGCAACACACAATATAACAACTCAGCCTGTTAATACAACAGATACATTAAACAATACACCAGCATCATTGGTCAGTACAACAAATACAACACACAGTATAACAGCCCAAACAATCAGCACAGTGGGTGCAATACAAAATATAACAACTCCACCTTTTAGTACAGCAAGTACAAACAATACACCAGCATCATTGGTCAGTACAACAAATTTGACACCAATCAGCAGAACAGCTACACCATACAGTAAAACAACCTTACCGGTCAGCATAACAACCCCAACAGTTGGCGCAACAAGTACAACATACAATGTCACAACCCCACCAGTCAGTTTAACAAATACGCAACAAGATATAATGACCCCAGAAGTAACAAGTACACCATTCAATGATACAACCTCACAGGTCAAAACAACACTTAATGTATCAACGTCAATAGTCAGTACAACACTTAATGAAACAACCTCACTGGTCAATACAACAGATACAGCACACAATATAATGCCTTCAATGCTCACTACAACAAATACAACACTCGATGTAACAACTCAACCAGTTGAAACAGCAAGTAAACCACACAATATTACAAGCTCTCCTGCCAGAACAGCAGCTGCTTCAAACAATATAACATCCTCACTTGTCAGTACGAGAGAAAAAACACTGAATCTAACAACTTTACCCGTCCATACAACAAGTACACCACACAATTTAGCAACCATACCAATCAATACAACAAATACATCAAACAATATAACATCACCGGTCAGTACAGTAAATATGACATACAATATAACAACCCCACCAGTTAGCACAACAGGTACACCATATAATTTAACCACCACAGTGGTCAGTACAACAAATACCATACAAAATATAACAACATCACCAGTCAGCACAACAGGTACATTAAACAATATAACATCACCGGTCAGTACAGCAAATATGACACATAATATAATAATGCCACTAGTCAGTACAACTGGCACACAATATAATACAACAAAGACAATGGTTAGTACAACAAATGCACAACACAATATAGCAACATCATCAGTCAGCACAACATATATACCATACAATACAACAACCTCACCAGTCAGCACAACAGATACAACACTCAATTTAACAACCTCACTGAACCATACAACAGATACAGCACTCAATGAAGCAAGCCCACTGCTCAGTACAACAGGCACACCACACAATACAACAACCGCAATGGTGAGTTTAACAGATGCAACGGTCAGTACAAGAGATAAAACGTTCAATATAACAACCTCACTGGACAAAACAACAACCACAATGGCCAGTGTAACAGATGCAACACACAATGTAACTACCTCACCAGTTAATACAACAGAAGCCATATTAAACATTACTCCAACAGTCAGTACAAGAGATACTACATTCAATATAACAACCTCACCAGTCAGCACAACAGATACAGCAATTAATGAAGCAAGCCCACTGGTCAGTACAGCAGGCACACCACACAATACAACAACCGCAATGGTGAGTGTAGCAGATGCAACAGTCAGTACAAGAGATAAAACATTCAATGTAACAACCTCACCAGTAAATACAACAGAAGCAACATCAGACATTACTCCAACAGTCAGTACAAGAGATGAAACACTCAATATAACCACCTCACTGGTCAACACAACAGGCACACCACAAAGTAGTACACTCTTACTGACCCATACAATAGATCCAACACACAATATAACAACCCTAGCCAATATAACAGAAACCACATTTGATATAAGAAATTCAACAGTCAGTTCAAGAGATACAGTACTTAATGTAACAGCCTCACTGATCCTTACAACAAGTACATCAAACAATGTAACCTCACCGGTCAAAACAACAGAAACAACTATAAATACAATAACCTCACCAATCAACACAACAAATGCACTACACAATACACCAACACTACCAATAAGCGCAATAAAAACTACACCTAAAATAACAACTGCACTAGTTAACACAACAAGCACACCCAATATAACAACCTCATTGGTCAGTACAACAGATATAGCACTCAATGTAACAACCCCACCAGTCAATACAACGGTTACAGTACAAAATTTAACACATTTACTAGTCAATATTACCACCACACCAGTCACAAGACTCAATTCAACAACCTCTACAGTCAGTACAACAGCCACATCGATTGACACCACTGCTGCAACAGTCACAACTACAACTCTCAATACATTAATCATGCCACTTAATACAACAGCCATACCACCTTCTAAAGTGGTAACAGAAACACTAACCAATACAACAGCCCAGATACAAGAAACAACAGTTAGTCCATTAAATGCAACAGTCACACCTCACTTAACTACTTCAATGCCACTCATCTCAACTGCACTACATCATACAACAGTCATGCCCTTCAATACAACAATAACAGATCTAAACTCAACTTTCATATCTGAAACTGTGAAAAACGTGACAGGGTCTGACAAAAGTAGTTCACAAATCTCTGGAGCCAATTTCACCACCACTACAACCTTTCTGGCAAATATAACACTGCTTAACTTACCAGCACCATTACAACTAAATTCAACAACACCCCCTTTAAACACTACACAACACACCATCACATTCACAACACATTTAAACACTACTAGGCAAAACAACGCTACAATACTTAACACTACATTTTTTACTCACAATGTAACAACTCTCACAGACAACATGACAGATTTAGCAGTAACTAATGTGGTTAACGTAACACTTAAAAGTACTACAGACCACAAAAACACAACAGATTTAAATGTGAGCTCTTCTTTCTCAAATACTACAACACAATACCCAGATGTTACACAATATAGCACAACCACTCCGTATGAAAATGCAACACACTCAAACAATACAAGCCCAACCCACACTACTGATTCACCAAGTAATGTAAATGAATCAAACCCAACTCAACCTCTTAATAGTACATCTGAATTCAATACTACAGCCATGCCTTATTACACAACACAACCTCTGAATAATTCTACAGTGGGGGAGATCACATATGCTGAAACTGATCCCACTACAAATACAACAGAATTAAATGCTACAATGTATCCATTTAACTTTACAACTTTTAATACGACTGATTTAGCTTACTCCAACACAACAGACTTCCTGCTCAATGCAACACAGTTAAATACAACAGCCTTTACAACCAACATAACCTTGTTTAACACAACAGATGTGCCACTGAATGAAACCAGTTTCAATGAAACTGATGTCAATCGTAGCATCAATTCAACAGAGACCTCTAATAACACATTGGAATTTAGTACAACTGTAAGCCCTACAGTTAATACAACACAGTTTGAGATCACAAATACAACACTGATACACACAACAACCTTTCCAGCAACAGAAAATATTACCAGTGGGTCAACTGACTCCACTTTAAAGCCTGTAACAACAGTTAAAACAACACAGTCTAATGACACAATAGAAAATGTCTTTACTGAAAATATAACAACTAACACAACTACACCAACCAATCCAGTTAACATTCCAAACAATATACCAACAAATACTACCGTTACTAGCATTGTTACCAACACCAGTACAGCTCCCACAACTGCTCCATCAGAGATACATCCAAGCTCTCCTCAGAACAACTCCACGTCAACAACAGAAGCTCCAATTATTGCTCCAACTCCAACAACTAGCATAAGGAACACAACAACAGTCACTACCAGGCCTGCCGTTCCAGCTGTGTCAACAACATCAGCCACTACCATGGCAACTACTACAGGTTTGACTCCAGTTTCTTGAATCGGATTCCAAATATAAACGCTTTCATAAATGCTTTGCATCCATTTCATAATTTGAGTGCAAATTAGAATTTAGACTCAGTTATTATTGCATACTGTTTTATAATGTACTACAATACTGAGGTGCAGATAATTGGTACTATTCGCAATAGTATAAATAGCAGAAAATTCTGATATTTCAACATAGTGTAAATAGCATTTATTGCAAAGTGCAGAGCTGCTGCCTTAATTTTAAGTTTTTAATTTGTCAATCTTTAATTGGGCAGCTTGATGTAATTTGTATCCAATGCAGTGAAATTAAGAAAAAAAAACATTGATGCCAGTGTGTATTCATGTCATGTTTACAACAACAGCTCATTCATTCTGTTCATTTTTCAGAAGCAACAACTAAAAGCCCAGATGCAGTGGCTAAGGAGCTTCTGAACCAAACACAGAATTTGGCAACTTTAAACTCAACTGAAGTCAATCAGCTGGTCAACCAGTTAGAAAATCTTATCTCTGCACCCAATATTAGTCTGGATCTAGGCCGAGCTGTGTTGTCCATCATCAACAACTTTCTAAACAGCTCTGCGGATAATCTGGCTGCCTCCTCAAATCGGTGAGACATCGTGTGCATTGTGCATCACAAGCATTCAGTGTCTGAAACTGTCAAACTTGAAATAATGTATTCAAATGTTGTATTGTGCTTTGCAGGCTAATCAAAGCTGTTGATAATTTGGGTATGAAACTTGTGATTCGGGACCAGACTGAAAACATCATATTAAATTCACTCGCTTTGACTGTGACCAAAGTTGATGGGAACAACTTTGGGAAAACATCATTCACAATTGCAGATCCCCTAAACCCACAGGTAGTAACAACTTAAGTCCGACACAATTCTTTAACATTTTGGATGCTTTTAGACGTCACACTCAAAATTTGGCATTTATATGTCTGGCAATACAGGTCACAAAAGGACTTCAAAGGCAAGTCAGGGCAGTGGAAAGCTCCTCCCCCCTGGCCAAAATAACACTACCTGCATCTCTGACAGAAAATCTCTCTCCGGAGGAAAAGAAGATGGCCTCTAGAGTCCAGTTCACTTTCTTTCAGAAAAGCACATTTTTTAAGGTAAAACCAGGTTGATTAGAGGTTCATATAGAACATTGTATGATATAGAACACATTGGCACAAAACATTATTTGTACATAACATTTTTAGAAAACCAATTGCCCTCAAATTAAAAATAAAAATTGTGTCATTAATTATTCACTTTCATGTCATGCTGTCTTTTCCAATTACCATGCACCATAACAGACAGGCCGCCCTGAACGGACATTTTCAGAAACAAAACTTGCAAATTTTAATCTGCACGTCAGTTGATTCATTTATTTTGCATCTATCTACAGGATAAAACCCTGAGTCCAGATCAACTGAACAGCTACATTTTGGGCTCTAGTGTGGCTAACCTGTCAATCAAAAACCTGAGGGAGAGTGTTACATTTACTCTGACGAATAAACAGCCCATTGCAGTATGTGTACTTACATATTTGGAGGACATCATATCTCAATGCCAGCTGAAACCTGTCTGATCTTTCTCTTCCTTAACTCCTTTCTCACAGGGGAACTATGTGGCTTCCTGTGTTTTTTGGGACTTTGACCGAAACGGTGAGATTACACACCTCCAGGAATTCCAGAGAAACTGTAAAATATGTCTGATTTATTAATTAATGTCTTTTAATTCGTATGTGGATTTTCTAGGAGGTTTAGGAGGCTGGAATCGCAATGGCTGCTCTGTCAGTAACAGTAGCACCGAGAATGAAACTGTCTGCAACTGCAATCACCTGACAAGCTTTGCTGTACTATTGGTATGCATGTCAGTGCATGGGGTCTTTCACAGAAATTCTCACATCTTTGATTAACTCTGATTAACATTTCACATCATGTACAGAAATACACAGAACCCCGAAAGTGCCTTAACTGCCTCAACCTCAAAATCCTCAATGAATTTTTATTTGGCCTGACAACATTTAACAGAAACGCCTTTACATATACATTTTTTATTACATGCAACATGTTTTGTCTTCAAAGGATATTAGCCAGCAAGGCATATCTGACAAGTTGCAGGCCACCATCCTTACCTTTATCACTTATATTGGATGTGGGGTGTCTGCCATCTTCCTCTCGATTACTCTGATCACCTACATCGCGTTTGAGTGAGTTAAATGAATCATTCTTGCCTGTAAATTGAAATCTGTTCCAAAGAATATTTATTCATTTCTTCTGTTTCATTTCAGCAAACTCCGCCGTGACATCCCTTCTAAGATCTTGATCCATTTGTGTTTCGGCCTGCTTTTTCTGAACCTGGTGTTCTTGTTGGACGCTTGGCTGGCGCTCTACAAAGATGCTGTAGGCCTGTGCATTTCCACAGCCTTCTTCTTGCACTACTTCCTGTTGGTCTCCTTTACTTGGATGGGACTGGAGGCTCTGCATATGTACCTGGCCATCGTCAAAGTCTTCAACAACTTCATGTCCAGATACATGCTAAAGTTTTCCCTGGCAGGCTGGGGTGAGTTTATCTGCTGAATTAGCTGTGTGGTTTGTGGCTGTAGATGATTGCTGATGTAATTTTGGAATGTGTGTTATTGCAGGAATCCCTTTGGTTGTCGTCATTATTGTGATTGCAATAAACAAGAATAACTATGGCCTCGTAAGCTATGGAAAATTTTCTGACGGAACTACAGATGAATTGTAAGTTGCCCCCTTATCATTTAAAGAGGGCATGAATTGGCCCTTTTTGATATTTGTCTGTTTTGGGGGGATTTAGCCACACTATTACATCATATAGTTTTGGTAGACTGTATTCAATATAAACTGTTTTTAGACTAATAATAAAATTTTGCAACCTGGTCTCATAAAAATATGTACCTCTGTGCACATTTTTTGTGCAACACTGTTTCGCCGCAGTTTCAAAGAGAAATGTCCATTGAGTGGCACTAAAACACAGGCTCACAGCACATTTTTATTAAGTTAGTGTAGGTATGTATAGCGGCAGTTCACAATTGAAACATCCGTGGACTGTTGCTAACAGTTAATGCGCTGTTATGTTGGAAATATGCCCTACGCCAAACCTTAAACCTACCCGATAATGTTATATTTCTCTCTTCTAGCTGTTGGCTGAACAATACCATAGCGTTCTATGTGGCTGTTGTGGCGTACTTCTGTGTCATATTTGTGTGGAACCTGGCCATGTTTGTGGTGGTGATGATCCATCTGAGACGAATCAAGCGGCGAAACCCTCACAATAACCAGTACCGCAGCGGCTTGCATGACCTTCGTAGCATTGCAGGACTTACTTTCCTGCTCGGGCTTACATGGGGCTTTGCCTTCTTCGCTTGGGGACCGGTCAATTTGGCCTTTACATACCTGTTTGCCATCTTTAATTCACTACAGGGTGAGAAACAATATTATGTAGTTTATTTTACAAAAAAAAAAAAAAGATAGTTCAACTTCAAACCTTGATCACTTGATTTTAAAAAGGGTCTTCTTTTTATGTTCTCTTTCTCTTTCAGGCTTTTTTATTTTTGTTTTCCACTGCGCTCTGAAGGAAAATGTTCGTAAACAGTGGAGAATGCACCTCTGTTGTGGCAATTTACGATTGGCTGAAAATTCAGGTACCGCCTCACTACTAACCTAAACTTAAAACTAGCTGCATGTTCATTTTATTATATATTTTATGGGCATCTCCTCTTAATCTCTCTGATGTTTTCTCTACAGAGTGGAGTCGGACAGCCACACAGAGCAACCACACTAAAAAGACTTCGATCATGACGACAGATTCAGGCTCCCACAGTGTACCGCGAAGCTCAGTGAGCAGCGATGACTCCCAAGTGCCGTCCCAAGGCATCGGTCAGTTAGGGGGAAAACAAATTTGCATTTATTATAAGTCAAGCATGTTCTTAACTCTAATTTAACATTACAGGCTCACCAGTGGATGACAGTGTGATCATGTCAGGGGAAGCAAATGACGACGTGATCTTCAATGAGGTGAACAGTCAAATCCGTTCACGACTCAGATCTGAATAGTTTTTAGAACATAATTATAAAAGCAGACAGGAAAATAGGGTAAGAAACAGACAATTCAATATTCTGTTTCTATTAGGCCTGAAAAAAATGTATTGCCAAGATGAGAATCTAATAACTAGTTTGTCTAAATGAATGTTACATGCAAGTTTTTGTTTATAGCCAAGCATTTTGTTATTTGTTATTGAACTGGGCTGCTCACACCTGAGTAATGAATAGCAAAAGCATGTAACTATTTACAATGAGTAAAAATATCCGTATGTATATCTCTTTGAGGAGTGAGGTAGAGTATATTCTGCTTTTGGCGTTTTAACTCCTATATATTTTCAGCAAACAGTATTAAACAGCTCTTCTGCAAAAAAATATATAAACAAACCTCAGATGATGCAAGTGCATCATATGGTACTTAATAAATGTTTTATAACTGATGAAGGACTACATGTAAAATGAAGGGGGAAATGGTCTTAAAAACCATATATCTGTCAGATGTGTTGTAGAAAGACTGAGATATGTTCTGTTTCGCACATATTTGTTTATTTTCCGCATTTTATAATCATTTTAAGCTTTGTAGTTTTCACATGAGATGGAATTAATGTGATAATGTATCTAAAAATGTATTACATGTAATCAGATTTGCTTTTTGTATACTGTGTAAAACAGCATTTGTCTGAAATTGTTCTTGATTAGTATAAGGGTTTTGTTTAGCCAAAAAAAACAGGTAAATGATTTTTCATGTTTTGATATATATGTTATGTAGTTTTATGAATTTATAATAATTTCACATTTGTACATTTTAGGCAGAGTTAGAAATCTGAGATTCTAACATAATAAATAATTTATTATACCTTTGTCTGTGATACGGTTTCTGTGTGTGTGAGAGAGTATGGATTCTATCATGTGATAACTCTTTACGAGAGTCTTATAAACTGAGAGAAGGCCAGTTTTCTGGATGACATTCTCTCTCGCTTAGGAGTAGATGCTCCAGTAGATTATATTGAAGAGAAAGTACGCCAAAGGAAAGAATATTCTGGAATAAGAGTCGATCTTGTAACTGTTGTTCATGATATGGTTGACACTTTGGCGGATAGAACGGCGCCGACGGAGACGTGTGCCCAGGACGGGAGGGAGGTCGGGCGTTGTGGAGTTCCTGGAGGACACGCATGTGTCTGTGTTTAGATCAGACAATGGAAATGTGCTGAGCTCTATGTCCTGGTCATGAAAACAGCCATCGAACGCCATGGCTTGAGATGCATCGTATCCCGAGAGCTGCAGAAGACAAAAACTATTTATTATTTATTTATTTATTTTCTGGAAGTTATGTGTACTCTACATTGGACATTAAAGAAATAATTTAAGTTAAGTTATCTTGTTCAAAAATAAGAAATATTGCCTATGGTAGAGGTTTGATGATCAAGGTCCACCGATATTTACCCACTGATTACCCATGAATAATTACTGGAATTCAGTTCCACTTACAGACAGCTATAATATAGCTTAGGAATTATATAGCACATGAATATTAATATATGGAACTTTACAGTGTGGACAAAAATAAATATGATTTGAAAAGCATTTCATGTTGTCTTAAGTCCATTTTAAAGTATTTATTGAGCAATTATGATATTTAATCAACAGGGGGAGACATTTCAGTATTTTGGCATGTTTGTGAATGCATCATTAAACTGTGAATACTGACATTTTTATCAAGCTTACAGTGGAATAATTAATAATTTTTGGATGTTTAAGAGAACTTTGACCTTCAATTGCTCGAGTTTCTTCATTTCCTCCTTAGTAGTGAAGTAGTTGACGGCTGCATACTCAATGACGGACAGAAACACAAACAGGAAGCTGGTCCACAAATAGATGTCCACCGCTTTCACATATGATACTTGAGGCATGGACGCTGACACTCCCGTTATTATGGTGGACATAGTCAAGACTGTAGTGATGCCTGGATTAAAAACACATGAGACACACATCTGATTTACTCTAATGCACCCAAATTTATCATTTTTTGGCTAACAGCAATGCAGATTGAAGGTTGAAATCATTGAAGTAATTACAATAGAATCCACATACAGATAGTATAAAGAGAATAATAAATTCTCATTTCCTACCAATGAGAATTCGTAATGGATGGAGCTACGCAGTATAAAACAATTTATGAGCAGTGTGTAAATAGGTGTTACCCACCAAGTGAGACACGGGCTGGTACTGCCCTCCTGTCGATCCAAAAAGACACCCAAGATAGAACAACCATCAGCATTGTAGGAAAATATGTTTGCAGCATAAAGAAGAATATGTGTCTTCTGAGGATGAAGTTGATGTAGAGCCTGTTGTACCAGCCTGAAACACATGGAAAGTTAAGTATTAATGGCATACTGGTTACCAAACAGGACAAAGAGATAAGATCTTTTTTTGCATGAATACGAGAGAGAAAACCATGCTGTACCTGTGCTGCTGTACAGCGCCAGACCTTGTGAAGGGTGAAACTCTTCAATGAAGAACTGAGAGAGAGCAATCTCATCTGTCCTCAAAGAGTCATTGCCATTTTTCCAGTACAACATTAGGTCGTTCTCAGCATATGCATCTAAATGGGATACAGGAGCAAAGGCAAAAGATCAAGAAAACCAGCGAAACAATGTCCTGTTCAAGTCATGTTTATAATGTGAAGTTTATTATAGTTTATTAATATTCTGCATACAAACAGCTTTTGTGGCATAATTTCAAATCCGTCTAATTTAAAAAGGCACATACAAAAAAAAAAAAAAATTGTCTCAAAAAAAAAATTTACTCAGTGGGTTAAAGTAGCCCCATATAAATATCGTTATTTTAGATGTAATTTTAAAACACTAAAACTATATATCAAACAATGTAAATAAAATAAAAATTGCAAAAATATTTTAATAAAAAAAATAAATAAAACGTAAAAATTTTAAATATGTTTACAAATATAATAATAAAACATAAATAACACTAAAATAACACTAACATCCACTTTCAATGGCTTAATTGATTAATCTTGAAAAATATTTCGTTTCTCTTAGTTGTACAGTGGGTACGGAAAGTATTCAGATTTTTCACTCTTTGTTATATTGCAGCCATTTGCTAATATCATTAAAGTTCTTTTTTTTCCTCATTAATGTACACACAGCACCCCATATTGACAGAAAAACACAGAATTGCAGATTAATTAAAAAAGAAAAACTGAAATATCACATGGTCCTAAGTATTTAGCACCCTTTTGATCGAATACAGCCATGAGCCTTTTTGGGAAAGATGCATCAAGTTTTTCACACCTGGATTTGGGGATCCTCTGCCTTTCCTCCTTGCAGATTCTCTCCAGTTCTGTCAGGTTGGATGATAATAGTTGGTGGACAGCCATTTTTAGGTCTCTCCAGAGATGCTCAATTGGTCATGGAGTTGTTGTGAAGCTGTGTGCTTTAGGGTCATTTTCTTGTTCCTTAGAACTCCGGAGAAAGTTTTGGTCCAGTATATTCTTGTACTTGGCCGCATTTATATTTCCCTCAATGGCAACCAGTCGTCCTGTCCCTGCAGCTGAATAACACCCACAGCATGATGCTGCCACCACACTTTACTGTTGGGACTGTATTGGACAGGTGATGAGCAGTGCCTGGTTTTCTCCATACATACTGCTTCGAATTAAGACCAAAAAGTTCTAGATAGATAGAACAGTGAAGTGTGGTGGCAGCATCATGCAAGACAAGACGACTGGTTCCCATCGAGGGTAATATAAATGCGACCAAGTACAGGGATATCCTGGACCAAAACCTTCTCCAGAGTTCTCAGGAACAAGACAATGACCCTAAAGCACACACCTTTACAACAACTCCATGACCAATTGAGCATCTCTGACATGCATTGTGAGCTGTAAGGACTTATATAGACAGGTGTGTGGCTTTCCTAATCAAGTCCAATCAGTATAA
>JAUCNO010000548.1:11851555-11861813 GCA_032353835.1 Enteromius viviparus | reverse complement strand
GTAGTGTTGGGGATGCAGGGAAAACGAGGAGTTCAGTTTTTGCCAGGTTGAGCTGTAGATGATGATCTTTCATCCACAAGGGCGGATGAAAGATCATTATACAAGGGCGTTTTTTGCTGCACCTTTTAAGATCTGTTACTTAAAAAGTATGTTATTTTATAAGAGTATATCATACTTTCATATATCCACTGGTTTAGCAACAGGCACTTTAATAAATATAACTTGACTATTTTCACAATGACAAATAAAACTAACATAATGAAACTCAACTTTGCCATTGCTCAGTGAACTGTTTAGGTTTACGTTATGGTTTCTCATTTTTACTTTTACAAGTTTTAATGTTTCATTGAAGTATGTGTAATTTTACCAGGCATTACTTTTTTAATCACAGAACGTGTTAAAAACAACACGCGTAGTTTTACTTAATATTGTTGGTGCTGTTGTTTTACCTCCAAAATAATGTCACTTCCTGAATGATGATGTAATTTAGGAAGTTGCTTTTATTAAAGGTTAAAGGGTATGCTAAAATAAAATGGAAAGGACGATATCAAAGGACTGGTGATGTTGACACAGGAAACAAACAGCTGGCAGTTAAAGCTATAATAAAAATGAAACAATTGAAAAATAGCTTGAAAAAAA
This sequence comes from Enteromius viviparus, assembly GCA_032353835.1. NCBI lineage: Eukaryota > Metazoa > Chordata > Actinopteri > Cypriniformes > Cyprinidae > Enteromius > Enteromius viviparus. The sequence goes on along the minus strand of JAUCNO010000548.1, from coordinate 11,861,174 downwards.
AAAAGAAGTTTGGTAAAGTCTTTTTAGGTGTCTCTGGAACTTTGTTGTACAACTGCGTCAGTTAACTAACGTGAACAGCAAAGTGAGATGTCAAAACTTCATTCAGTTCTCTCAAAGTCAAAATAAATCATTTTATTTTTCAGCTAACAAACTAAATTTCTTCATATTTCATTGACCGCAAAAATTGTCTTACGCGCAGAAAAACAGTCCGCGAGCTCCCCCCAGCGGTGGATTCCTGCAGTCATCACAGGCCTTGCAGTCACTGCAGTCGCAGCAATCATAGGAATTATAAAATATAAAGGTATGAATTACCACAACTGCGTGCATGCATACATGTATAAATATTTTGAATATATACTTAACATATTTGTGCTGCCATTGTGTCTTCTTCAAACCAACAGGCTGTACAAAATCAAGTAAAACCCATGCAGAGGTTACAGAGATGCAAGCAATCAGAGGTTTGTGTGTGGTAAAAAATTACATAATAAATACTCCTCATCTCACTGCATCATATTCACAGATCTCTATCATTTTAAGTGACTACTGGAAACAGCAGAGCTGCATCTGAGGACACCTGCTTAACACAAGAGATCGCCGACAGACCAACATGACAATACAGGGGGGGAAGTTGGTTTAAAACAACATATATGGGACTGTATTTGTCTGTTGATTGTAATATATGTGGTATATGTGTAAAAGGATCCATATTTCCACATAATTAGGACTGTTTCTGTAATTCACAGCCAGTTTTTAACAACAGCATGTATAGTTTACACACAGTTATTCATGAAATTTTGTGAACACAGAATGCTTGAACTGTTTTTGTATTTCTATCTGATGCTGCTTCACCAACAAACCCATTAAATATCAAACAAAAGTATTTTTGAACACAATTTTGGCAGATGGATCTACAGAGAATCATATTTATATATTTAAGTCATTAAAAAATTATACTATAATATAAGAAAGATGAGCTAATTGTGGATATTTCTGCAAATATGTGACTTTTTAAACTAAAGTATGTATGTTATGTAGAGAAGCAATGTGAACTAAAATAAATGGAAGTACTGTTATATTCGAAATATCTACTGATTTATTTTGCAAGCTTTTCCATTCCTAACAGAATTATTGCTGTCATTGTAACCAAATATTATTAAACATAGTGGTCAGTATTGCACTATTTAATCTAATAATTCACAGCTGAAGATCAAATCAGAATTCAAATAGGCACAAAGTAGCTTATATAGCCGATGTACATCTACCTCCTCCGGCCTCTATCAACTATTTTATTTAGAGTTTTTCTCCAAATGCATTTCTCCCAAACTCAGGTCACTGTTCTCATAACAGTTAACAGATTGATTTGAACGCTTTGTAATTTTCCTAAACAGAGGGCATGCACGTTTTCATTAATTTCATACAAATTACAAATCATGCAAAAGTTTGTCTGTCATATTTTGTTGAACCTGGAACGACATTTTAATCCAAAAATGTAGTCTTGACCATATCCCTACACCTAAACCTAACCTTACCTATGAGTTCCCTGAAGTCAGAGGAAATGATAGACGACACAAGCACCAAACACCGAATATAAGCCTAAACTTCACAAAAACTATAAACCGGTTCTTCAAATTTGATTGGTTAATCACAATATTGTTCTAGGGTCAACAAAGGTGATTTGTGTCAACGTCACCATTACGTCTCAGCGCTAGCTGGAGGCAAAACAATCGGAAAACTGGAGTCAGACTCCTTGGATCTCTTTATTCAAACACAAACCATTTAAATCTGCAACAGCCTACTGTACATTTTGTTCTGACTGTTATCTATAAGATCATAAGGTTTCCTACGGTCAAACGATCCAGGCACTCTAAGATTTATGCATGTATGTTTTATTAACTATTTAATAGCATAATTTAAAACTGTAAACTAAAACTGTAAATGTAATAATACGTTTGCATTCATTAAAAGATCCATATATTTAAGTGTTTTCATAAATATTTATCTGCTTTGTGAAAGATCTGTTGCATTAATCACTATGTCTATAAGCAGAGCATATTATTTTAATGATTTCTTTTGCATGAATTATCTGATAAAACAAATCTTTAAATTAGTCATATAGTTGAGACTATATGTAAAATAGTCATTTTACAGCCCTTTTTTCTTTTCAAAATATGCTTGATTCAAAGTGAACTGTATAAAATACTGAAATATGTTGTAAAAACAATGATAATGACACAAACTGATGTATGCTCACAGAAATGGATACTTAAATTTCAATTAAAAATATCAATGTAATGCATTTCTGAGAAATATTTAATTTGTACATTTACATAATTGGTAAGTGGGAAAAGACATTGTGTAGCTGTGTGTACACACCACGAGTTCAACCTTTATTTCGTAAACAGTAAAGATTAACGTCAGTGCACATTATTTTAGTTTTTCACGGACCCAAATGTACGTAAGTTTCAAATGCACTGACTCAGTTAATATTTCTAGTGTACAGTACTAATAATAATAATAGCAGTGTACTGCATTTGAAGTGATATTTTGTGCTCAAGGCAAGGCTCTGAGACAAACATGGCATGTGTGGCAACTCATGATGCCTTAATCTCCACAGAGAGTGTACTGCAATGTGAAGAAATCATAATAGAATGTAGTTGGCAAACCGTCTACTTATTACCTTCAAATAGTTTTAAACTACGTGACCATGCATCTGTTTTTATTGCTCTGGATTCTATTAGTAACTGAGCATGAAGATGCATTTTTTTCTAATTGTGTTGAGGTTTTTTTTTTTTTTGCTCACACCATAGGATACCATTTTTATTTATCAACTACATATGTATGTGTTATATATATACAGTTATGCTCATAAGTTTACTGCCTCTTGGTGAATGTGCAAAATGGTAATAACTGAAACAAAATAGGAGGGATCATAAAAATTGCATGTTATTTTTATTTAGTACTGTCCTAAAAAGCTACTATATTTCACATAATAGGTGTTTACAAATACTCAAGACAAAACAATAACTGATTTAATAAAAATGATTACCTCATTCAAAAGTTTACATACCCTTGAATCGTAATGAATTGTGTGGCCTTCTTGAGCATCAGTACATGTTTTCACCTTTCAAAGTCATACAGACAAATATGCAGAAGATGTTGGAAAACCAAATAAACCAAGGATTTACTTGAAGAAGAGCAGGTAGTTGAACTACTCAGGAACAACAAGGGACTTATTACAATAACTATTACAAAATATAAAAACAGTCAATGTAAACTTTTTAATGGGGTCATTTTTATATATTTTGTTTATATATATATATATATATTTATTTAGATATAAATCTTTTCATACACAAGTAAATGGTTGCGGATTTGTTGGAATCACATGTTCTAAACCCAGGGGCTCTTTGCAAAAGCTGTTACAACATATTACTCAGTGGTTTCCTGGAGATTTGCAATTTTATTTACATAAAAGGATTAACAACACAGCCTGTAATTGGTCGTCTCAAATTACCTCAGGTGTGGTTAAACTGTGAGTTTGTAATTTTAGTGGGAGGGTTCTAAATAATACCAGTGGGACAACTTGTTAATCTCCAGAGACCTCCGGAGAAACAGAACAGTAATAGAAAGTATTTCAAGAGAAAGTAGCTGGTAGACAGACTACATACTACAATCAAATAATTTGAAACTATGTGACTATGAAGCTGTTTTTCTTGCTGTGGATTCTGCCTGGAACTTTAGGAACTTTAGGTAAGGCATTTTTTTACATGTCTGATATGTGGCTCAAATTGTCAGCAATGATGATGAAGATTTTATTTACACTTGTTTAAGTGCCATTTAAATTGTTAACTTTAATTGTAAAAATGTTTAACTTTATATTGCATTGATGCTCTAAGATTCAAGGGTATGTAAACTTTTGAATGGGGTCATTTTTATAAAATAGGTTATTATTTTTTTCTTGTGGAGTATTTTTAATCATCTGTTATGTGAAATAGCTTATTCAGGACATTAATAAATAAAACATAACATGCAATTTTCATTATCCCTATTATATATATATATAGACAAATATATCCTACATCTAGAACAGTGCAAGTTAGTAATAATTTTGTTAGTTTAACAATTTTGTCTATTTAAACCACGTTCAGCTGAAGGTAAACACATATCACTAAAGCCTTAACTCAAATTTGCCTTTTCATATACGAGTAAATTAGTTTTTGTTTAAATCCGTCACAAGCAGATTTGGTGCAATCACATGTTTTAAACTATTATTTTGCAAAAGCTATTTCAATGTATTTCTCAGCGGTCTTGTGTTCTTGTGTTTTTGATGTTATTTATTTATATCACTCAGTAATTTGCTGTATTTACAGACACTCAAGTCACCTGTATCTATTCTGAGGAATGTGTGTTACCTTGCACCTCCCCCTACTTTGATATTATCCACTGGTACAAGGATAAAAAAGCAGTGCATTCATTCTACAACGATCAAGACCAGTTGGACCATCAGGACGAGGATTACGAGGGGAGAACATCACTGCTGTCAAAGTCTGAAATTAAAAATGGAAATGTATCACTCTTGATCAGAAACATCAGGGTCCAAGATGAAGGCAGATACAGCTGCTTCACTGAAAGTGAAAAAGCTCATTATGAAAAGTATGTGGTTGTGTCTGTGGAAGGTGAGAGATTTTTAAATAATATCAAAAAATATGTAATAATTTTTTAGGAAAAAATTGGAAAGGCTCAAAGGAAAGGAGTTCCCCTTTCATCGGTCTGAATAGATATTATGATTTAAATGTAGACATATAGATATTATGTAGCACCCCCCCTTTAAAACACTGCACTCACTGAAATAGCCGCCTTAAAAAATTCTTAATTGAAAATTATATTACCAATATAATCTAAAATAATAAATTTAATGTGTTTATAAAACGTCAGGAAATAATATTTGTAATTGTGTAATTTTATTTATTTATTTTTTTAGCTCCAGCTAAATCAGTGAATATTAAATTAAAAGATGATATAGTGACCTGCAGCTGCAGTGGAGTTTATCCAGAACCAACAGTGTCGTGGTCCTCAGACCCTCCAGCGATGGAGCTGCCGAACACTGTGAGAAGAACAGAAGATCAGCTGTTTACAGTCACAAGCCAGCTTAAAGTGGATGTCATCACAGATACCTACACATATAACTGCTTCATAACTACTAAAGACACACGCTATACAGCTACACTAAAACAACAAGGTAAATTCACAGATTTTTGTATTGTAGTGTCACAGACGAGTAGTTCTAGTTTCATCTTCCTGTGAAAAATATCTATTGAGAGACAAATAAGACAACTCACAGTGTGACAATATGGCTTATTTTACCATAATTAAGACATACTATTTGGCCATTGGTAATATAAAAAAAATAGTACAATGTGCATCAAGGTTTTAGTGTAGCCTATAAAGCATTTAGGAAACAGAATGTTTTTAGTAGTAATAAAATGTTAAATATTGTTTCAGAAATCTTGAATATGGAGTATTTTCATTTGACATCCGTATTACATTTTGATAGTATCCTTCAGATTTCTGTAATTCTATGAAACATGACAAAAAAAAACAACTAATAACACACAGAAAGTATAGCTTTTGGTTAAATAACCATCACAAAACAGAATGGAAAGTGAAAAACAACAAGATGGGAAGTTAAAATATCATTTAGCGCTCTAAAAGGCAAAAAATACATAAATAAATGTATTTTAGATTAAATTTCTAATAATGAAGTTCATATTTCATTAACCACACAAACATGTTGTTTTTGACTTACAGCAAAGTTGATCTCCTGGCAGACGATTATTACTGTAATCGCAAGCCTGGCAGCAGTCGCAGCAGTATTAATTATAAAACATAAAGGTATGATTACCGGAATAATAGACGTTTTGCGATGTCTATGCATATATTGAACATATTTGTATAATTAAACGCTCTTGAAATCAACAGGTTGTTCAAAATCAAATAACACCCAGTGAAGCGGCTAAAGAGATGCATCCGATCAGAGGTGTGTGCGTGGTACCAACAGCTACGAAATAAATACTCCTCATCTCACTGCATCATATTCACAGATATATTGTCTTTACAGACACTGTTGGAAACAGTGGGGCTCCAACTGAAGAAAACTGGAAGTGGTCACAAGCAGACCGTGAAAACACACAGGGAAAGATGTGCTAAAACAGCATATTTGGCACTCCAGTAATCTAAACTAGCTTCCTTTTATATCCAGTCAGGACAAATGAAGTCATATGAAGTATTTGTGTTTATTTATTTATTTATTTATTTGTTTTATATTTATGATGCTGATAATGGTGATTATTATGACTGAACAGCGCTTTCCTCCACCTTCAGTTATACTGCATGATTGAAGTGCCCTTGAGGCTAGTTGCTCTCTAGGAGCTCCAGCAGAAATGTACCCTGTGTGCACGTGGATGGGTTAAATGCAAAGCAAAAATCATGATTATGGGTTACATAAGCCACTTGGCAACATGTCTAAACATTTCATTACTATTAAATAAATGTCTTTAAATACAGTAATCACAGCATCAAAAATACAGTCTTAAATGTCTTTTAACTTTTACAAATTGTATGTACTGGTGATTAGTTTTTTGAAAAATTCTGATCAAATTGGTCTGGATTGGGAAATCCCATGTTTAACTGATCTATCTTACTTTTATGACAGTTTTTTAAAGGAACATTGGGTTGGATCACTGTTATCCAAATATCAAATTTCAGGATTCCCAAATCCTGTTACCATAGCTTTAAATGGAAGCGTAGCCTACTGGCTCAGCAAAAAACTACAGGTAGGTTACCAGTGGCCACAAAAAGCCATTGTGTTTTATAGAGCTATGAGCAACAGCATTTATTTGACATCTGATAGCTTTGATATTATTTTGTTGTTGTTTACCATATCTCAATATCATTATATGTGACATGCTTCATATAGGCTTCAAATATGAAGGAATTTATCACTAGTAACCATTAAGTTGTAATCATTGACTTCACAAAAAAATATATTTATTTATTTTATTTGGTTTATTTGGGTCAGAAAATCACAACTGAATCCATTTTTCTGATGGGATCAGGATAATCCTGTTTTTTTTTTGTGTGTGTGTGTGTGGATCAAATAGATCCCAATCTGAGATCAAAGTTTTAAATTACCCAAAGGGCAGGTTTAATCCAAATCAAATGTTAGATTGGATTACATGGTCTGATCCTAATTCAAAATCCTTCTTTTCTTTTGAAAAACTATAATTTCCAAGATTTTATCCAATCCGTGATCCACAAACCCACTGGATTACTTTCGAAAAACTGGGCCCTGGTGATAGTTTTTAGATTTATATGTTCTCTCAAATTATGTTTTATATTGTAAATGTATGCTGTGTGCTGACCACATGAAAACTATGTAATTTTGTATGTCTATCTGTGTGAGATGAGAACATCTAAAAAGTTTATTCATTATTAAACATCCAAGTTTCATTACCTTTAAAATATGTGAATTGTTATATGCATTATTAGTGTGCATAACTCTTCCGAGCTCAGTCATTATTTAAAATGATCAGCAGTTAAAATTTTTCTTGTGTTCTGTTTTTAATCATAAGTAACAAGTACATTTATAAAGAATAATAATTGTGACTCAACTGTTATGCCTCTAAAAGCCAGTTGGAGGCAGCAGATTATTTACAAACATGATCATGATGTTTCTATGCAAGGTATGATGTAATGAAACTGTATCAGTTTATAACTGCTTACGCACAAATTCAAGAAGTAAACACAAACACACTTCTGTGTTGCGTTGCAAAACCCTTGCAAATATACAGTATTACCTGCCAATAATATTTTAGTTTTGGATATCGTGTTGCTCAACCAATCTCATGAAAGTGCGTGTAAATAGTAGGGCCGGGCGCTTTACGCATAGACATAGACGCCTCATTGGCCACTTTGAGCCATTGCTGCGATACGTCATATGTAATATATAAATGTAATGACTTTGTAATGTACATTAAATTAAATTAAGTTTTTTTAATTGCTTTCTCTGCTTTTAACTCCAACTTTTTAGCCGTGTGCCTCAGGTCAGAACACAGCTCATTCCCTTTGAAATACTGGGGGTAAATCTAAATAATTCACCTTTAAGTAATAATAATTTTGCGTGCCAAACTGCCCTACGTGCCCTACACAGTCAGAAAAAAAGGTACAATTTTGTTCCTAGTGAAACAAAACATATAACTGTTCCCTTTAAAGGTACACAACTGGTCCTTCAGGTAGCCAAAACATTCATGAAGGTAATCAGATGTGAAATTTTACAGATGTTCACGTTTTAATAATTTCCCACTCTTTTGCACTTTTTCATTCTGACATATTCTGAGTTTTTTTTTTTTTTTGTAGACTATATATATATATATATTTTTTTTTTTTTTTTTTACACAAATGTGAAGCCACGTTCTGTTGATTTTATAACTCGGTGTCCCCCTGCTTCAAGCCCGATAGCCTTCCGGAATACGGACGGAGCTATGTGTACAGCTAACGTTAATTCAATTTCGTAAAAACATCACAGAAGAGGAGAGGACTTTTTGACAGTAAGTAAGTTACACTGATAACTTTACATGTTTAAAAGTTGTAATATGTAAGGGATAATGTACAGACAGCCGGTAGTTGTCGCAGAAGTAAGCCCCGACAAATTAACATTTTAATCTTTCCACGAAACTATATAGTACCACGTGACTAACATTCAACCATTAGTAAGACAATGTATAACATCTACATATGAATATATAATAACGGATGCATTTAAAATTTTCCATTGTTAATTGTAGTTGTCCAGTGTTTGTCACAAGATGGCGCCAAACGGTAATCTTTGTTGGCGTGGTGGGACTTTAGACATACAAGTAGTACCGGCTATGCGTTATTACTTTGGAGCGGTTATTATTTGAAAAGAACGAACCTGACCAAATGTCTCAACTGACCAATCAGAATCAAGCATTCCAGAGAGCCGTGTGATAAAATAGAATGTTTGCTCGGGGATTTTCTTGGTGTTACTAACAATATTTACAAAGCCTCTTAAGAGCTAGCGCCAACACTGCTTATATTTGAAATGTTTAACGTTAACATCGTAATTGGTGAACGTTATATATTTTGGAACTATTTTTTAACCGCCGTTTCGAGTGCGACGACGTTCTGGGCCGTGGGAATTCAAATGCAGAGTTTTTATTGACAACAGGGCAAACACAGACAGGCTGGGTCATCACCGGCAATCAACAATGGCAGAGGCAAAGAGAGAGAGAGTGGTCAGTGTCCAGGCGTGGGTCGAATACGAACGGCAGAGTCTAAAAAGGGAGAGGAAAGCAATAGTCCAAACGAGAGCAGGGGTCAGTAACAATAAATCCAGACAGGGAAACCAGGACACGAAAGTACATGAATGAAAATACAGGACAGGTTGACAGTGCAATGGACCGTGGGAATTAGACAGACTTCCGGGTTTTATACACAAGAAACCAAGAGCATCGAGCTAGACAATGGGCGTTTCTCAATGTCAAGGAAGGATCCTCGGAAGCCAGAATTTCGAGGATGCTACGTCATCGACATCCGTCGA
>JAUCNO010000548.1:11835320-11851455 GCA_032353835.1 Enteromius viviparus | reverse complement strand
CACACACACCAATAAAAATAAAAGACACATACATAACGCATTTATAAAATATTTACGTGTGTATATATATATATATATATATATATATATATATATATATTCATAATACTTCTATTATATATAAATATATTTCATATATAAAAAAAAATTCTTAAATATATACACATGTATGCGTGTGTATTTATATGAATTATACACAAACACATTATGTACATAAACTTTCTTTTGATGCAATTGTCGCCCAGCACTAATTAAAATACTACACTACTGTCTACAAATAAAAAAAAAATACTAAATAACAAACCCTGTTCTTATTTTTCCCTAAATATGCACAAAATTATTTATATATTTTTAAAAAGGGCTTATGCTTACCAAGGCTGCATTTATTTGATACAAAATATTTGGAGTATAACACTATTCCCATAATAATAATAATAATAATAATAATAATAATAATAATAATAATAATAATAATAACAACAACTTTAAAAAATAATAAAATTATGAAGAATTAAAACACACACACAAAAATACTTTCCAAATACAGTATCAATCCGCATACTTCCTTTTTGTATTTCAGGACAAGAGTCCCTCACAGGAAGATTGTCAAATTTAAAAGGGATGATACCCCTACGTTTAAGAAACCAACCTTATTCCTTCACTCAAAGCAGCCAGCAAATAAAGCTCAAAACTTTCTCTCTTGCAGCACCTCCTCAACCCACTTTACAACACCTGCTGGCTGAATTTACACCCCTGTGGCAGGTTAGCACTAAGCTAGCTTCTCAGAAAGTATTAGTTAACTCTATTAAAAGCAGAGCGCCTGTAATTCTTCTCCCAAAACAATGATGGCGCAGACAGCAGACCATCCATCAGAAGATGAGACCGACGCACCATCTGACTGACAGGATTTAGTGTTTCACGATCGTAAAACCCAATTGTCAAATTAGACAACGGTTACGATCCACGTTCTGCGTGTCTGGCACGAATGGAAGACACCAAAAGAAAATTGCCTCTTTGACTTCTTGCCCTCTTTAAAGTTTGAAACGGCACGTCGTGCAGTGAATCCCTCAGACGCTGGTGCCAAACAGCCGTCATCTCCATCACGGCTCTGAGAACCTGCATATTTCAACAAGCTGAGAATCACCGGGGGCTTGTCCAGATCCCCTTACCGTCGGCCAATCAGGAAAGATGAGAAGCTCAGGGGGGCATCCGAACGAGGGTCAAATCAAGCATCTTTATCGCCATGGAAAAAATTACATCCGCAACACCAAAGCCTATCGCTAACACTGTTCTCAACAGATAAAGGCGGCCCTCAATCAAAATATAAATGGCAACTGAATACAGGAGCATTTAAATCACGCCACTAATGTCAGGGTCAACGTAACACAAGTATGTGTGAGTATTTGTAGCTACCGTCCCCCTCGCATTTCCCATTGATCTCTACCAAAACATCTTAGCGCACAGTTCAGCATCGTGCTGGCTGACAGTGGAGAATATGTATCACAATAGACTAATCAAAGTAATTAAGGTTGTTGAGTGAAGCTGGGCTTGTAGAAAATGGAGAATTGCATTATTAATGTAGTCAGACTCCAGTGAAGTGGTTTAAATACCGCAAAACTGAATTTCACGCATTGCTTTTTTCCACCTCACTGAATTTATTTGGTTTTGGTAGCTCTTGGTGTAACATATGAGGCAGTGAAAACCGGTGTTGAATGCTGGGGCTAATGCAAAGAGATTGTAATTACTGGTTCCCCCCCACGTTTCAAACAATGCCCCACAACGCCCAGCGGCACTGTGGAAGAAGGGAGAGGGGTATGAGAATGAATGTGTCGCCGTTTGTATAGTTACACCCTAGTGGGCTTTCAAAGTCTGGTCTCATTAAAGTCAAGAGCAGGTAGCCGGCAATCATGCCAAGGAGGTGGCATAAAAGGAACAAGAGATCAAGTCAAATTGGTTAAAGCACAAAAGAGAACAGAGGCTCACGAGGAGGTGAGTGAAATCAGAGCCAGGGGCCTGAGGAGCAGCTTACAGCCACAACGGTTATGGATGGGTTTAGACTGCCCTCTAGTGGCAGTAACTGTAGATGGGCCCTGTGGTTAATTAATGTAAAAATACATAATATAACAAAGTATACTTCATGTAAATCTATTTTAAACTATTTTTCAAATTTAAACTTAATTTAAACAAATTTAAATTTAAACAAATTTAAACTAATACTGCTTAATTATTTTACAATTGGTTTTATGACCAATATGTATATTGAAAAACAAGATGAAAAAAAACCCACTACCACAGCAGTGTAGTTATTGCTGATTAAAATATTATAAATTATTATTACAACTATTTTTTAATTAAAATAAGGCTAAAATAAAATATTTAGACTAGTGCTGTCAAAGAATTTATCGCGATTAATCTCATCCAAAATACATTTTTATTTACTTAATACATGTGTTTGTACTGTTATATGTATATATATATTCAAAAAGTATTTACATGTAGATGCATTTATATATTTCTTTGATCATTTTTGATATATATATATATATATATAGATACATAAATGTTTCATATACAAGCATACCATTTTATTAAATATATACATGCATGCGTTTGTATTTATATTTGCATAATAAATATATACATTACACACAAATATATTGTGTAAAGAAAAAATATATTTTGGATGCGATTCATCATTTGACAGCACTAATTTAGACACATCAGAAATATCGCCTAGACAATTAAGTGAAATAAAATTGAGTTTAGGTGAAGAGTTAAAGTACAAAATTACTAAAATAAAAAAAAGCGAAAAAGTATTTGGGGGGGGGGGGGCTAATTTAGTTTTATAAGATTTAACGTCTGCATGTTTATATAATCTCAATGTTGACAAAAACAGCTTTAAAAAAAAAATGCACACATTTGCAATTTACAGTAATATGGACCCAGTTAAAAAATATATATTTTACAAAGGAAAAAAGACATTCAAATAGAGCAGATCTCAACAGAATGTTGTATACCATTGTATATTTAATACAGTATTGTTCACAGTTACATACCTCTCTTCCTTTATGAGTGACCAACGCAGCCAAAGGCTTGGCATAAAAGCGACTGAAGGAAAAGCCAAGGCATCCGTACATGCTGTTAGCTGTCAGCTTCAGGGCCTTCTGCCTGATATCATACTAAAAGACAATATTCATCAAGGCTTGCACGCAGTGTTTTATAAAAAAAAAACATGATTTTGGTAAAGCTAGGGAAAAAAAAAACATGCCAAGCTGACGGCCTAATATCAATGCAAAAAGGCACTAATGTCTTTGTTGCCTTTGACTTACTTGCAAGTACAGGTCAGGGTTAAGGTCCGCTTGCTTCATAAGCTGTTTGACCTGTCGTCGGCGCTCTACCAGTTTTCGAATTTCTTTGGGAAGAATGCCCATCTCCAGACTCTGATCTGGCAACTCAGGAATCTCATCGTCATCCTCCTGTAATGATGGAAATAGTTTAGGGTATGCTCAAAATACAATCATCCCCATGCTGACCGCCCCAATTCACCTCAGATTTCTTCTGTGCATTGGTCGCTCCTCTCTCAACAGTAGTAAAGCAGATGTTGAACTCCTGGATGATGGAGGGGTACAAACTGTTGAAGTCCAACAGAAGAATGAATTTATCATAAAAACCTGATGGAAGAAGATAAAATAGATCATTTGGGAGGCACAAACACAAAATGTAACCAGTGATGCGCAAAAAAGGCATTGTGACTCACCAACTTTTGGGTCCAGCACCAGACCTCCAGCATATGCTGCCTTCTTCCTTGTTTTGTTGGACTTGCCCTTCCCCGAGTCAATATCCTCATCCTCACCCTAAGAAGGGAATTTAAAAAAGGTTCAGGAATAGTATCAGTTAAGGTTAAATGGTGTGATAGCTGCAATAATGGACGAAGGATTCTGATACCAGATCTTGCTGTGGCTTCTTGAAGAATTTTTTGTCTGGAACAATGAAGTTCTTCTCATGGAAAGCATGGAGAAGTAGGTACTCATTCCTCTCAGAGCGTCCTCCCATCAGAGTACGAGACTGTGACAGAACAGGCATCAGAAGAGAAAAAGACATGTACGCATCATTAGTAAATTAACGATGCGTTTTATACTAATACAAGTAACACAATACAAGTGCCAAGCAAGGATGTGGTTTGCCTAGATGTAGTCTGTTGAGGCATCTTACCATGACGTTACCGGCAATGTTAGTGATCTGTAATGCTAGTGGCAGCACATTCAGTTCACACATGATTTGCAGAATTAGCTTGGCATCCATCCAGGTGAGCTCCAAAAGGTAAAGTAAGTGCGGGGAATCACTATGGAAAAAGGAGGAAAGAAAACGTTTCAAAAATGTAAAGTACTGCCGCGAACAGTCTGGATGAGGATCTGAAGCAATGACTCGAGTGTAACAACACAGAATGGCAACTAACCTGTAGAAGTTCCTGATGTTCTCTGGTGGCACCACCACCCTCTCTGTCTTCAGGATCTGGGCAGCCAGCTCAGTCAGGTGATAACTCTTACAGCGAATCAGCTCTTTGGCAGAGATCTCAACATCACAAACCAGGCGTCCACAAGTAGCACTCTTCTCAGCAAAGCCACTGCGACCCTGAGATAATTTTTTTTTTAAAACGCACAAAATTAATTAAAACATTTTTATTAAAAAAAATAATAATCTTCCAGTCTTCGTAGAATTTGTCGCACCCCCAGTTTGGGCATGTTGGCTCTTCTTAGTCGGCCGATCTTTGACCAGTGAGGCACTTTGCACACATTGATTCTCTGCAGGAGCACTTCAAGGTCAAATCGAAGAATGTCATGGCCCTACAGCATCAAAAGGAAGATGTGGTTGAATTAGAAAATAATCAATTCAATGCATCAGAAACAACAGGTGAATGCATGCATGCATTTGAACTCACCACTAAGACATCTGGATCGATCTTGTGCATTTTGGCCAAGAAGAACCCCAGGAGTGCACGCTCTGTACCAGCAATCTCTACTATACCGTTCTGAATCAAATCAACAGGTAAAAACTATGAAATTCATATATCACTCATCATTCCAAAACAAAAGCAAGCTTCATCTGAAGGACAAGAACAAAATACCTTTTTTCTAACCGCATCTTTAAAGTCATATGGAAAGATACAGTCGTTGGGCTTGCTCACCACTGCAAAAGAAAATAATTATGCCAAAAACAAGCCATTTTAATTGACCCTGATAACGCAAGAAAAAATGGGTCAGTCAATTTTGACAGATTTTCTTTAGTCATAAAACATTTTATCTGATGAACAACTTCTCTTTATTGATTGAATATTCAAACATTTAAAAAAAAAAAGTCACTTTCTTTTACTGCAGCCATTTGCTAAAATCATTTCAGTTGTTTTTTTTTCCTCAACGTACACACAGCAAGCCATATTGACAGAAAAATTGCTGATATTTTTTGCAGATTTAAAAAAGAAAATCAAAATATCACATTGTACTTAGTATTCAGACTAGAGCTTGACCGATTTATCGGCAGGCCGTTATAATCTGCCGATATTAGGCATTTTCCAAACTATCGGTATCGGCATTTATAATGGCCGTTAAAATTAATATTTTAAAAATAAAATAAAACCGACAAAACACCCTTCAACCATGTCATGAGTGTTGACGTTGTATAGTTTGTCCACCAGAGGGCACACTATACCGTCCCTGTTGGCAACACTTGTGTATTTGATATTCGCCTATGCTGCAAATTTACATCTCAGTACTAAGTCTAATTGCGCCTAATTTCACACTAATTTCAATTGTCATTATCTTATGTGTAGCCTGTTTGATTTTATCAGACGACGACTCGATCACTGTTCTGTCACTATTTCATATTCATTTTATGACAACAGAAACACTAAGATACATCAATAAAAACATTTAGTGAGAATTAAGCTGCATCAGAATACAGTATGTGGACACATTAGGCTGTGTGTAACCTAAACAGGTTTGTGTCAGTAAATATAACAAGTAACATCATAACGTATACTTCTGACGACTACTTGTATCTCAACTGTCAATTGCTATTCAGTTGTCTAGTTGTTGTCTAAAATGTTAATTAAAGAGTCCAATTATAACATGTACATGAAAACTGTAGAAACACTGAACGTAACTACGGGGCGCCACTGCGCAGCAGCAACTTTGACAACAAAAAAGGAACCTCAAGGTTGATTGAAGTAAATGTGTGCAAATGTAAAAGGCCCCATTCCTATATTTGCCTGAGGCCCCAAATTCACTAAATCCGCCCCTGCATGAGACATACATCACTTGAATGACAATTAACATCTCCATCAGTTCTCGTAACTCAAATAAGCATGACAAAATTTGTGACTATCATGTCCAGTTTTTCTGTTGTTAATAAAGACAAGAGTGAGGAGGAATTAGCTAGTAATTACGTTATGTTGTTACAGTGTAGTTGACTGGCTGTCCTTTTAACTTTTGACAATGAGACTGAAGTATTTCTTTAATAGCGTGACAGAGACGCATCATCTCTCCTTGGCCTGTTATATTGAAAATGTATGTTTTACAAATTGCTAAATTATGCTCTTCATAGACTAGCTAAATACAAAGCTAGCTAATGCCACTATCAGTGGAAGACCGCTAACGTTAACATTAATGAGCTTGGAAACCACAACAAACTTATTCTGCCTAAATAAAGTAATGATTATTGTATTTATAACTAGCATATCTCTATTTACAGTCCCTGCATTGTAAAATAGTTAGACTTGCGAGGAGTGAACAATTAGACAGAAAAAGTACCAAACGTAGCCTGTGCATAAAATTTAGTTTTTCTTTTCCGTGTGTGAAATCCAATGACGCCAAGTGTGCGTTGCAGACTGTTGTTCAGCCACAGCATTAACAAGTCACATAATGCATTTAGATCGCTAAATAGTAGGTTTTAGAAGGCAGGCAGCAACTGATGATTGAAAATGGTTTGATGTAGCTTGGTGGAAAGAATTAAGGTAAAGGGATAAGCAAGCTGACATTGTAATTATATGGTAGCTTATAGCCCAGCTAACAATTTGGATTCACTGATTCAGTTTACTACCTCATATACTGTTAGCAATTAATATTTTGAAAGTATTAATCTCACATGCATATTAAAATGCAGAGTGATGGAACTTACCACAGAAATGGGTCTGGAAAGGGGGCCGTGGTGGAGCTTTGTCCAGAGGAAATTTATAATGAATGAGGGCGGCAAGGGAAACAATCTGCTCAGGGCAAGAGACAAGCAAAGAAAGTGAAAATGAACTCCTTATGAACAACTTAATGGGGAATGATTTAATAATCAGAGGCCTGCAGACAGGTCAGAGGTATCAGACCCAGATTTTACCTCATTCTGGTGGGTCTTTGGGTTCTGCACAGTCTTGAGGCTTATAGACATGACAACCAGAGGAGGCGGCAACAGATCTTTAACTACTGAAATCAGGTCAATCTTCTGTGCAACAGCCTCCACCTTAGACCAGCTAATAGGCTGGTTGCTCAACTCTAGAGGGTACAGTGAAAGCGGACACATTTAATGATTAAAGCATCTTGAAAGTTATTACGTTTTTCTGGAAATACAGAGCAATGGTATTTAAAAAAAAAAAGAAAAACTCACGAGGGGTTTTCACATCAAGCCAGCAAGGCCCCCGGATCTTCCTGTTAAGGAGGAAGTGTTCTAAACTAGAGGTGCTGGTTCCGAACACATGGGAAAATGTAGAACCCTTCAGCTCAGATGGCAAAGGAGGAAGTTCAGCCTAAAATAATACAATATACACATCAAAAAATGTCTTGGATTCCAAGACGTTTCTCTAAAATAGACAGGACTCTTTTGAGAAAACACTTGAGAGATGTATACTCACGGAATATTTGACTTCAAGGTACTCGCACTGCGAGGGTATATCTGGGATTTCAAAGGCGTAATCTTTTGTCACTGGCTGTTAGAACAGGGGGAAGTAGTTTAGAACTTCATATTTGTAGCACCCAAGGCACAGAAAACTGAGGTTATGGGTATTAGCAATTACCTTGGATTTAAATTTCATGATTTTGAACTTCTCCGACAGACTGTTGAACTCCTGATACACATCCATCATTCCTACTGGAGTGTCTGTCTGCTCACCAGTTGCCAGATTTACTTTCTAAAATCACAGCAACACAATTTTAAAAAAGTCATTTAAAAAGGTGCATGTTATGTAAATGCTCATCAACTAAAGAGTGGTATTACATGTTCTCTGGGAAGGAAATACATCGTCCTCTCAATGTTTTTCACAGCAACACAACAGCTGACATGTGCTTTAGCTGACTCAATCCAGACTTTTCCAAATAGGTACACCACACCTGCAGAGGAAATCACATACAACCACTTTTATGGTTATCAAATCCTTGCAATTAATAATGAGGAGGAAAACTTAATGTGATTATATAACCATCAATTATGAATGACAAAAGAGCTAAACCATTAGAATGGATTTGTATGCGAATGTATTATTAGGGTTCTTGCAGGTTTCAGTTAGTTACATTTAAGACCTTTTAAGACCATTATGTGTAAAGTTTAAGACCAACCCAACACATACTGTAATTAGAAATATTAGAATGATACCAGAAATTCTTAAAGCTTTCTATTTTTTATTGATACCCTTAGAGAAAAATATCAAAGAAACTCAGCAATAAATTAGTTTTTATAAAAAATACTGAACTTCTGATATCCATATTCCCAACACAACACTAGTAAATACAACCTAACCCTACATATGTCTGAGTTCATCCCCTTTAGCCTCAATCTCAGTTTGCAGTTGATACACAGAGCCATAGATCACTGAGGAGCTACGCAATTTTGCAATCAAAATCAGAAGCTCTTCAGTGATCTACGGCTCTGTGTATCAACTGCAGCATCTCAAAAACAGCTGATTGAGATTTAGCGCTAATCAAAGAACAGGTGTTCTGTCAGATTGTCCTACCTTGTCAGATTTTCCTACCTCCCATTAAAAAAAGGTATTACAAATTAAAAACGACTAATGTTGTGTTTTATTAATGCGTACATCTACCCCATCTACACCTACCTTAACACTAAACA
Source organism: Enteromius viviparus (assembly GCA_032353835.1). Taxonomy (NCBI): domain Eukaryota; kingdom Metazoa; phylum Chordata; class Actinopteri; order Cypriniformes; family Cyprinidae; genus Enteromius; species Enteromius viviparus. The sequence goes on along the minus strand of JAUCNO010000548.1, from coordinate 11,842,353 downwards.
TACCCTTACAGTAATGCAAATATAGTAATTATGAGTTATATTCGCGGTTTTGGCTATAATGTATACAGCTACTGGAACCAACAATAAATATATTTTTCTACCTATTATTTTTGTTTTATTAATGTCTACACCTACCCCAACCCTAAACCTACCCTACCCTTACTAATAAACATACATCAAATATTGTTTTACAGGGTGAGAAAAAAGAATGCAATATTGACGTGCGCATGCGCATTAAGGAAAATCTGATGGGAAGGACAAAATGTTAACACCTGTATGACAATACAATGAGTTCGTGAGAGTGAGTCCAGGCATGAAAACAGACATAAAACTGGGCTGGAACTTCCAGCTGATTGTGACACTGATATTGAATGTGGTGGAATGTGGTGAGGCTGAATTTGTGGGAGGTTTTAAATAGGACCAGTGTGACAACCTGTTAATCTTTAGTGTGTGTTTTGCTATGCGGAGTAATAGAACAGTACAAAGTATTCAAAATAAGAAAGTAGCTGGTCGACAGACTACATACTACAATCAAATAATTAGAAACTATGTTACTATGAAGCTGTTTTTCTTGCTGTGGATTCTGCCTGTAACTTTAGGAGGTAAGAAAGCAAAATACCTACTGACATTTATTTAGTCTGAAATTGTCTCATAATTTACCTCTAAAACAAACTGCATCGTACAGTCACATTAGAATCTCTGTTTTTTTTTTCAAAAGAAATGACCATCTTTATTTTATTCATAATTATGTTTTATTGTCATTTGAATTTAAATAGTAATTGAAATGGTCATGAACTAATTTTAATTGTAAAAATGTTCAATTACATTGATGTCAATGCTAGAACTGCTTTTGTATTTCTTACAGAGATCAATATAATTGTTACTATTCTCAGATTTAATACTAAATACCTACATTTTAGGTCAATAACTAAAATATTTTTACTAATGTATTAATATCCACATCAAGAAAAGTATGAGTTAGTAAACCTCAACTGTTTAAAACACTTTCAAATGAAGGTCAAAACACAGATTTACTCAAAATGTGACCTTCGATACACAAGTAAATGATTGCAGATTTGTTGGAATCACATGTTCCATTGACTGGTTGAATAATATATACAGTATAGGCCTATGTCGCGCTGTATGTTTGTGGGTTGCTGGTCACTCTGTAATTTGCTGTTTTTATAGACACTCAAGTAACCTGTATCTATTCTGAAGAATGTTTGTTACCTTGCACATCCACCCACCTTGCAAATCCACCCTCTATCATTCATTGGTATTTGGATAAAAAAGCAGTGCATTCATTCTACAACAATCAAGACCAGTTGGGTCATCAGAACCCGGACTACAACGGGAGAACATCACTGCTGTCAAATTCTGAAATTAAAAATGGAAATGTATCAATCTTGATCAGAAACATCAGGGTCCAAGATGAAGGCAGATACAAGTGCTACGCTGCTGATGATAAAACAAATGACGAGAAGTATGTGGTTGTGTCTGTGAAAGGTGAGATCTCTTTAAAAAAAAACAGTATCAGTGACTAATTGAGTGGCTTAGGATTATCTCTTTCACTTTTTTTTAAGTTTGGGTTACAGAAGTTTTTTTCTGATTCCTTTTTCATCCTTAGATTTTTTTGTTAAAGTCTTTATTAAAAAAAAGTTGAATTAGGACATTCATATCTTTTTATGAAAAAAGGCAGAAAAGATAAGGTTACAAAACTATTTGACAGGTTAAGCAGGTGAAAGAGCTACAAGACTGTGAACAGTGCTGACATGCGTATGTTTATTATGTAATACTTTCATTAAAATCTTTACTGGGTGCAAAGGTCATGGGTTCAAGTCCCAGTTATGCCAGGGATTGTAGGTGGGGGGAGTGAATAACCAGCACTCTTTCCACCTTCAATACCACTACTGGCTGCCCACTGCTCTGGGCCCGTAATGATGATTGACTCAATGATTAGGCTCATAGGAACTTCAATTGTGTCAGTAATGGACTACAGTTAATATGTGATCTACCCAGGACTGCCCATAAAGCATTGCAAATGACATAACTGAATTAAAAACAAATTAACAATATTAATTCAGTTTTTTGCGGTATCTACAGAAACAATATGATGCATAATTCAAGATAATCTTCTTCTTGAAATCAGAGACTATCAGAAAGTAATTGAAATACTAATTGCAATTACAGCTCCGATATGATCAAGAAATTATCCATTACTTGTTATGAGAAAACATCAAAAAACATTTGTTGTAAATGTTTTGTATATTTCTTTTAGCTCCAGCTAAATCAGTGGATATTAAATTAAAAGATGATATAGTGACCTGCAGCTGCAGTGGAGTTTATCCAGGACCAACAGTGTGGTGGTCCTCAGACCCTCCAGCGATGGAGCTGCCGAACACTGTGAGAAGAACAGAAGATCAGCTGTTTACAATCACAAGCCAGCTTAAAGTGGATGTCATCACAGATACCTACACATATAAATGCTCCATAACTACTAAAGACACACGCTATACAGCTACACTAAAACAACAAGGTAAATTATTGTTTTTATGTTTTAATCATAGTGTGACTGTGCCCACAGAACATTTCTAGCAATATCAGATTATATTAGATTAATAATAAGAAAATAATGTGTTTGAGAAATCAGACTGAAGATTATACGCAAACTCTTTTTTTAAATTCGCTAATGACTTGCATTACATTTTAAAAGGCTGTTTGTAGCTTTATTTAAGTAGTAGCATTTAGTTTATGCTACAATGGTGTTGGGGCGGGGCATTCTCATTCTGCAGCATTTTGATTGGCTAAAAACTGTAGGATGAGTAAAGAAGAAAGGAAGTTAGAAACTATACATTTTAAGTATAAAAATGCATTTTAAGTATGACAGCATATAATTCTAAGGAACCTTTAAAATTGTCAATAACCTTTTTTTAAACATATACATATTTAGCTGCTTCAGAACTCTCAGGGAATGAGTTCACTTTCGATTGTCCTGTCACTAAGGACTTCAACTACACTCTCACCTTGAAGTTTTCCACCACCGTCCTGACATATGACAGCAAAACCTCTAACAAATTCATTTCTGAGCAGTGGAGAGACAAGGTTACCTTTCATCCAAACAATGGAACCATTAAACTCTCTAATCTTAATCAAGAGCAACTGGGAACATACACATGTGAAAGCACTACAGCCCAGAACAGATTCATTACACAAACCACACTCCCATCAAGAGGTAATATTTCAACATTTTTACTATCTATCTACTTACTATGGCAAACAAACAAAAGCAGTCTGTATTAATCCAAAAACAGATAATAAATGTGTTAAATGGCTTTATTAAAAGATATTTAATCCTTGTTATTATCCATACAGGTGTAGAAAGTACCTACATAATTATCGGCATCATAGCAGCCATTATTATCATTATTATCATCATTGCTGCTGTTTTTGTAAATAAGAGAGTGAGTTTATTTATTTTGTTTTTCTATTACTATAAATATATTTCTAACTTTGTAATTGACCAAAACATCATTCACCAGTTGACCTGCCATCTTTTCACAGAAACTGCACAGATCTAAAAAAACATCAGGATCCGCAAATGAGCAGGCAAAGTTGACAAATGGAACAGAATTAAAGTAAATGTGCCAAATTTTGTGGATGAAAAATTACAAGTTCATATTTATTGTTCAGGACTTATTAAAAGACTAATAAGCCTAACTATAATGAAGAAGACTAAAGGAAAAAAAGCATGCCGGGAGGAACCAATGACAGAAGAGAGACTGAAAAAGTGTGTGTAAATCTCCTTTAAAGTTCACTGAAGCATCACTGCCCAGACTCAATAGTACTTGTGAACTCACTGCTAGCTCACAAACATTCAAGCCTTAAGGTTCTAGTCAGTCTTTTCAGGACTTTTTATCCTTTAACATACTTTACCTCTGACTGTAGTGGATTGATCAGATTCCAGTCATCATTCCTTTGTCATCAGGCCACGTTCACATTACAGTCATTCCAGATGAACCAGAAAATCTGTGTATCTGTTTTAAGAAATCTACAAAGGTTAACTTGTTAAGGATTGAGCCAGAAAAAAGCACCTAAACAAGAACGTTTTGTTGCTTGACTGTTTCAAAAGGTGCCAATCTGTAACCATGGCATAACTATTCATACCAACACTACAATGATTGTATATAAACCGTCTATCCACCTGTCAATTAATGTTGATGTAAACTAGTCTTTTAGTAGTCTGAATTGCACTATGATTCACTTTGATACAGATCTACTCAGAAGGGTGTAAATACATAATTTCTTAAAGTCAAATGTACTGGAGAACTATCTAGCTGCCTCATTCCAGAACAAGGCTTGGTAAATCCCTCACAAGAACAAAACTATGAGAAACTCTGAGTCAGATATACTTAGCGATTAAGTCATAAAAGAAATCACACCTTTAACCTGAAACTGAGACACACCTCCAGCTGTAAAACAAAAACCAAAAAGATCATACAATGTTTTGAATTTTTCAGTGTACAGTTGTTACAAACCAATTAAAATTAAGTTAACAACTGCAGTTTTTCTAGCATGTCTCTAAAGAAGCACTATGAATGCAACATCCTAACTGGATTTGAACTGACTGGACACTAAACTGACCCAAGCTTACAAATAACATTGCTGCCTATTGTAGAACTGCCTAAAGCAGATCGAAAGATTGGCTTCTGAAGGTGTTTTACAAAAACAATCTCCATAGCCGAGTTTCTACAGTTTCTTCTGCTATTCTCAGTTAATTTAAGCGAATCTGCTTTGACAGTCTGTACAGACTGTCAGATACAAAACACAAGCCACCAATTCTCAGTACATTTCAAAGTACACTCTCTGTGGTTACTGATTTATCTGATTTTGACAGTCTGTGAGAATCTGAGCGAATGTTCAAACTAAATGAGTCAAGTTAAACAGGTGTTTTGAAACAAACGAACAAAAAAAAAAAAACATCGGATATCAAAAAAAAGAAAAAGAAAAAAGTCATACCATATGACTACAGTCTTGTTTATCCAGGCCACATTCTTCTGATTGGCTGTAAAACACTTGTCAAAACATCTATGAAAACATGTTACAAATCAGGTTCTGTAGAACAGAAAGTTAAAGCCTGGATGAGCTTTTTAAACACTGAAACTGGTGGTAAGATTATATTAGCTAACCCCTAAAACTACAAGTTATAAAACAGTGTATTTATAAATGAATTAAACTGTGTCAGTGATTTTTTATACGCCTAGTTTAAGGTATGTTTTTACAGGGAAGTCATATCTTTTACATAAATAGCCCTAATAAAACATTTTTTAATTATCCTTATCAATTATGAAACCGAAAGAACACAGAACATTTTTTTCCGTAGCTCAAGACATCTCGGCATTAATCCAAATGAATGCTGTGGCAAGCAAAATATCTATTGTAAAAAATGTCTATTATAAGACATCTGGATAAAGCAATGAGGGGAACAATTAAAGGGAAAAAAAAACATTTACAGCATGGATAGCTACTCTTATTTATTAAAAATGAAAAGGGGAAAATTTAGATAGTGTGTGTCTCCATTTTCAAACAGTGTTTTCGTACAGTGCCCTCTGGTGGCCAAAATATTAACATTTAAAATCTCCACATTACATCAACATCTGAATAATTTCAGTCTCCAAATAATTTCAAATGAAGAATGTAATCCAAAGTTATAGCAGACATCTGGAAAAGCTCTACAGACATTTATTTATTCATTCATATACATAATGTAAGAAAACATACAAAGTGTACAGATTAAAAGTGACAAAACGCACAGATAAAATAAGTTATTTCATGAAGCAAATTAAGTATTTCATGGCTTGATGGCGTATACATGAATATGTACGTGTCACAGAGAGAGGTTGGCGGTGACGTCACCCTTGAGTTTGCCGCTGCTGAGACTGTGTATCATAGCGATCATTTGAGTGTGTTTGCCCAGCTCTCCCTCCATCTTCTCCAGCTTGGCCTCTAGCTGGGATTTTTGCAGCTCCAGAGAAGAAGCCTGCCAAATGAGATCAACAACAAAAAGCACTTATAAAATCATTATGAAGCCTACCTGACCAGATATAACAAATTAATTATGCCTTTGCTTAACAGGAGAAATTGACAGGTTTGAGTGAATGTTGACGGCACCTTGATGCTGGTGTCCTTCCTGGCTTGCTCTGTCTTATTAAGCTCTTTCTTGAGGATGGAAATATTCTCCTCCATCTCATGGATCTGCTCTTCTTGCCTCCTTCCATCATTCTCAAGACCTATTAAAAACCAGAAAGAGGGTTTATAGTACACTTGGCTTAACAATCACGTAAAAATAATTCCACTGTGTTTTTCTCACCTTCTATTTTTCTCTCTTTCTCTAGCACGTCTGTTTTTAGACACTTTATCTGCTGTTCTTTTTCTGCCATCTCTGCAAGAGTCCTGAGCAGATAAAAGTCAAAGGGCATTTAATAATTTTCATAATTAAAATAAATAAATAAAATAATAATAATAGTGATAATAATAATAATAACATATTTGTACTACTACTATTTATCCATTTATGGGTGACATGAAGCACAGTTTAACTTATTAAAAAAATAAATAATAATAATAACTCTTCTAATTACCATTACATCTATTTTAATTATAGTGAATTCTACATGATATTAATAATTATATAATCTTCTTGAAGTGTGTCATGAAGCTAAACCTAGCTCCAATAAATAATAAAATAACTGTAGATAATAAATATAATATTACAGAAAAAACTATGTATATGAATAACAAATACATTTCAGCATTTAGTAATGCATTATTAAAATCACAAGTTGTGTCTGTTAACATTAATGCACTTTATTTTCTTTAACTAATATTAACAAATATGAATAGTGTAGGGCTGTAACGATTCGCGATATGAAACCGAAATCGCGACACTCAGATCCACGATCCTGTGTCGCAGTGTGGTAAGGTAGAATCACGACACACCCCGTGACTACCTTTCCAATCATGTGACACCTGCCTG
>JAUCNO010000548.1:11806875-11819380 GCA_032353835.1 Enteromius viviparus | reverse complement strand
GAAATTTATTTCTATCACAATCTATGCAAGAGTTATTCTATTCCAACTGTAGGGAAGAATAAAAACATTTTTGTACAGTTTCAGCCTACCCAAATTTCTTCCCAATTTTCAAGTCTCCCGACACCCATCATACAGTGGATTAAATGCAATATCTTGGTGTCATTTGAAAGAAACCCCTTTAAAATTACATAAAAAACTGCTGTAAGTGATAAATATTATTATATATGCTGTCTATATAATGTCAACCCATTAGTTACACAATTGTAAAATTTTACAAGTGTACACAATGTGGGGGGTACATAGTGTAATTTATGTGTAAATAACTTTGTGACAGTAAAAGCAATATCAAATGGTACCAAATAGGCTTATTGGTGCAGACAAAGGGTTAAAAATTTGCATATGTAAATCTGGACCCGCCAGCGGGTCCAAATCGGTCCAGCAGAGTTTATCAGGTTAAAGGCCATTGCTCTTATAAATAACTTTAGTGCAGTTGACTTTTGCTTCTAGTGTTGCTAATGTCTTTCTTTTTTCTTTTTTTTCTTTTTTTAATGCTAGCTTTATTTAGTTATGCTAAGCTATGGTTTCAGAGTCTTTCCCAGAACTTTTGTATACAGAATGTTACGTTTACAATACATATTATTATTTTTGAATATGAATACGAATTACAGAGCCAGTATTTCTCTCTCAATCTCTCTCTCACACATACACACACACACACTTGCACTTCAACCCGTGTCACAGTTAGTAATCCCAGCTCTGCTCTAAATACACCTCTGCTGAACTGAGTGAAACCACACACTGTGTTGATGCAGGGGGTTTCTAATCCAGGAGTTTGTGGAAATCCTGGCACCTGAGTTTTAAGTTCAGCCTGACTTCCGGCTCATTCATTCCTTTAGGCTGGCAGCTGTGGAGACACTTGAGAAACAAACTCTTTAGCTAACGGTCCATTTTTGATGCACTAACTGGTAAAGAGATGGTTTATTTGATCATATGTTGACTATGTAGGCAGTAGAACAAGAAAGCTTGCAAGGTTTTGAGAATGAATTATCAAGTGAATGCGATATTGAAGTATTGTTGCTTGACAACTATAATCCACCATCCATTACTTGATGCAATAATTGCTTTATGATTATTATTAGTAGGAATTTAGTTATTGAATATTGGTGTTTGCTATCAAATTGCTTTTGCCAACACTTGAGGCCATTCTTTGCAGTGTTGTTAACACGCAAAAAGGCCACTTTTTAATTTCAGTTCAATTCAAACTGATTGCTGAGGTGTTTTTCAGTTGCTCGAGTGTTGATAACGTCAGCTATCATTTTCCTGCATTTTCATGTTCTTCATTTAATTCAACACCTCCACATCCATCATGCCTCACTTGTGCTGTTACTGACTGTGTAGTAACTAACCCTGCCCACCCCATCTGCCCCCAGCACTAACCCTTCTCTCCTCTCTCCCTGCGTCCTATGCACGTACGTGCAGGACAAAGCCAAGCTAGATGCGGAGCGTGTAAAGTTAGAGCGACTGGCGCATCTGCTTGCAGAGCAGAAGACTCAGTTGGACACCTGCCCCGAAGCCTTGAAAGAGCAACTTCAGCTACAGCTCTGCAGGGTCAGTACTCACACACAGCCTTCATCTGCCTCTTCCTCATAACCGGGTTCTTGTCCTCTTCATCCCTAGTGCTTGCATCTGTCTCACCTCCATGAAATACATCTCGGCTGGCTTTCTTCTCATATATCGCATGCGCTTCTTGTATGTCTGTATGGCAAAGATGGGTCAGATTTGATGCTCCAAAAAACAAAAGGCTATATTAGTATATGTTAATGATCATGATATTATTTCATGAATCCACAATTGTGAATACATTTTTTTTTCCCTTTATTTTTTATTTTTTTATTTTTTGCATTAAAATATTGAAAAATTGTAGGGAGGAGGGCTGCTTAATTGTTATGAAAATAATACCACAATGCTAAAAATCTACAAAAATGAATGTTTTATTTCTTTGCCTATTTTTTTCTTTTATTTTTTTTTAATTTCCATTTATTTATTTATTTTTTCATTCATAAGTTCTGGCTCCTGGTACCGATTTTATTCTCCAGAATCAAAAGTAATTTTTTTTTTTTATTAAAATGTAAATTATTAAATAAATATCATCCTCATTATTGTAATGCACTGTAAGTATTATTTATATCATGATGTTATTTTTTATACATGTATAATGTGTTTATATATACATATTTATACACAGTACAAACAAATTATGCAAACATGTAGAACTTTTCTAAGATATTGACCAATTATTTTGAATATTTTAAGATAATATTTTTTCAGATGCATCTAAATTCTCAGAATTTAATTATTTAATACAATTTAGTGGTTTCTGAATTTTTATATATATTTTTAATATATTTAATTGGTATATATTTAATAATGTAATCATGATTATAATTTTTTTTTTTTTATATTACAGTATAAAGCTGTGGCGGGAGGGGGGCTTAACTGTCAATGAAACAATGTCACAATGCAAAAAAATTTAATTTATTTATTTTATTCTTTCCCATGTTTCATTCATAAGTTTCATGATATTCACCCTGATAGGTTCTCCCTGATAGTGACCAGATAAGCTGTTAATTAGGTTATAGGAAGGAACGAGGTTATTTAAAGCTAGCAGGCCTTGAATATAAGTGTGGAGTACAGTAGCTGTTTCAGTGATGACGTGGAATGGCTGCAGAGTTTGTTCATGTCTCAGAAGGTCACGTTATGCGAGTGTCGATTTGATTGATCTCTAGAGGTCAGTGGTGACGGGTGAAAGTTGTGGCAGGTCCTCTGTTCACTGGCATGTTCCCGGCGCATGTTTATGGCCTGCTTCCAGCAGAGGGAAACCTTAACCCCTGTCTCCGTCCCTGGGGAGGTTGCTGGAGCAGAGAGGTTCTGGTGTGAACTGTTGTTGGCTTGTTGAACTGTGGGAGTATTACGACTTAATTTCCTTTAAACTTTGAAGATATAGATCTATTGTAGACCTTCATGTCTTTTGTATCAGGATGCAGAGACACTAGAGGTGGAGACCAAGCGGTTTGAAGACCTAGAGTTTCAACAGCTGGAACGAGAGAGTCGTCAGGATGAGGAGAAAGAGACTCAGACCCAGCACCTTCTCAGGGAGATCGCAGAACACCAGAGGAGCACCGTCACACGCAAGGTGAGTTTCTTGCCTTAAAGTCATCCTTATGAGTAAGAACTTTGTGCATTTAAATGACTTGATGGACAGAAAGAGAAAAGGCTTATATAAATACTGATTAGCTTCTGCTGTGTTCTTCTATTTGACTCGTCTGCAAAGTAGGAGCTCAAAGAAAATCCTTAATATACAATCATTCCAGCATGTTTATATGTGTGACACCTTTAGGAGAGGCTGCTGGCCCTGAAGAAACAGTGCACTCAGATTTCCCAGCAGGCTCAGAGGGACAAAGACAGCTTTGTGAAGGAAAAGAACAATCTTCAGATGATGCTACAGCAGGTATGTCTGCGTAATTTTACTATATAGCCATCCTATACTGCTTTTTCTGCCCTCTTCATTGAAAGCTGTTATTGCTGCTTCGGATTCATGTCTTTTTCATTTTTTCCCCAGGAAAAGGAGAATCTCGCCAACTTGGAGAAGAAATATTCTAAGCTCACTGGGGCATTGGGTTTCCCTGTCAGTCCCCTCAGTATGAAGGAGGTACGTTTGACGGGATTGTGTGTTTTATGTGCATTTCTTCTCTTCATATCCTCTCTTGGACTGCACATGTGTTATGGGTCTGAGCACTTCAACCATGTGTGGCTGACCCAAAAGGTTACTACAACACCATGAATAGATCTACAGTAATTTCTTCACTATGAACGCTTTTGGCCCGCTCCTTCGTCACGACCCTTGCAACCTGGAAATCTTTAGTTGCAGAGGGTTGTTTGTGTTTCCTCACCGTGGAAACAGGGTCTTTTTCCCTGTATTCCAGGATTACTTCCAGTTGGCCGACGTGTGTCCACCTCATAGTGAATTTTGCCATGCCCACAAAACCCTGTCTCCACTTCCTGCTGACCTCCTGATGTTTTCTTCTCTTCTTTCCTCTCTGACTATCAAAAATGCTGAGGTAACACACTAGCAGTACGCATGCTATTTAATGTTTGTTGCTTGTGTCCTGCTTTCCAAAATACCTCCTAACATGCCGCCTCTCTGGGAGTTAAGTTTACAATAACCTCTAATTATTTCCTCTTTAACTGATTTATCAGTGCTTTACATTACTTGGAGGTTTTTGCTTGGATCCCTTAAACATTAACTGAATTATTTATTTATTTATTATTTACTTCATAAAAAAATATATTTTTTTATTATTATTTTTTATTATTTTTTTTTTATTTTAGTTTTTCATGTTTGTTTATTACATTTTTTATTAAAGTTTTATTTATTTATTTTATTTTAAAAAAAAATCTTTTCAAATTGTGATTCATGTGTTATTAATACGCTTGTCATTCATCATTTTAACCAACCTTTGTGTATGTTTTTTCCTATTCACCCCTTTTTCCCTCAATTTTCGAATGGTTTGTTCCAGGGCTATGTTACAGTCAATGAGATCAATGAACTGTACACTCATCTGGGGGTAGATCCCACCCCAGCCCCCCTCCCCACCCAAGCCCAGTCCTCTCCTGACGCCCCCTCCACAGGGACTGAGCCCAGCCCTGACCCCAGTCCTGCAGAGAGCACTGCCCCGCCGGGAGAGGGTGAGGTGTGTGATCAGGATGGTTTATGTGTGTTAGGAATTAGGAAGCGTGTCCAGGATTTAGTATGGATTTAGTGTGCACACTCAAAGTATTGGAAAGTGAGTAAAGGTCATGTTATATGGTCACTGTGGGATTTCAAGGTATTTGCATTGTTTGAATTATTTATCATTTAATTTCCTTTCTCTGATTCTTTTTAAGTTAAAGGGGTCATATCATACATACAAATTGTTTTTGCATCTTTTAATTAATAATTTTGCCCTTTTAGTGTAAAACGTCAAAGAATTTTAAAAAAATGTATGACATGTCCCCTTTAAGCAAACTATAGCCCAAATTCTTCTGGGATCCTTATTTCTTATTTTCTCTTTTTCTTTGCCAAAGCACTCTTCCTGTCCACTGTCATCCTCCATCCCTTCTTCCTCTTTCACTGCATGCTCTCGTCCCAATTCTAAAACCCCCTCTGTGCACTGGCCTGAAGACATGGTCACCTTCCTCAACCCTTCTCCTCCTCCTCCTCCTCTACCTGCCAAAAAACAGCGCCGTCACAGGCAGGTAAACCTTGTGAGTATGAATGATTGAGTGCAATTATTAGAGACATTTCTTACCTTTTTAACCTTTTGTTCCTCAGCATTTCCGTACCCTAGAAGAAAGGAAGCGGTACGGTAAGGAAGGCTGTGCTCATTTGAGTGACACTCTTCCTCGGAAGAAGACCCAGCCCATTATAACCCCACAGTTCACCTGTGCCACCTTGGGTCGTAACATACCCTCTAAAGTAAGAATACATTATAGATTTGCATATTTAGAAATAACTAACTAATTTGCGTTTTATTGCATTTATATACAGTCTTAAATGTACAGTGGCCTATTTATTTATTTTCATTTACAATTTATATATATATACGTATATATAAATCAATTTTTTTTTATTATTATTATTATTTTTTTTTTTACTTTTATTTTATAAAAGAAAGAATACATTATACAATTTCTATACAGTTTGTTATAGTTTTATATTTACAATGGCCAATTCACTTATTTTTTTGTTTTATTTTCATTAAAATGTTAATATTTAATTTTTTATATGTTCATTTTTTAAATTGTTTTAAACTTTATTTTTTAAAAGAATACATTATACATTTGCATATTTTTTTTTATAGAGGTCAATAATGCATTTCTATAGAGTTTGATACATTCTTACATCTACAGTATCTAAAAACATCCTGTTCAATTTCAAGTACAGAATAAATAGAATATGGTCACACTAAACTAAATATGTACTGGATGATTTTTATTTGTTTGCATTTCTGAAATTGAACCAACATCTGTGATTGTCACAGTGATATTATTCATAATAAAAATATATTATATATTTTTTAACAGTTAAACAAAATCATAAATTTAAATAAAAAAACAACAACTAAATAATTATTCCTTGGTTATTTAGTTGACGTTAAAATCTGAAAATATTTTAAGCAAATATTATTTTATTGGTTAATAAAATATATACAATTTATATTATATATTTTTACCTACACTACTGGCAATTTCATTAAAGAAATGAATACATTTATTAGAAAGGATGCATTAAATGAATGAAGACATTTACAAATTTGCTAAATTTTACATTTATAATTTTTCAAAAACCATCCTTCTGACCTCAAATTTTTGAAGGATACTGTATGTATGAAGTAAAAGCGCTCCCTAACATCAACCCATGTGTTTAGTCTCATCCACCTTTAGCTCAGAGCTCCAGCTGTGGGAGTGTGTTAAACCGAGCCCTTGCCATCATCTCCCCTAAAGAGAGACACATGGATACGCACCGCCTGCACAAGGGTAGGTTCTCCACCTCAAGCACACACTGTTTAAAATATACAGTGTTATTATGTAGCACTACATCACACACATCAAAAGTGATGCTTTATAAGTCAAACGTTACCTAATCTTGAATTACTTTCTCTATCCTGCAGGCAAATCTAAAAAAGGTACAGTAGTTTGCCTTCAGTAGTCTCGATGTGCCTGTTATATAATTTCTGATCAAATAACGTTAAAGTCTCTTAGAGTCTCTTCTATGGCGAAGAATGTCCTCCTTTGGGAGACATTCATTGCCTCAGTCATTCACTCTCATTGTTTTTAATGTGTCTGGTCTCACTAAAATGGAGAAACCTGTAGCGTTTCTTTAATTTTCTGCACTGCTTGACTCACCAGGGCCTTTTATGGATGAGGTTGAATCTTGTGTGAAATAAAGCTGCTATTTTATACACATTACAAAGGCATGAGACGATTTATTTCATACAATAGTGTGATGTTATTCTGGTAATTCAGTCCTGCATGATGAGGTGTGTCTGTAGTCATTTGTTTTTGTTTTATTTCTATTCATAGACTTTAATTATTATGTCACACTGCTGTTTATGGTCTAGAGAGCTGATGGTGGGTGTTTATGGGTATTCTGACGGTAATGAGGCATGGCGTCTATAAAATTACTCAAGATTCAGAATATACAAAGTTTAGGTCCGGCCAGGTGCGAAATCTCTCTATCGCATAGATTTCTATTCAAACACTTCCAAAGATTTTCAAAGACAGCAGTAAATGTGACATCACCTTTCTTGAAATGAAAAAAAAATATTACCCAGCATGCAACAATACCATGGTCACTCATGGTCTTAGCAGTTAACTCTGTAAACATTGCCACATTAAGGCTCTGGACCTTCAAAACAAACCAATCAAGACCAATTAAAGTGAGTCTCCTTAAAGTGAGGACTTGATGTCCCCCAGGGTGGAAACTTTCTGCATGTATTTACTTGTTTTGTGAAGATAGTGCAAGAATGTTGGGATGATAGGAGGGGAAGGACAGGAAATGCTTCCATTTCTATTTTTCAAACACATATCTGACCTGATGGGTTTATTTGTGAACATTCCCCTTTTAATTGACCAGGTTTGCTTGTTTAAATAAGTTGGTTTTGAATATATGAGCATTTTGAGTTTACTGTTGTAGATGAAAAGCTTGACTGTATTGTCAGATGGTTTATCTGAAGGTCCCTTGGGTTGGATCATCAGAGAGGCGGGTCTCTGGTTTTTCTCGATGTGGCTGATGTTATCAGGGTTGTAGTGGAGCTGAGAATCGTATCCTCGGAGCTAATTCTGGCAGTACTAGTTGTTCTAGCAACAAGTTAAGTGGAATATATTCGGGAGACAGCTTCTATAATGATATTAAGCGCAAATATATGAATCCACATGTTTGTTCTGGACCTGTAGCTGAAGAAGGGCCTCATTAGGAGCTTGGGTTACAATCTATAAATCGGAGGAAGGTATTCTCTTTCATATACTACCATTCAAAAGTTTGGGGTCAGTAAGGTTTATTGTTTTTAAAAGTTTCTTATGCTCACCTAAGCTGCATTTATTTGATCAAAACCACAGGAAAAATTTAAATACAATTAATAAATTATTTTAAATGTAAATGTTTAAATTAAATTTTGGAATCTTTTGGAATATATTGTAGAATGCTAATTTGGTGCTGATGAAACATTTCCTATTGTCATTATTGATAGCATTTTTGTAGAAACTGTAATAGGACTCGTTGACAAATCTAAAATAGAATAGCATTTATTTTAAATATATACTTTTGCAATAGTATAAATGTCCTTAATGTCACTTTTTCGATCAATTTAATGGATTCATGTTGAAAAAAACGTTACTTAAAAAAAAAAAAAAAGTACATCTTACCCCATACCTTTGAACAGTAGTGTGTGTTGTAAGGATATTATTCCACGGTGGCTGGTCTTTGTGAGCAAAGTAAAGGGCCCCAGGGTGCCCCGGGCAGTGCCTGGCCAGTGGAAACTGAGCTGGGCAGCAGGAATGGAGAGTCTGCTCCTGGGAGTAATGCTGCACTCTCAGGTAAAGCTGAGATAGCACTGAAAACAGGAAGGATGATTCATGTGGTGTTATTTCGTAGTGTTCATTATTGCTAAATTCATGTTTTCTTTGATTGGTTGGCATTTCTCAGGGCACAGTCAGCAGCACATTGGCGAGGAGCATCGAATGCGGTGTGATCTCGGTGGCCGCACATCCTCACAAACCAACGTCTACCTAGACTCCTTTGGTTACCAAGATAATGGCCGTGCTTTTGATACACTGAGTGTGGACAGCTCAGACAGCATGGAAACCAGCATTTCTGCCTGTTCACCTGACAATGTCTCCAGGTAAGGAGTGTTTTGTGAGGTTTTTTTGTGTCGTCTTTGTCTTCAGTCTGGGTCTGACAAAACCTTTGTTTGGTGGCATCTTGGGATTTTTGGAGAAGCAAAGTTATTCTGTGTTTGTGTGTATATGTATAAACCTCCTTTTAGAGGTTTCAGTATACTGTATTCATTTACTTTTTTGGTAAGAGTTGTATTTCAGCTAGAATGCTGAAATATGCATATATATGATTTCTAAAAGATCAAGCTGTTGAAAATTCTTTGCTAATCACAGAAATAAATCAGAAATAAAATACATTTTATTTTAAATTGTAATAATATTTCAAGTAAATGCAGGGTTGTTGAGCCTAAAAGACTTCTTTCAAAAACATTTTCCACACATCAAACATCTGAATGGTGGTTTAATTAATTATACATAAAAATCTAAAGAGTATTTTATTATTGTATGTATCTCTTGTATGTCCCCACTTAGATTCAGACTGTAGTGTGTTTCTCCGGATCAGCAGACGGATCATATAAACTCATGACACATAGCATGTCTTTGTAATTAAAAACATTTCCACAGCTCCTATTGTAGTTAAAGCCAAGAGTTCTGTCTGGTGTATAATGAATGAAATATTGTGAACAAGAGCAACGTGTGAGGAAAGAATAGAGAGGAAGACAGAGCAATTGAAATCCTGGAACCATTTTTGAGTGCTCTAGTGACTGGTCTTATGTAGGTTACAATAAACCTCAAGTCTGTTTGAAAGTGACTAGTTGAAGACCTTAGTGAAAAGACTTTGACAGATGAGACCACATGAGGTCATTACTCAGAGCGATGTGTGTTTATGCTGTAGGAGCGTGCACGTGTGTGTGTGTACTGGAGGCAGCAGATCGGCGCTTGTGTAATTTGAGTGGTTTTCTTAAATAATGTGAGTTCTGAGGGGCCCGAGAACGACCGTTGGTACCCCCTCCTCTGCTTCGGGGATGGATCCACTCAGGTTACAGCAGGAACAGTTGGAGGAAACCAATTCAGGGTTTCTTCCCCTCAGTTTGAATGTAATCAGGCGCAGAGCGCGGGTTCAGGCTGTTCTTGGGTCTTTGTGTGTTATGTTCCAATTCTGTCTGCTGGTTCTTCGGGTTCTAAATCAGGAATGACCTCTGTTCATCTCCGGCATCACCGGTAAGATACCATAAAGATGAAAGAACTGATTGATGAAGGATATAAGAGGAATACAATGTGTGCAGACGCATGGAAAAGATGGAAACAAGGTGGCCAGATGTTATGTCTTGGCGCTCAGATGGAACAACAAATTTATTTAATGGAGCAGGTTTGCATAATGGCTTTGCTGTTTGCATGATGGGGTTGTCTTGATGATCATCTCTGAATTGCATCTTCAGGTGTGAATTAACAACAAAGAGTCAAAAAAGCTTTTGTAAACCTGCTGTAATGACTATAAAATCTGCATCATGCATGCAAGAGGCATCTTGATAATTGACAGCTTTCAAAACTAAAACAGTCGAATTCAACCAGTTTATAGAAACATCTAGAAGAAATAATTACTTTGCATGCAAGTAATCTGTTTGACAGTTATGTGTCGAATTTAATCTGCATATCTGACAGAACTCCATGCACGCTGATTGATTGCATTTAATTCATGCAAAACCAGTTAGGCTTTAACTTTGTCGTTTGCCATGGTCTGCTATCAGTTACTGGAAAGTGTATTATTGGAGGGTATGTTTTGTTTTATGCACAGCTGTTCTGGGAATGCCAGTAATGACAAAAGGGACGGTATGAGGTTTGACGTGGAAGATGATTCTCATATATTCTTTACAGGTGAAGGTTTTAAGGATGATATTGCGGAGCCAAGCAGTGAAGTGAAGGTTTTAGGAGGAAATTTAAAGTTTTACTGAAAGGAGGGGCCGGTCAGATCTATTCAACGTGTTCTTTTTGAAGTCTAAATGGAAAGCATCAGATGTCAGACTGTGGGCCGCACTCTCTATGCCTGGACTGTTAATGTGTTCCAGTGCTGACCAGCTTTATTGGTTCCTTCTGTGTTCTTCAGCATATACACACATGCATGCCAATGCACATACGACATGTTTACATTTACAAGCTTATGCATTCTTCTCACATGCCTAGTTGAGAGTTCTTTGGTGTAGCATTCGCTCTAAAAAGCAAAATATAACGTATCATCTCAAAGGCTATTTTTTTCTCTCCAGTGCCAGCACTTCCAATGTTTCCAGGCTCGAGGAGATGGAACGTCTTCTGCGGGATGCTCAGGCAGAGAAGCACCGGCTCCTGGAACACAGGGTAATGAAACGGCCACACAAACCTGCCACTTCTCGCTAGAGCTGACAGCAGTTTTACAATCCGGTCTTTCTGCACGCCATAAACCCTGAATGAACCCCATTTGGCTTCACAGATCTTAAACCGTGAGCTTGTTTGCTCTGTTGGAAGTTTCTCGGTCAGCCATAAAAAGCAACAAATTCGGCTTGAAATGCAGAAACGCTGGGGAAAACAAGTCGTTCTTCCTGTTTCGTTCATGGGAGTTTAGGCTGGAACGGAGAGTACTAATTGTGTCCTGCTTTGAAAAAGCAACTCGTTTCGGGCCAGAACAGTGTCATTTGTATGTGTCTCAGGAGAGAGAGATGGAGAACAAGAGCAGAGCTCTTGAAGAAGAGAGGAGGCGGCGTGAAGAGCTAGAAAAACGGCTGCAAGAAGAAACCAGCAGGAGGCAGAAACTCATCGAGAGAGAGGTGAAACTTCGTGAGAAACAGAGAGCTCAGGTGAGTTGCATTTCTACTGAACAAACACCTAACTTTAAGTATCTTTGTTTTGTAACTTGCCACATAATGTCACAGACAATATAAGAATATGCTTTCAATAGTAACATGCTAAAAGACTTTAGCAACCACACAAGAACAGACTAGGGAAATGTAAACATCTAATGTCCTATACTGTATGTGACCCTGCCACAGTCTCGTCCCCTCACACGCTACCTACCTGTAAGAAAAGACGACTTTGACCTTCGTGGGCACATCGACTCGGCCGGCCACAACACTGAGACTTGTTACCACGTCTCCATCACAGAGAAAACCTGCAGGGGCTTCCTCATTAAGATGGGTGGCAAAATCAAAACCTGGAAGAAGCGCTGGTTTGTCTTCGACCGTAACCGCAGGACACTGAGCTACTATTCAGGTGATTTTCCACTTCACTTATTCACTCATGAAGTTGGTCGACTGAAATAATATCAGTGTTGATTGTTGTACGGTTACAGATAAACACGAGGCCAAACTGAAAGGAGTGATTTACTTCCAGGCCATAGAGGAAGTATATTACGACCACTTAAAGAGCGCCCACAAGGTACTTTTCCTCAATTATATACTGCGTTTACAGTCATTCTTAGCTTTCATTTAATTAATAAAAATAATGACAATAATTGTAATATTTAATGGCATTTCAGATTTAGCTTAGATTTGATAATTATTGACATTTATTCATAACGTGTACCTTATTGGTAACACTTTATAATAACGTTCAGTTGTAAGGCATTTATAAGTGATTAGTTAATGATGAACTAATCATTTAC
>JAUCNO010000548.1:11780660-11805962 GCA_032353835.1 Enteromius viviparus | reverse complement strand
TAGTAAATAATTAGTTGATCATTAACTAATCCCTTATGAATGCCTTGCAACTGAACGTTATTATAAAGTGTTACCATTTTGGTTAACATTTTAAAATAATTTATTACAGCTAACATTTGCCCATGACGTTTATGAAAAATATGTTCAGTAATGTTGTACCCTTAAAATAAAGCCAAGTCTGTAATAAGATAATTATTAATACTAATTAATAATGTTTAATAAACAAGGATTTAATAAAACGTTTAGATGGCCACTTCTGTAAAGTTTAGCTCTGAACCCATTTAAACACACCTGAAGCAGCTAATAAAGGTCTTTAAAAGAATCCTTGAAACTTCCAAACAGGCAAACTGATGCTAAACTCTGCAGGACAGTAACCCTCCAGCGCCAAACTGTAGACTGTCTGTTTTAATATTTCAGTGCTGCCCCCTAGAGGCCATACTATACTCTTACTACTCTCTCCTTCTCTCTTTCTCAGAGTCCGAACCCTTCACTTACATTCAGCGTGAAGACACATGATCGTGTATACTACATGGTGGCGCCCTCTCCAGAAGCTATGAGAATATGGATGGACGTTATTGTAACGGGCGCAGAGGGATACACTCAGTTCATGATTTAGATGTTGTCTGCCGACAGAGAAGGAATAATATATGCAGTGTGTGGACTTAAAACCCACTGGACTTGATCTGCACTCTTTCACATGCTGGTTTCAGTATTGATTCCCCCAAACGCTAAACTGATCTTATTATTTTTGTGTTCGTATCAGTTGTTCAATCTCAAACCACAGTATTGAAGCTTTTCTCTTCGCTGCCTTTATATTTTTTTTATACAACATGAACTTTTACTTGGCGGCCCAGGTGATGCATTGGAGCACATATCCTATGATTTTTTGTGTATGCTTGTGTATTTTGGTATTTCATCTGATTTTGTGAAGAGACAAAGACGTGTTAAATGATATTTGGTGCCAGCGCGCCAAGTTGTGTGTGGTCTGTTTGCTACCTTGTGTACAGGGCCTCAGGGACACACACATTATGATATAAACAGCTGTCAGCTGTTCTGCCAAAGATGAAACGCACGCTGACCACACACTATAGAGTTTATGTCGTGTTGGTTTTTTCCAGTGCCTTCAGTTTTATATGATACTATCTATGCCTTTATATTCAATGTTCAGATTAATCAAAGGTGCTGTAAGACACAGTTATTCATTACAGAAGTCTCACAACTTGCAAAACACTAAAGCTGCTTGCCGTTTAGGTATTACACAGGATAAAACATCCTAAAACATACGCAGAGACAATGTTTTTAGTATGTTTTGATCATTTTATCATAATGCATATGTTACATTTGCAATTTTATGAACTGTATTCGATGCTTTTGGACTTGTATTTGGTTCGACATCAACTGAAAACCAAATATGTCTTTGATTCCTAGAATTAAGCTTCAGGTAAAGCCAGTACTACTATACAACACGTCCTTGATTTCTTAGTTTGGGTAGTGTTATTAGTTCAAGTCCATTCAGTATTTGAAGTGTAATTTCATTGTCGCCAGCAGGGGGCGATAGCTATCCAACACATTTACACGCGCTGAACATGTTAGCCATAATTATCTGTGAATTAGACAGTAGTTTGTTTTGAATATTGTTAATACTCTCATTTGAGACACATATTTATACGTTTGTTAACTATGCATGCACCTTTATTTTTGCATATGTATACTGTTTATGATCTCTGTCTACTTGATAAATCTTTGACTATGTCCTATGAGTATATAGTCGTCCATCTAGACATATTACCTCGTTCCCCGCAGGCTAACAAGACACGCTGGACTGGAACCAAATTAAGGATTTGGTAAATAACAGGGTGGCAAATAGATTAGTCGGTTGGTTCAGGATTACTGCATAGACTGAGTGTTTTTCCAGGTCTGATTACTTAGAAACTCACTTTGCACGGACGCTAGATAAACAGATGTTGTAGGCTATTTACATGCGTGTTATCATTTAGGCCTAAACATCTTCCGAGCAGCCGTGAGTGTTGAGCCCTGCAGGCCTGCTCTAATTTTTCATGTACAACCTGCGAATGCTGGGTTTAGGTTGTCTGACATCATCCTCGCTATGATTAATGTCCTATATTTGGTTTTCTTTTGTGGGAATACCGTCCTTTACTTGTCCTTCGTTTTTGAGCAGGATTGTCCCGTGAGGAGGTGCAAACTCGAGCCAAGCAAATCATTTATCAGTTCTGTTTAAAACCACACTTTCTTAGAAAGGTATTTGGGCTGCGGTGTTCCCAATAAAACAACCTGTTTCCATTTACGTCCTTTCTGTGGTCAATCATCTCCCTTTTTAGTTTCCCTCAATTTCTCCCTCCCATTGTTTTGGCTAAATTTCATTCCCTCTTACTCCAGCGAGATGTGTGCACTAGCCTGTGGCGTGATAATAACATTAATGTATTGAATGCATCCTAATATATTAGAGGGGGAAGGACCCCATGTTGTCAAGCGGCGGCTTGTCTAAGGATAATTGATGCCGGAGAGATTCTTGCTCAAATGCACTTACGCGGTGAAGTCTGTCCTCAGAGGATACACAAGAGAGGACATTTTCCTTAGGGCTAGTCCCCAGGGAGTTTCCATATGCATTTAGACCCCTGTCTGCAGATTGGAAATAGCATTAGGCCTCAAAATACACCTCCTTTGAACAAAATGCATTACGTGTGTCCGAAAAGTGTCTAGCAAATGCAGGGTTGATTGGTTTTGTACATTTTGGGGGGAACTAACCCTTTAATAATGATGATTTTATCATGCAATCCCAAGTGTTTATGAATTCTTCAATGTCCAATCACATGCTGTCTGGAAGGAGAATGTCCCTCCCCGAATGCCAACTATCTCCGTCTAGCACGTTATTGTTCAGTGTTTTCATGTAAATAATAGTACAAAGTTGACTTTTTTTGTTGTAACGTATGTTCACAGCCCAAAAAATATCTTTTCAAAATACACTCCACATAAATACAGGTGCTCGACACAAGCAAACGAGAGAGTTTCGTCCTCATCCAGTGTCCGTGCTATTTCTCCCCAGAAGCTATGACTAATAAAATGTTTAAATTTACAAATTTAAACCAGAGTTGAGAGTATTTGTTAACCCCCTCCCCTTGCACCAGTCTTTCATCGATTGGGACATTGTTGCCACTTTGTGGGCAAATTAATTTGCATTCAGCAGGTTGAACATAAAGAACTTCTTTGTGCGTACATTACGCATGTATGATGTAGATGATTAAATTTGTATCACATACGCCATACGCTTAAAAAACAGTGCATACTTGGGGCCTCCAAAAAGCTTTTTTTAAAACGCAAACATGCCTCGTGACCTTCCTGTTTCAAAAGGAAATGTGTCAGTACAGTAAACCAAACTGCTCATCAGAAAAGGTTTTTGTGGTCAGATACGTGAATCTTGCCTTCTATACTTAAATCATAAAACAATTGAATAATACAAACATTCAAAGGTACTTCTGTTGCCTGCTTGAGTATTGGAGTTAATTTTACAGTAATATTACAGTAATGCAATACATGTTGCGTGTGTAACACAAAGCCACACACTTCCTAGCATTTGCATACTTATTTGACTACTTTTTGGGCATCAGTATGGACACTGACAGCATTGTGTGTGAGCTCTCATCATTCCTGAGCCACAGACTTTCACACAAACCATAAATATTTAATCTGGCTTTTTTAGTTGATGGAAGAAGGCACATTACGCTTTCCATGGGTGAAATTACAGGTTAGAGACTTGCGCTTGGTAATGACTCAATATCAGGCATCACAGCTGCTGTTTTCTACTAACTTGAGGCAGTTCATCAGCAAGTGAACTTGACCTCAAGCTTTTGTGAGTGAAGCCACCGTTTGAGGGGTTTGACCCTGTGGGGGAGGGTCTATGGTTAGTAAATGCAAGTGCAGAAGGAGTGTAATTTAGCCCCATCTTTGTTTTTTGCATTTTCATGGTGGTCCACATATATGGTGGGGGGCCCAGCTGGTGTCCAGTTGCAGAGTCAGATAAGCTTTTCCCTGTCCTGTCCTGTCCTGTGTGGGACCATGATTGTGTTTGATTGGTGTCTGCTGAGTGGGGCTTTTCTGCAGAGAAAGTGATTTTGGTTTTAACATGACAAGCTGGCCAGCTTCTTTCATTATAGTGTTGTGTTGTTTGTCGATCAAGCTTGTACGGTGGGATTTAAATGTCAAGTAATTCCAACAAGTTGGGACTTGTTTCCTTGGTAGTTCAGACTTGGCATGGTTGACTCAGGAGTACAGAACGTCCGAGGATGAGGACCTGGTATTGGATACTGTGAAATACTACTTGATAACTCATCTAGTCTTGACATACTTCGATTATCCTCATTATGTGTATCCACAATAAAACGAAATATGGTACAGGCTAAACACAGTCCTGCCTCTTTTCAATTTCATTTTTGAAAATAGGCCATATGTTATTCAGGCAGCAACTCTGGTAATATAAAAAACATTAATCCTTTTCGTTAAATAATGAAGCTAGACTGCGCTGTTATAAGTGTCAATCCTGCATGTTTTTTTTTTCATAAGAGAAGGCAAAGATTAGATGACTGTAACTTTTGTTTTTTGAGCTCATGTGACATTGAGTATCCATGTAAGTGGCAGTGATGGGGAACACAATGCTGACCAGTCATGACTGAATTACTGTTCCATGGTTCATTTATATTCATTGAACCGTGACAGAGATCCATCAGTGACACTACGGAGTTCTTTTGTCAAAGGAACATCACATTAATGTCTGCGAAGGTGCCTGCAAAGTGACACTTCAGCACAAATAGGTTAGAGATGAATTGTTTGCCCTTTCTCCTCATAATTTCCTGCCCTTTCTCTCTGTCTTTCCAGAACGAAGGATTTAACAATGTTACGTTGACAGGGCAGATGAGACTAATTGATAGCATATTGATCCGAAGGATTTTTTCAAATTTATCCTCCTCAGGAGGCTCCTCCACGACTAGCCTACGCTTGAGTGACTGTGGTGTATATTAGCATCTCACACCACAGACATGCCATAATTCACAACACTTTTCACTTGCATACTCGCTGAAAAATGTCACTTTGTTCCTCTTCAGAGACAGAGTCCCAGATAGGATGAATTATACATGTAAAGTTTTGGATGTGTATTTATTATTGATGCTTATGGAAGCTTGGGAAGAAAAAAAACGGCTGTAAGGAAATGACATCATCTGTTTGGGTAGAGGTTCTGAGAGAGTTGGTGTACACATGAAGAAATATGAACAAAACACCGTCAACCAGAAAGTATTGTTTTCAAAGCATGAAACGCAAGTGTAACTAAAAGGTGTGATGTTCTCTCGAGGTTGCAGCAAACGAAAGTCTCAGTGTAAGAAATGAGATTTGGGTCTCACAAGTGTGTGCGAATTTGCTCAAACTCACATTGCACCATTCTCACTCCAATCAGTGTCCTCAAAACTCTCCGTCAGCCACGCAAACCCCCCGCCCCCCGACCCCACCTCCACCTCTGATTGGATGACCTACTGAGGTTGCCATGGAGATTTGTGTAGTAGGGCAAGCGTGTGAAATGAAGGGTGCAGATTTTGAATGGCCAAACCCCCTGTGATATAATTTCATATGCACGCAAACAGATTTCTGATCACGCAATCCTAGTATATATAGTGATGCAGCCAAAAAATGTATCTGTTTCTTCTTTTTGTCTCTTCCTGGTGGTACAGAGCATCATCTGATCTTCATTGATCTTTACTGATTAAGACATGACCAATAGAAAACAAAACACTTTTGATTGTTTCAGCTGTGTTTATTGATTGGTGCCATTTTTATTTAGCATATATATATAACTCCAGACAGATTTAGTATATTCACAATCATTTCGTTTGTGGTTTTTATTTTTCTATAGAGTATATCAGTTAAAAGCCTGACTTGATAAACAGGCCAAATTTAAATGTTTCTTTAAAAGTAACCACTTGGCTCGAAAATAAGGAATTTCCTCTGTGTGACAAACTTTTAGCGAGGTAACAGAAAGGAAAAAGGGAGAATGACAGGAAGCAGAGAAAGCGAAAGATATAATATGTCTACGTTTAGTCCGTATCAGGTGATCAGTCTACTAAAAGCAGTCAAACAGGAAAAGCAGGGAGCATTTCACTCAAAGCACTTCAAGTACAAAACAAAAGTTCAGTCTAGGATAGCAGGCAAACCCTTGAAAAGTTTTAAGCAGCCGCTTCCAGTTTCCCCTGGAGATGAAGGAAAGAGTGTTTCTGAGAAAAGAAGGGCGTGAGTGAGACCGTCCATGGACTTTTAACTCGAGCTTCCCAGAGTTGTCCTATGTTGCTACATTGTGTATTTCTGAATTATTTAGCTTTTAGGATCATAGCATCCCACAAATGTAGTGTCATCAGATGGCTTTTTTCACCACTTAGAGCCTTTGACATTTCGGGGTTACATCAGACAATCCCCCACTCAGTCTTGAAATACAGCACTCTTTCTCTCCCTCTCTTTCAACTGTTTGTATAAATGTGCTATTATGTATCTTCTCTCTGTTCACTGTAATCAAATTTAATACAATTCCACCCAAGCAAAGCCCCTTCTAAATAGACCCTTTGCTTATACTCTCTCCATAACAGTTTTTTTGTCTTCACTTCCTCTCTCTCTTCTGCCCCTCTCTCAAACTAGCACATGCAAAACAAAAGCCACAGGATACAGGATACAAGCACATGGAACAAGGAGATGTCGTAACTACACTGTTATGTGAGCAAAAGCAACAAGTACAGTAATTCACAGATATTTCATTATATAATAGTAAATAAGCAATTTAAACAACAATTGAAAAAATCAATTAAGAACAGTGTGCACAAAAATATAAAGCAGCGCAATTGTTGTCAGTTTCTTTAAATTGCAATTTTACCGATCATATAAGTGCAGCCTTGTTAAGCATAAAAGACTTCCAAACACTGGTATACCATGAGTATGGTGGCTGAATTGCCACACTAATGATTCTGCCTCTGGCCCAAGTTTCGGAACAGATTCTGAGCTTATTAAACAGGCCCTCTAAGCCCCTGTGGTTGTCAAACCGAGGATAGAGCCCTGGGGTATCCCATCCGACTCCCAGGTGCTATGAGAGCTAATGAGAATATGAGCTCAGGGATCATCAGGTTAAGCCACCCCCTTCCGTCAGCCACATGCTAACTGTCTTGCTGAGCAGTGATACACCAACACATCATGTTCCAATCGCCAATATGTAGCTTATTGTAGACGTGCTGTCAATGTTTACAATGCTATTTTGGGGCATTCCACGATACCGTGGTATTCATTTAAGCGCACATACCAGAGTTAAAATGCGATATATGAATATAAAATGTCATAGTATATCAAAGTACCATGATTTTACATCACTGTAGTATAGTAACGCCAGTGTTTTTGTAAATAAACCATGTTTCTCTCCCTTTGACCCTGTTCCCTCTCTCATTCACAGAATCGGGTCTTTGGAAACTAGGCCATTCAGCCATTAGTCACACATACACACTCAGTCAGCTCTGCTTATGCATACAGCAGTAAAGTCTAATTTTCTGCTACTATACACAGAGAGAGAGAGAGATGATAGCTCATTTTAAAGGGTAAATCCAGCTGACCCAATTACAGGGTACTCATGGCTAATGCTAACTATTTTTTTAGACCATTGCAGATAATAGCTCTCTACACAAACACACAAACATACACACATTCCAGCAGTTTTCCCATGTGTAGGGATGATATCAGAGGGTTATGGTGTTACATAAGGCTTTTACATAAGAAGCCACACTGCAGTGAGAGCTGCTCAGGAGTGAATGTTTTTTCGCTGCACCATTACTGTTGGGACTGCACCAAATCCCCCCTTCAAACACACACACACACACACACACATATCCATGTCTCTATCCACTTGGCCTTAATGAACAAGCACTAAATCGAGCATAGCTCTTTCTTATCTGTATTCACTCCACAGGCACTTCCTTCTTTCACCTCACTATCCCAAAACCACATCAATAACAGATCCATGACAATGGAAGCCCATAATTCTCCCTCATAACCCATAGTAAACACCTCCCTTTGTCCACCGAACTCATGCCGACAGCTGAACCCAGAGCAGCTTTCTTCTTCCTTCCTAACGGGTGGGATTTAAATCGTAGCAGACTGTGGCTGGCTGCAAAAAAGACAACCGTGATGCACTTTACGTCTCCGCGATTACAACAGCTAACATCTAAGCTGCCCACATGACCCTGTTTTGTGTGTGGAAAATGATGCATGCATTCACACTTGAATAGACGTCCACTTCCTGGATGTACACAGAGAGATGTTTTATTAAATAAAGAACAATTTAAAGAAAGGAAGTATATAAAAGAAAGAAGGCATGTCATGAGCCTTCTGAAGAGAAAAGTGGTTTACAGTTTACAAATAAAATGTCCTAGTGCTTAACAGAGTAAAAACTGTATTACTGACTGGTGGATCAAGCCAAATACTGCTTTAAATCTATTTCTTAATCATTATTTTTCTTGTAAAAAATGTTTTAAAAAATTAAATGTCAATTCATTTTGCTTTAAGGTTATCTTGGTATTTTTAAACTAGAAAACTCACCAAAAATACTGATTAAGAAGTTGACTTCTGCAGCGATTGCTCACTTGAAAACACTTCCTATGGAAGTCCAGTCCAAGTCTTGGAGCTAAAGGATGATAACATCTCCAGAAGAACGGTCACATGACAGAAGACAGATAATTCATGATACATATGGGCTTCTCCGTATCTCTCTCCTTTATTTATTGAGCAGTGAGCAGGCAAATTAAACAGAGCTTTGTGTAGAGTGATGTCATGCTACATTCAAAAATATCCAGCTCAGTATGTCCAGGTTAGCGAGAGCAGTACAAATCACTGTGAAAAAGGAGGATACTCACGATCCGGGGATTTATTTTTTTGCAAGTCGTGTTTTCCAAAAGACAAAACGAGCAGTGCACAAATATCCACAGTGAGGCCATTGGGAGGTCATTGTCCAATATAAAAGAGTAAGAAAAGTGAAGATTCAGTAAAAAGAATGTTTTACTTTTCATCAATATCAATAGGAAGTCACGTTGTGTGATACGAAAGTGTCTTGAACAAAAGGTTGTTCCCTGATCCAGTTTAAATGTACAAGACTCCATGCAGCTTTATTTAGGAGTGTCTGAAGTGCTTGGTTTAGTCTCACACAGTTCTCCAAATTCATTACATGTAAAATACTGGAGAGATAAAAGACCGCAGCTGCGTTTTACACAGTGCTTGTGGGATGACAGAGCAAGAAATTAGCAGTTTCACTGATCCAATGGAAGGGAATGAGAAGCTTTTTGATATTAAACATTCTTCTTAGGATCAGCATTTTCACCTTATTATTTCTCTGCGGAAGGCTGGTTTAAAAGAAGTAAAACCTCAAGACTACATAATTATGAATGTCATGTGTTACATATTGCAGTGCATTCTACAAAATTCTTAATCACAGGTTGTAATATGCGACACATCACAAAAAAATTATTTTGAAGATATAAAAACACAGTAAAGATATAGTCATCGGTAGATGGGTGAAATCAAAGAAGTGTAAACTGATTGTTTTATATATTAATAAAAAAAAAACATTATGTTTTGGCCTAAAGCTCTTGTGATAGATTTGTATTTTCAAAAACACATGATGGGCCTTCAAGATCTCTACTTCCTGCTTTGTGAGGTGGGGGTACTCTTGTTGCCGGAACGACGGACAGGAACCTTCGAGACGGGGATTCGAGTACGTGGTGGGGCATCAGTCTTTTTAGGAGTAGTGGTTGAAGTTGGGCTAAGACTGGAAGACAGTGTGCCTTGGCTGGAAGAATGGGAAGGTGGTGTTTGCCTCACACTAATAGGGATCTTGGAATCTCGAGGTAGGCTGGTGCTGCCTTTCATGGAACGGAATGAGGAAGTGTCGGAAGACGAGCATTTTGGGGAAGGCATTTTTAGATCACCTGCAGATTTTGTTGGCGAACTCACATCATCGTCTGAACCGGCAGCACTAGGGCTGTCAGGATCGTAGAGGTCATAAAGTGCATCTCCGGAGCAGCTATCCCTCAGCAAACCTTCCCGACGTAGAAAGGTGCTGTCCTCATCCTCTGGGCCAGGTGTGGGAGAATCCCAGTAGCCTTCATCGCTCGGTGGTGCATCCTGGAGTTCTTTATCGACAGGGGGAGGTGAGGGATGTGAGGGTTGCTGCTTTCCCATCTTGCTACCTCCACTCACAGGGATCTTACTGAGGCCAAGTGCCTTTACTTGTGGTGGTCTTTTCTCAAGCCGGGTCGGTGCATGATGGAGGACAGGCTCTGTACGTCTCAGGGCTGGGGAGTCTTCACCCTTCTGGGGAAGCATATGCCATAGACCCTGCATGTCAGCATCATCAACACCCTCTGGACTAGCCATCTCCTCCCCTCCACCCATGTAGGCGACAACTCCACTGCCTTGTGGCTTTTTAGGGGCTGCACGTGGTCTTTGGTGGCCTGGCATGTAGCAAGAAGCATGGATAGATGTAAGACTGCTGACCTGAGGAGGAAGTGGAGGCTTGGCAGGAGAGCACCTCTCTGAATTTGTCCCGGCTCCGCTTAATCTCCGACCCATGCATCCCCCACTACTGCTACCGGTACCACTGCTCGTGGCACTTCCCCCATTCCCAGAATCCTCTTCTGGATCAGCTATAATGTCACCACAGCCTGTTAAAGAATCAAAGCTCTTTAGTGAAGTAACATCGGTGAACATGGAACATAGGCGATCCACAGATTGCTCAGATTGTGGGTCGGCTGTGCTGTGCTCCATCGGAGGCGTCAAAGCACAGGTCGGAATGGAGGACAAGTGAGTCGAACTGCTGTGTTTATCATGTTGGAGCCCTTCTGTCTGGGCTCGGAGTGGAGAAGGAGATGAAACTGGAGACTCCTCTGTGACTGTATGTTGTTGCGAAAGAGGAGGACTGCAATTACCACACTCCAATTCATTAGTACCCTGTAATTCCAGCAAAGACGTTGCCTTCCATTTTTCAGCTTCCCCTGGAAGAGGAGTCTCCTCAAATACTTGCGGCAGGGGCTCAAGAGTCAGTGTCATGTCCTTCTCCATTTTCACACTCCCGGAGCTAGAGGAAAGTATGAGGTCTCCCTCCTTCACCTCCTTGGCTACCTCTAAGGAGTCCTCTTGAACCTGGGGCTTCCGCCGCCAACGCATGCTGCTGAACAGCCCCTTAAGTCCTCGTCCTCGCCGTCCCACCGTAGTAGTTCCATCTCCTGCACGGCTACTGCTCCGGCGCAGTAAAGAGAAGAAGCTGAAAGACTTGCTGATGGAGCTGCGGAGGGGGGCAGCGGACACACCATCTGGTGTGCCGGCGTGGAGCTGGTCACTGCTGGCAGATTCCTCTTTCCGGTGACTGTCAAGCTCTGAAGGAGTGTCCGTTATTAAGCCATCATGAGTTTTGCTCCTAACAAGCTCCAGTGTCTTGCCAGCAGCTTTACCGGTAGACTCCCCTTTGTTCTTGACAGAGAAGATGCTCGGCATGCTGCTGCCGGACTTGCGCTTGCCGAACAGCTTGAATGCGGCTTTGTTGAGCTTTCCTGGTGGCTGAGGATCACATGGAGGCGGTTCACTGAATTCGTTTTGAACCTCCATCTCTGCCACTATGTCTGCTGCACCCTCTGTTTTTGTTTCTTTCTTCTTCTCCCTTTATTTTACCCGGTCTCTAACGGCTTCTTTCCCTTTCCTCTCCCTCTTCACTTCTATCCGCTCCCTTTGCTTGTTGGTGTTCTCCCTGCCTCGCTCTCTTTCTCTCTCACTGGTAGCTGCGCCTGACAGTCTCTATGGTAACTGGGAGGGTTAAGCAGCTTTCGTCAGCGCTGGAGGCAAGCCAGCACTTTTTTCTCCGCCCCCACAGCTCACCCCCTCCATACACACAAACACACCCTCATCCCCCACACTGCAAACATCACATATCCTTCTCCTCTTTCTTGCTTCAATTATTCTCTCTATTTCATTGAAGAGGCGTGATATGCATCTACATGCGGGCTGCAAAGAATGAGTGTATTGCTTTTTGACATCACGATTGTCGTCATGTGTTTGTGAGTGCAACTGCGTGCATATATGTGTGCGTGTGTGTACATAATAGACAGAAAGTTTTTGCATTCTTTACTCTTTTTTTTTTTTTTTTAAATGGCGGTCATAATGGAATTAGAGTTGCATTATGGATTTGTCCTGAAAAGCAATCACATGTGGAACGTTTCCAGAAATGATATAATGATCAAGAGTGTTAGGGGAAATAAATAGAACAAGCACAAACCTCTCAGTGTAAATGAAAATAAGCTACTGAAAATCCCCCTCAGATGAAAAGGCTCAAGAAAACATGCGAGTTGTGTGGTTGTCGTAGCGTCTGTACTTAGGATTTAAGCAAAAGCTGCTGATTAGAGAAATTACAACTATGGAGACATGAGGCAGATTTAGATAAACATTTAACTTACTTATAATGAGTGCATTTACAAAACAGTTTAGAGAAATGGCTGATGAAATTTAAATGAGATTAGATCAGCTCACGCTGGTGGTCCTCACCTGTTTCGGGCCGTCTGGAGTGGTTGATCATATTCAACTTACCCCTTAATAACACGCAGTCCATCTGCCTCCAGCATATGGGCCCAGGGGGACTCCAGTTACCACACTCCTCCACTGTTACACAACACCAATTAGTTAGTCCAATTGTGTGCAATAGTAGCGAAACAACTGAAAGCTTTTGGGTTTTCTTTTTTTAGTGGTTGAAATATACACATCAGGGGTGACATTTGGTGAGAAACATAATATGTTATAAATATTTTGGCAGAGCTAATACACCTTTTAACTAATGTATTTGTTAGTGACTTTCGAAGTCGGTCCTACTTTTTGTGAAAAAACTAATTTGCTACTTCATATAAATATACATTCTATTTACTATAAAAAATTCTGTGAATTTTTAATAATTTATAAGATTTTCCAGGTCTACAAATCACAAGCCTAGAACACAAATCACACGTTTAGCATATTTACATACAACAACTCTGAAAAAAACATCAGCAACATCAGTGCTAAATAATAATACCTATATCCTAATTTATTTGAACCTTTTCTCTAATTTTTAAGAATCCCTTAAGACAGCCTGAAGAAATCCCCAAAACTGACTTGCCCACCCATCCACCCTTATCTGTATACAGGCTTCCTCTTCCACCTCACTGGCATGAAACAATGTCTACATTCACACAATGTATGGGGGGGGGTGAGCCGGAGTGTGCAGTCTGTGTATGTGTGAAGGTAAGCTACCATGCAGCCGTTTCAGCAAGGTCAGGTCTTCCTGGCCTCTGATTCAGCTTTGGTTCCAGATCTGCTGCACTGGAGCGAAACTCCCCACCTGTGTTTGCCATTTCTGTCAGCAGCTCCTGAGGCATGGCGGACAGACTGTGCCACCACACCCATTGTTTCTTCAGGTCAGTTTTGGGTTTGTATACTCGTTATTCTCTCTCTGGGCCACGGGAGGCCTGTCTGCCTGAGGGTACATGGAGAAAAATTAACCAGAACCACACGAGTAAAAGTTAAGAGTTCAACAGCAAGAAACAGAACCTTAGTAAAATCTTAAACGACTCCAGTTTGCAATCCACATTTTAAGGATTCACCTCGGTGGATAAACACAGTGCTTACATCATCCACCCCTAGTGTGACATCCCTGTTGCTGCCAAGGACAAAACTCTCTTGAGAAACAAACTGGGACGTTTGGAAAGAATAGAGCTGGACTGTTTGCTAATAAGGGTGTGTTGCCCAGATTTTACAATGCTGCTTTCCCCCACATTATCTTCAGCTGAAAAGGACAATGGTGTGTGCAGATTCTTCAAAGCACAGCACAGCTCTTATTGTGCAGTTTATCAAGGCTAGACTGGATCAGGGACATCAATAATGGCAGTGTTTTAAGCCAAAGACCAATCTTCTCATGAACTGGGACGTAATGCAGCTGACAGTCAAATAGAAGACAAAGAGTGCTATAAACCATTTAGCCCCAAACTGTGTTTAACCTTCCCACAGACAGGATTAACACATGCAGTGGAAAAAGAAATTGCTATATGTATCCTCATCATCATGTAAAACCAGAGCCGTTTATTGTCTTAATCACTTTGAGAAGTAGTCAGCCAGGCACACTTGGGTCAAAATACTTCAGTCCCCACTAGATTTGGGATTTCATACTGAATTAATTTATTTTCATGATGATTGCTGCAATAATGCTTATCGAAATTAATATTTGTTGTGTGTACTTGACATGTACCAAGCTTACATTTTTTATGATAACCCCCTTAATGTAATTTAGAACTTTAAAAGAAAAGGTTTTGTATTTAGTAAGCTCTACTAGATGAATTTCTTTAATGGCAACGTTATTGATATTTTCTGTTTTATTTATTAAGCCTATTTCTGCTTAAAAAAGTAGATTTTAAAATAAGAAATACATCACATAAGATAACAATTATGATTAACATGAGATGATATTTCATATAAAATAATTAAGAAATAGTTACAAAAAATAAATCCATATGTGGTCTGCGTTTTTTAAGTTATCAATGTTTTGTGTTGTTTATTTGTCCCTGCCTCGGAAGGTTAATAAGTCAAGTCGCGTTTTGGGAATTTTTTAGCGGTTTTCAGAATAGTGTATCTTTGATTAAAATAACAACGTTCACGCAATATGAATGATTATAAAAATAAATACAACACATATTGGAAATTCCCGAGGAACCCCGCGTGGCTCATAAATGTTGCGAAATATGTCACGGTACACTTTTATAAGGCCCCGCTCACTTACCAGAATGCCTTTATTCCTGTAATAAGAGCTGAGCGGCTTTAGCGTCTTATTAATGCAGTCTGACGCGCGGATGTATTTCACGCGCGTCCCGTCACCGGTGCTCAGATTTGCAAAACAAACCCAGCTTACGGAGTCACGTGACGCAGCTTTAAGTCCTATTGTAACCTCTGGTAGGGGTGAGATTTACAATAAAGCTTACAATAATTACCAGAATATTATAAAATAAACGGATGTAGAAAGTTTTAAACTCATAAACTAACATAAAAAGGGATATTAAGTGAGGAAATAAAAGTAAGGGACAAAGTTTGTTTACTTGTTCCATAAAATTTCTGACTTTATAAAGAATCACATACAGGTCCATAACCACCAACAGTGACTTAAACAGTGCCATTAAAAAAAAAAGTGTTTTTATAATTCCTTGGGCTTATTAAATGAACATATTTACTTGTTCTGTCGTCGTCATTTTTTATTTTTTGTAATTGTGCTAATCAAATCAAGTTATACCTGTTAAAAACAAAAAGACTTGAGTGTACACACATTTCACACTCATGCTGGCTCTTGTATTTATGTCTTTACAGGCATGCAGCAGACTATCGTCTAGGGCCACATTCGCAGGGATTAGTACTAATTCCCATTTCGCCTAGCGATCCTCTTCCAGTCAGTAATACACTGTCTTCCCGAGGGTTTGGGCCTAATAATCACTTTTAGGACGTGCTTACAAACGCAAGATGGATGACGGACGAGTACTTACAATTGGAAATGTGGCAAGACATGGGCAGCCTCTCACCATTATGAGATGGTTCCCGACAGAAAGAAGCAATGGGCCCTAATTGGAACACATGTGAAAAAATATGAGACACTTTTGTAATCAGTTTAACTTTAGGGTTAGGGTTAGGGTTAGGATTAGATTAGAATTACCGTGTTCCAAATTGTAGCATGTAAAAAGTCCAGGCAGGTTATCATGCCAAATTAAGTTTAGGCTTGCCAAATATTCCTAAATCCCAAATATTAATTTAATAGACATTTTGGCTACAAGTATTTACACTATATTTCTGTGCTGTTGTATTAATACATACAACTGGTCAAAACTCAAAAGTTTGGAATAATTAAGATTTTTAACTTTATTTGATTAAAAAATAAAGTAAAAACCTACAAAATACTGCAGTATGTAATGAATAGATCAATATGTATATAGCTGAAAATGTAATTTGAGTAAAATTTTTGTTTTTAAAGTTAGAATTGTTTAATTAAAAGTTTAAAATAACAGCATTTATCTGAAATAGCAATCTTTAGTCTGCATATTAGAATTTAGAATAATTTCTGACTGGAGTAATGGCTGCTAAATATTCAGCTTTGCCATTACAGGAATTACATTTTAAAATATTAACAGAAAATTGTAAAAAAAATAATACATATATATATATATATATATATTTCAAAATATTACTGCTTTTACTATATTTTTATCAAATAAATACAGCATTGGTGAGATAAGAGGCTGATGTGTGTATTGGCAATTGCTTATTTTGTATGTGGCAATGACAGATTGCTTTAGATTCTTCATTTACATTAGTAGCCGTAATGATTTATCGTTAGCTCGTATAATCAACTGTAAACAAATATGACCTTTGACCTGCTCTATGACATCACATTAACCTTTTGGGTTCCTAACTTAACCCCCCTAATCGACCAGACTGCACATGGGACCCTTGTGTGTAGGGCATCTCTACACTCATCCTTCATTCAGGGCAGCATTAATCTTCCCACGCTTCAAGATAACAGCAAGTGACATCGAATAAATTAAGTTTTAAATCCAAACACCTAAAAAAAGTCCTTCAGCTCTTTGTTTAATCTTTTCTTTTAGCGCTATGACATTTTTTTTTTAAAATGAGCAAACAAACACAAAAAAAACAAGTTTTTTTTTTTTTTTTAAATGTAGTTGATGACAGAAATAACATTTGAATTGACAGATAGAACAATGACAGATAGAACAATTTACATTAAGGGGTCCATCTCTGAATTCCCCCTCAATTATTTCTTTGTCTATCATACATGAGTGCAGTGCCATCACGTAGAGTAAACAACTGCGCACATGGGCTTGCTCTCTCTCTCACACACACACACACACACACACACACACACACACACACACACACACACAATCAAACAAACTTAATCTTTCTCACAACAGGATATACAATTTTAAATCAGTCCTCCTAGATTTCTTAATTTTCCAAAAAAGTGTCTTTAGCAGGTCATTCTGGCCACTCCAAACTCCAAGGTGACCACACCGGGCTCATTTTTGGAGCCAAAGGATCCCGTCAGCTCTCCGTAACCGTTCTCCGTGGCACTGCTGCCCTCTACAGTCCGTTCTCCGCCGGTGCTGGCTGGAGCATCTTCTTTGGCCTCCTCTCCAAACACTTCCTCGTCTTCCTCCTGCTGCACTTCCTTCCGACTGAGAAGAGGAGCTCCTAGGATAAGGGACTGAGGTCGGGGAGGGAGGCTGCGCTCTCTTGGAGGTGTCTGGGGCTTTATTGGAGATGTACTCACACCAAACTTCTGGAGCTTCTGTGGAAATAAACGAAGAAAAAGGAAAGCATGTGTCATTTCAGATGAACGAAGCAAGTGGAGGTTATAACTGGGAGCAATGAAAGATGCAAGAACACTTTATAGACCTGCAAACATGCTCATAACAAAAGCAAAAAGACTTGCTGACATTTGGGGGAAAAACTTTATATATTAATACACACACACACCACAGGAATAATTGCATTTTCAAATATTAACATAGAAAAAAATGATTCAAATTTTAATAATATTTTAAATTATTACTACTTTTACTATATTTTTATCAAATAAGTACAGCCTTGGTGAGCAGAAAAAACTGGACGTGTGTATAAATTTACTCATTATAATTAAATACAAAGTAAAATAACTTAATAAAAGTAAACATATAATAATAATAATAATAAAAAGACATAACTCCAGAAAGCATGTGCTGTCAATTTTACACAATCTATTTAAACACGCTGATCAAACTGTCCTTTAGTCTTTCACAGCCTCATTTGTTCTGATCCCTCAGGGTAAGCTCGGCGGTATTGCAGCACACAAATCCATGACTAATTCTTTTTCATGGGAAATGAGCATTCAAAGTTTAATTTTTATCCGATAACCAAATTCCGGAGGTGAACTCACAGTCTTCAGGGCTTGCACTGCGCCCTCAAGCTCCCGGTTGCTTTCTTTCAAGGTGAGGACATGTTTGAGAACGGATTGCCGAGGGTGCATGGAACGGTCAAACTGATGATACATGTTTCTCCAGAACCTGCAACACAAACCCGTTACTG
Source organism: Enteromius viviparus (assembly GCA_032353835.1). Taxonomy (NCBI): domain Eukaryota; kingdom Metazoa; phylum Chordata; class Actinopteri; order Cypriniformes; family Cyprinidae; genus Enteromius; species Enteromius viviparus. The sequence goes on along the minus strand of JAUCNO010000548.1, from coordinate 11,787,746 downwards.
ATTAAACCATTGTAGAGTCTAAATAAAGGAGGAGTCATTTATAAACAGAAGAGGTTAGTCATCTGAACCTGAAGTGGTAGGCTTGGGTGGATGGTTCCAAGACTGGGTGTGATTCTGCAAAGCTTGGGCTGTACACAGGGTTCAAGTAATTCTGCTTTTCACTCAGAAGGTGAGCCCATAATGAATATGTCCTCTCCTTCAACCTGCAATGATATACAGATGAAGTAAGGGGTTTGAGATGATGGAAAGGAAGTAAATGGATGTTAGTTTTACTCACTGAAGGTCCTCTCTCTGCCGTTGGCTGTTGCCCAGGAAGTTGCCAAACTGGCAGGAATGGACGTGCTCGTGGATCTGAATGAGGAACCACTCGCTGAACTCGAAAGCCTGAGGAAACTGTTCAGTCAGCTGCCATACGCACTCCAGGAACTGCGTGAAGATGGGGGACACCTCTTTTGGGTCTGGGTCCAACTGATCACACCTGCGGGGAAACAGACACATCAAAGTTATTCCAGACTCTTCAAGCATCTAGAGTTAGGAACCTTACAGTGAATCAGGCTAACCTGTCTGCAAACTTGTGTCCAAAGGAGATCCAGTCTTTTTCAATAAGTACCTGAGAACAAGAAGTTATATTAGATGGTGGAAAAACACAAATGACAGTGTCAGCTTGAACAGCTCTTACCATGAAACCTTTAATGGTGCGATAGTACGGATCTATCAACAGAGAGCCTAGAGCGCAGACCTGAGCTGTCCGATCCCATCCATCAGAGCAGTGCACAAGCACACTGGCGCCCTCCACAGTCACGGCCTGGCATTACAAAAACATTTATGACAGACAAGATTATGATCGTTAACTAAAAAATTGATACTCGACGTAAAATACATTTTAACTGGGGGAAAGAAAACTTTTTAGTACAATTCAATGTTTTGAAATAACTAAAACTGAAATAAAAATGTATAAAAACTATGTACACATTTTTCAAATAACATATATGTCCGAGCATATGATATAGCAAATAGCATATGACCACAAAATCAGTCATAAGATTGAAAAATTAAGCTTTCAATTGATGTATGATTAGGGCAAAATTTGGCTGAGATACAACTATTTGAAAATCTGGAATCTGAGGGTGCAAAGAAAATTAGCTTTAAAGCTGACCAAATTATGTTCTTAGCCATGCATATTACCAATCAATTTGTTTTATGCATTTATGGCAGGAAATATACTATATATTGTCATGGAACATGATCTTTACTTAACATCCTAATAATTTTTGACATCATTTTAGCAATGTATTGTGGGGTATTACTACAAATATACCTGTGCACCTTATGTTTTATGATCCAGAGTCACTTATATATAATTTCAGCAAGTTGCCAAAACTTAAAATTTTTGTTTAGTTTAACTTGATGTAAAGGCCTGCGGGACCCAATGCACCCAATGATGGGTATATGCGGGCGCGGGTGGTAAGGTCCTCATGTTAGTTCGGGTTGCGGGAAAATATAATTACCCCCGCAAAATGGATTTATTTAAAAAGATTTTCCCCAAAAAAAAAAAAATTCTATTATTTATCTACTGCACAAAAGCAACAAGAACGACAAAATCAAGTAAAAACAATTTATAGGCGCAAAGTTGAAAGCTAATTCTCGCGTGATTCATGACTATAGGCCCACGCACTGAGTTAGGCATGTTCCTGGGTCAACATGTTTTGTTCTGCATAGGGGCACACACCGAGGCACAATGTCTGAAGAGCATGACACAAACGGAAGCTAAGTTGTTCTTGTTTTTTCTACATTGCTGAAGGAAAAAATTGCATGTTAAGAATGCTTTTTTGTTTGACCACTTCAGAAATCAATGTTTATTATTATTTTTTTTCATTGCAAAATTATTAGCCTATTTCTAACTGTATTTCTATATTCTGAAAAGCTTGTGTCCATGTCCATTTAATTAAAGTATTAAAGTATTTTCCATTTCTTTTTTATTTATATCAAAAGGGAAGCAAGTGAAACAAATAATAGAGTAGCAGGAAGAAGTTGTGAAATTAAAACTACTTATATGTTTACCTGCGGGATTTTGCGGGCGGGAACGGGAGAAAATCACAGATATTTTTGCGTGAGCGGGACTGAAAAATACTGTCAGGATCAGGTCTCTAACTTGACGTACTAAAGTAACTTAAACTTAAATAAAAAAAAATATATATAAAAAAAACCTAATAAAACACACAAAAACAAACAGAAAACATAAGGATAAAAACTAATTAATAATAAATAATAATAACTATTATAGTACCTAAATAATCCTAAAATCTGTTGAATACATACCAGTGTTGTTATTGTTAAAAAATAAAACTTAAATATTTTTTTAGTAACTGAAATAAAGATTAAATCACCTAATATATAAATATCAGACTATAAACTTTACCTTAAAAATCTAAATAAAAATGAGTAATGTTTTCTTGGAAACTAAAGTTTACTAAAAATTACTAAAATAAATAATATCAATATACAATACACTAAAGCTAAATGGCTATATATATATAAGATTAAATACTACACAAGTAAATAACACTGCATGCAAGAAGGCTAGAGTTTTACCTTAGCAAGGAATATAGCAGCATCCATGATGGCTTTGATATGACGCAACCATCCGCTGTTTTCCATTCCAACCAGGTAATCAGTCATGGAAAGTGAGCGTGTTCCCACCACTATTATAGACACAAAAAAACAGAGATGCTGACAATCCACAAAATGAAATGAGAATGATCCAAATTCCCATACGTCAGCAGTCTCAGACCTTCCATAAGCTTCTGCAAACTTCCTCTCATCACATGAATGTTTTCGATGCCCACAAACTGGAAGCGGATATTAGAGTAGTTGTCCTCATTCTCATACCCTTTTCCTGCCGCACGATTCGCCAGTGCATTCAACTACAAAAAGTGCATAAAGATACTGCTGTGACTGAACAGGCTTGAAGAACACACAAAAAAACCCTTCATGATGTTCTACCTTAGGCCGTGTGTCCATCACATATATATATCGGCTGTTGTGATTGGCCTTGCTGATGGCCTGAAGCATGTGTTCATCTTCTAAACATCGAGCGCTGAAGCCAGAGAGAGGCTGACTGCACCGACACACTGCCGCCTGCAGACATGACACAAACAAATAGAAATGTTCCCCACCCTGAAGTACATTATAAAAGCATTGTAAATAAAGAACGACAGACTTAACAAGACCAACGCAGATGTTGGAAGCAAGCCGCTGGCATACAGCCCTGAGTTGCCAGTAAAACTACTGTTTAACATAATCAGAAACAACGAATACCCATTACTGTGTCAACACACATCTGCACATAACATAGTTTTAATGAACCTTAATTCTTATTAGTATAGGCGGATTAAATCATTCTTACCTTTTTCTCCTGGTAGAAGTACGTAAGAACAGGAAATCGGCCTTTACTTCTGAACTTGGAGCTTCCGACTATGATGGGTTTACTGGCTGTAATGGGTACGTACAAGTCTCTTGGATATGTCTCACACACCTAAACAAACAATTTAGAGTTAGACACATGAACAATACAAAACAATAACTAGGGTAACTTTTTTTATTTAGATCTATCATCTAAAACTACCATTTTACTTGATTTCAGTTTAATTAAAACAATTTATACACTAACGTACTTATTAATTTGAGTGCTGTCAAACTATAAATCGTGAATAATCCAAAACGGAAGTTTCTGTTTAGTTAATGTGTGAATGTACAATAAATGTGTGTATACTGTGTATATTTAACACATGCATGCATATATTTAAGAGAAATGTTATGTTTATATATTAACAATATTTATATATAGTATAAAACATTATATATATATTTAAATGTAGAAACATAAATCAAAATATATACTGTATGTGTGTTTGTTTATATATGCATGTATATATGTACAGTATATATAGTAGTCAACATTCAAAGTGGATCAAAACCTTTCACCAAAGTTGTCCTAAAATCAAAAACAATATCTTGTCTTAGGACAACTTTGATGAACTTTTATGATACACTTCGAATGTTGACCACTGTATATATATATATATATATATATATATATACACACACACACAGTACACAAAGATGCATAATGTAAACTACAATTTTTTTTATTATTTAAACATAGTATTATTACAGTGTTTAAAATATGAATTAACAACTGAATCAATGAACAGTTTGTTAAAACCTACTTTTATTCCAACCACATTATTCTAATACTAGTATTGAGGGACGTTACACTTTATTTTAGGTTGCCTTACTGCCTCATGAGAGCAGATTTTAGGTCACACACATCCTGAATTAGAATCAGCATTGCTGGTTCAAAAAAAGAGAAGGTGATGCTGAACATATTCCACACATTCGCCCTCCCATCATACCTTGTACTCCCTGTTAACATCTGTCAGTTGCCACTGATCACACGGCACACCCATCCGTTCAAACTCAGCCGCGAGGTCTATGAGTTGCCAGCCCTCCTCTCTCTGTTGGTCATTCTGCTTTGGGTTGTAGGAGAACGCGTACAGCTCGTCGTAGGACACTGGCGGACACAATTAATAAACTTTACAAAAGGTGAAAATGAAAGTCAAAGTATTCAGACGACCATCTGGAGCTGCTTGTGATGCTCGCATGTCCCTGACCTCCAGCCAACAACGCATGACCACAATATCCATTGTTCATTCGCAGAACAGAGGGTGGCCAGGACCTAAGGGGTCTGCCCTGTGACTTTCAGGAAACTTCTGTAGTCTATTTATTCTTGACATGTGAGTTTACCCACCTGGCCTCAGTAGCCTGAGCAGAGAGCTGTAGATATCATGGCAGTCACGCTCTCGCGGAATCACAAAGTGGACAACCCGGAAATTTCGGCACTGAATGAGGAGCGGGCAGCCACTGGTTGTGAGGGACAGCTTCTCTACGGAGGCGATGTGGTGATGAAGGATCTGAACATGCAAACATAAGAACAAAACTCATTTACACAATTCAACTAAAGTGCATTTGGACAGTTAAGACCCAATTAAAAATAAATGAAGTTTCAAATTTATTCAGGAAAAATAAATAAATATATAAATTAAATAATAAAATAAAAAAGGTAAAAAAGGGGTGTACTGATAAATAAATACATTGCATTATTGACCAATAAATTGCATACTATAAGCATATAAATAAGTTCACTAAACACTAAAAAACAATACTTTTAAATGATTTTTAAAAATTTATTTTGACTGAACAATTAAATAACTGATTGATACCAGTAAAAAAAAAGTTAAGTATATTATTCTAGCAAATAAACTTTTTTTTGGATATGGCCAATAACTGATAAATTGCATACAGCATTATAATTATACACTCTTTTGTCCAATAAATGAAACAAAAAAAGGATTTATTTTAGATTCAGTGTTTATAAGATTATGCCAAATAGATAAAAAAAAAAATTTTAAGTTTAACTTTTAGTGACTATTAGATGATGGAAAAGACCATTCAAATGTAAAAAATATATAAATCAGTTTGCATAATTACATTTCTAATTCCCATTCAGATACAGTATATTGATCAATACTGATAAACAAAACTCTAATATCGGCTAGTAACTGATATAAAAGTAGAATTTTTTTTTTTTTTTTTAATGACAAAACAATACATATATGCATTTTCTGAAATAAAAACAAAGTCATTCTGTGACTGTCAAATGTTAGTGGAACGTATTTATAATTGTGATTAACTACTGTTTTTGGTCTACTGCCACAATGACTAGACACATCTTTTTTTTTTTTGAAGATGTGTTGAAATCTCAATTTTTTCTTCCTTCCTCTTCTTGTGTTCCTCTATCTTTAAGAGGAATGTAATGTGCAAGAACATGACAAGGAGAATCAAACACACACATACATGATTACCATATTCAATTAACTACACAGCACATTTGGAAGGTCAAAATATGATGTGTTATTAAAATGCGCATGTATCTGCATTTCCATTAGCATCGTCGTGACTCAGTGTGCTGTTGTCATTGATCACTGAAGTGTATAAGTAATGCATAATGCATAGGGAACAGCAGGCAGTGCTGCAGGCAGACAGAGAGACGTTTTGTGCAAGCCGGTCCTGAGAGTGAAGAAGCTACATATGAGAGTGCAGAATTTATTTCAGTTGGGTTCCAGACTGTCATGTGAACATCTGCTACTCCAACCAGCCAGCTAGTTTTAGAAAGTGCTGGAACAAAGTCACAAAATGTGTTCTTGAGGCCACATCTCTTGTAAACTAAAATAAGATCAAGGATGCCATTTGTAAAACTGGCTAAAACTGCTAGTATAAACAGAATTCATTATATATATTACATTTAATTCATTTATTTAATACACAACTAAAAACTGGACAGGGGAAAAAAAAAAAGTGTAAAGCTGAAAAAAAGTGCAAAGCTGAATTTTCAGCATCATTAATCCAGTCTTCAGTGTCACATGATCATTCAGAAATCATTCTAATAGGCTGAATTGGTGCTCAATAAATATTCTCATTATTATCAGTGTTGAAAACAGTTGTGCTGCTTAATATTTTTGTGGAAACAATAACACAGTTTTTTCAGGATGCTAGAAATTAGCTGTTTGCTGTTTGAAATAGACATAATTTGCAACATTACAAATAGAGGTGGGCGATATGACGATTTTTGATCGTGGATGATAAAAATCTCACCACGATCTGCTTTTTAAGGAATATCGTAGTATTGTGCTATTTTATCATCTCTGTCTCAATATGCTGTACAACGTGACACATATTCACATCAGTGTTAACTCAGTGGTAGAACTACACTTAACAAGGCATTTTTGCCCACAGGACTGCCGCATACTGGATGTTTTTCCCTTTTCAGACCATTCTTTGTAAACCCTAGAAATTGTTGTGCATGAAAATCCCAGTTACTGAGCAGATTGTGAAATACAGACTGACCCGTCTGGCACAAACAACCATGCCACGCTCAAAATTAAATGATCTTTCTTTCCCATTCTGACATTCAGTTTGGAGTTCAGGAGATTGTCTTGACCAGGACCACACCCCTAAATGCATTGA
>JAUCNO010000548.1:11730191-11764692 GCA_032353835.1 Enteromius viviparus | reverse complement strand
ACTGCATCGCTTATTTATTTCCTAAAATCCATGCATTATTTACTTGTCTACCAAGTAATACTGTTAAAAGGATTATGTCTGTGCTGAAATCAAGAAAATGTTTTCATTTATTTATTTAAATACTTATAATACATATAATATTAATTAATTTTTATTTTATCTTTGCATTTCATTAATCACCAATATCACTCAGTTTGAATGTTGCTATTATGATATCTTTAATATCTTCGTAATATATTGGCAGTTAAATATATTATAAAATATAAATTAAATATAAATATTAAATATGTATGTTCATAAGCCTATATATCATGTACATTTCAGATCTTTCTGCTTTGTAGTTTGTTTATTTAATTAACTAAATTGTCAAAATACAATTATTAATAAAATAGTTGATTTCGTATTTTACATTAAAGAGACTGTTTATGTTTGTTTGTTTGTTTGCATTGACTGATTCATTGTCATCCTGCATGCTAAGTTTACATCTACCATTTAAAAGTGAATGCACATTGTTAATTTTTTAGGTGTACTGCCATTAATATTTATGTGTATAATTATTTACATATGTAAACTACTTTAAGTGCTCTGTTGTTTACAGTAAGTATAGTACATGTTCAGCTAAAAGGCATCATGCCATCATAAGACTTCTTTAACAGTTGATAATGTGTTGGTGTTTTGGGGAGTAACAGTTCTGTGGTGTTTATATATTGCTGTAACATTGCTGGCATCGAAAAACTTTTATATAGATATATATAATATATAGATATACATTTTTATATAATAAAAAAAAATACTTTCTTTATTTATTACATTTTTAATCAGGAAAAATAGCTATATTTTGCTATATTTTGATCTCACAGCTATATTTTGATCCCACAGAATTGCGTGAAATAACCACAAACTCTTAATGCATAATTCCGTGTTAGTATCATGTAATGATCCATGCACGAATTTGGATTCAAATATTGGTTAATTATATTGCCATTATTGTATATGTATTGGGGTGTGATTTTTCACTGTAAACAGTCACAACAGTTTTATTTATATTCATTTATTTATATGAGCATGTAACCCAACACCTGCCCCTAAACCTACCACCCGTTAATAAAAGACAAGATAAATCAGCAGTTACAACTACCAATATTATTTATTAAAAAGGATTAATATTCTAATTCTTCCAAGGCAAAAGGATTGATCACCACCTCTCCGTCCCCGCCATGACTCATCTGTGCTGCAGGTAGCGGCCGCTTTGCGCAAATTTGAAAAATGCCGCCTGGAGTATCCTTACGTCAGCCTTGGTTGTAAAATTCTATTAGCTCTCGCGTGTCTCGTGACCGATCGCATCATGCCGTTGTGAAATGTTATCTGCTCTTGTGTGTCTGCTGATCGATGTGCGTCATTCTACAGGACGAGAGTGTCTTTTGAATAAGAGTCAACGCGTTAACGGAGTGGGATAATTTCGTCGATTAAAGCCTTGTATTTTACTCTCTTCTTCGTATAAAAGACATTGTATTGTTTCAGAAGGACTTGAAATGCAACAGCTTGTTTGTAATGTTTTATGTTGTGACGACAGACTGGGGTCCATATGGAAAGCGCCACAACCTGAACCCTGTCACAACCAACAGCACTGCAAAAGTTTGGGCAAGCAGGGCGTGTCACCATTTTGTAACCTTCCCAATGCCACAGTGCAAATTGGCTTCTCTTGGTGCCCAAAAGGACCAGATGTGAGTACTTTGTGACCAGAGACACCAAATGTTCCTGAGATAGAGACTCTAGGGAAGGGATTTCAACCTTTGGGGGGACTGCTTCAGATCCTCGTATTTGTTGCTACAGTTTGGGGGAATTAAGGGGAAGCGAGCCTTCTGAGGAAGGGCGCTACAGAGGCTACATCCTACCCGCAGGGAAGTAATATCTGGAAAACTAATATGGACTGGCCCAAGTCTGAGAGTATAAGCGCTTGCATCCCCGTGTGAGGGGGAATGGCACTGCAAGGAGGACACCTAATTGTTTTGCAACAGAGAGGAAGACACTGGCACAACCTGAAGGTTGTAATACCACACGAAGGTACAAGTGAAATGCTCTGATGGGACACAGCAACGCCAAGGCTGGATTTGCCTCCCCTGAGGGCAGTGCTTGCAGGTTCGCCACCTGATCCCGAAAGGGCGTAGAGGGAACCTTGGGCACATATCCAGGCTGGGGTCTCAGGACAATGTGAGGTGAGAGTAGGCCGGCCCGAACACAAGGCACTCAAAAATGCTTGGAGGTCCCCGACCCTCCTGATGGAAGTGAGCACAGTAAGGAGGACTGTTTTAAGAGACAGATATTTAAGCTCGACTGAACCCAGTGGCTTAAAGGGACACCTCTGAAGGCCAGCCAGGACAACAGAGAGATCCCAGAAGGGTATCAGGGGCGAGATCATGCTTTCCTAGGGACCAGCCGTTCACTGCATTGTGATGTGCTACTTGCCCTGCAGCAGCGGCTGGAAACGCCTCAAGGTTAGGTGCACTGCCATCAGCTCGAGGCAATTGATATGCCAAAGAAGACGAGGCCCTGTCCAGAGCCCCAAGACTGCTTGCCCGTTGCATACAGTGCCCCAGCCCATAGTGGAGGCATCTGTCGTGATGACCGTATGCCCAGACACTTGGGCCAAGGGCCCCCCAGCATGTAGAAATGCAACGTCTGTCCAGGGACTGAAGGTGTGGCAACATGCCGGAGTGATTACCATTTGGAATGCCCCGTGGCGCCATGCCCATCTCGGGAGCCGGGAGTGCAGCCAGTACTGTAGTGGTCTCATATGGAGTAATCCCAGCGGCGTGAAAGCGGATGCCATATGCCCCAGGAGCCTCTGAAAGTGTATCAGTGGCACCACTCTCCTGCCTTTGATGGAACTCAGGCAGGCCAGAGTTGAGGACCCTGATGCCCACCTTCGTGAAGACCCGTGGAGAGCCCGAAGGGGATGACCTTGTACTGCCATGCTTGACCCTCGAATGCAAACCATAGGAACGGCCGGTGTTGAGGCAAAATCGAAGTATGTGTGGAAGTATGCGTCCTTCTGGACGACCGCTGCAAACCAATCTTGGGGCTGAACCCATTTGGTAATGCGTTTCTGCATCAACATTCTGAATGGCAGCCGGTGTAACTCGCAGGTCCAAGATTGGCCGAAGACCACCTCCTTTCTTTGGCACAATGAAGTAAGGGCTGTAAAACTCTTAAAACATCCTTTGCCAGGAGGACAGCAATCTCCTTGCACAGGCAGTGGCGTCTCGGGATGCCACCAAGGCCCCGAGGACGCCACTGAACCTGGGAGGCCGCCGGGCAAACTAAATTGCGTAGCCGAACCGGATTATCCGGATGAGCCACTGCGATGGGCTGGGAGCGCGGTCCACGCTTCCAGTCTCGTCGAAAGTGGAACCATCTGAATCACCAGTTTGCCAGAAGGAGTGCAGCGGTGACCAGGGCAGCTGAGTGGAGCAGAAGATGTCCCATCCTGACTCATTCCAGTCCGCTGCTCATGTCCCCGGAGGGTCTGGCTGGAAGTACGGAGGGAGGCATTGCGTCCCCTGGCCGTGACTTCCTGGCCGCAGGCAATGTGAGGTGTCTTGGGTGAGACAGCACTGGACTATACACCATCAAGCCACGAGCACCTGGGCCCGGAAAGGGAATAGACTGTTCCCTGAGGCCTGTGGCAGAACGAGCAGATAAGGAAACAAAAGATTCTCTACCCAGCCCTCCTCCAGGAGAAGGTGCAATGCGGCCACCACCTCCAAAAGAACAGTCACTCGCCTCTCCGGGCCGCCCATCTCAGTGTCACTTAGTCACCCTCTTGGAGGACTTGCACCAGCTGGAGACAGGGATGGCACCGGCCTTCTGCAGGCGGCCCTACGCTGTGGCCTCATCACTATCTCAGCACTCATTGGAGCCGCTGACGCAGCTGGCCTCAGTCTGCTTCTGAACTGCTGAGAACTGCTGCGCAAAATTCTCGGCAGTGTCGCCAAATAACCCAGTCTTAGAGATCGGGGTTGAGAAAGCGAACCTTCTTGGCGTTTTTCATTTCTGCCAGACTGAGCCATAGATAGCGCTCTTGGGCTACCAGAGTGGACATCGCCTTCCCGAGGGACCACGCCGTGACCTTAGTTGCCCGGAAAGCGTAGTCAGGATCCCTAGGTCAGAGCCACCCTCGTCTAGCTCTCTCAATGCTTTGGCCTGGTGGACCTGCAGGATGGCCATCGCATGTAGAGCCGAGGCAGCCTATCCAGACGCATTGTAGGCCTTGGCAGCCAGGGCCACCGTAGCTCTACAAGGTTTGGACGGGAGGCGCGGGCAACTGCATGCTCAACCCGGGGGAATGCTCACGTAACCCTTAGCTGTCCTGCCGTCGAGGGTGGTGAGGATGGAGGAGGGAGACGAGGGGCTTCTGGCTGTAAGAGGAGCCTTCCACGACTTCGTCAGCTCCTCATGCACTTCCGGGAAGAATGGATCTGGAGTGGTATGTGACTGAGCGTCATGGCCCGACCTCAGAAACCAATCATCCAGCCGTGAACTTTTGGGACTAGGAGGCTGTGACACTTCTAGGCCGATGCTCACGGCGGCCCGGGCAAGCATGGCTATCATCTCCGAGTTAGACTCTGTGTTAGTCACGGCGCCCAAAGGCGGCAGCACCACCGAGCCCTCATCAACGACAGATGAAAACCCATCCCCAGATACTGTGATTGATATCCGATCTTCCAACGGTCTGCCGAATTAAATGAGAGTACTGCTTGAGAGGGGCCCCAACAAATCACTGACAAACTGCACAGGGCAGTCGCTGCAAGAGGGGTGAGAGACCCGTGAGGACCCCTGACAGACAGGGAACACTTATAATTTTCCTCGATCTGGGGCTCCACGCAAGATCTCACCCCAGTACCCAGAACCACACGGGGGGACCTAGGGAATGACCTGCAGAGAGCTGGGACCAAAGTAACAAAGGCTACCATCAGTAGCACACTGCGCCGCCAGGGACTCAAATCCTGCAGTGCCAGACGTGTCCCCCTGCTTAAGCCATATCCAGGACAGTCTGAAGTTTGCTAGAGAGCATTTGGATGATCCAGAAGAGGACTGGGAGAAAGTCATATGGTCAGATGAAACCAAAATTTTGGTATAGAACTCAAATTGTCGTGTTTGGAGAAGAAAGAATGCTGAGTTGCATCCAAAGAACACCATACCTACTGTGAAGCAGGGGGGTGGAAACATCATGCAAAGGGGCCAGAATGACTGATCCATGTAAATAAAACAATGAATGGGGATTGAAAACCTCCTTCCATCAGCAAATGCATTGAAGATGAAACATGGCTGGGTCTTTCAGCATGACAATGGCTTTGTGAGAAGCATTTCAAGGTCCTGGAGTGGCCTATACAGTCTCCAGATCTCAACCCCATAGAATATCTTTGGAGGACGTTGAAAGTGTTGCCCAGCGACAGACCCAAAACATTACTGCTCTAGTAGAAGAGATCTGCATGGATGAATGGGCCAAAATACCAGCAACAGTGTGTGAAAAAAGACTCACAGAAAACATTTGACCTTTGTCATTGCCAACAAAGGGTATATAACAAAGTATTGAGATAAAATTTTGTTATTGACCAAATACTTATTTTCCACCATCATTTGCAAATAAATAAATAAAAAAAATCCTACAATGAGTTTTACTGGATTCTTTTTCTCTCTTATTTTGTCTCTCATAGTTGAGGCATCTCTCTTCTTTTAATTAGGAGAACTTGCATAATTGGTGACTGACTAAATACTTTTTTGCCCCACAGTATATTATTTTAGGGCTGTGTTTAGAGATGCATTGTTTATGTATTGGATATTTAGTTGTGCATGTTTAACCTATTGCTACTGTTAGATTATCTTTATCGCCATCTAACATTTTCAAAATAACAATATTAACCAATTATTAATATGTGCAAATAAAATATTAGCAAATATCAATATTGTATATATTTTTATTAATGCCCGTTCTAATATTAATTATTAAAATATTTTTGAATGTATACTTCATTTATTTGTAATAATACAGTATTTTTCAGTCATTTGTCAGTTTTTATCAAATCTTAATCTAAAATACATTACATTAATATCCGTGCATCCATAAATATGTTTATTAGCACACATTATTATAGATGTTTAATGTTGGCGTTTTTCATTCTGTACTTTTAAAATGGTTGTGCTTATTCCTTATTTTATACATTATTTATAAAATATTTAATAGTATTTCAGTATCAGTCATTTCAGGTTTTTATGCAATAATATAATTATAGCATAATTAATATCGGACAGACTTGATATCTCTTCATCCCTTAGAGTGTTAAAAACCCATATTTATATTTTTAATCATCATATGCTAATTAATGATTACCATCTACCATGATATTTGTATTGTACTCTAAGCTACAGTGAATGCTTTTCTGTCTTTCTGTTGTCTTCAGGATTGTACGTTCATCTTTGGATTGTTCAGTGGAAATTGTTTATCTTTGACACTTCTATTTGTCAAGGCTCTTCAGAAGCTCATTTTTACTCTGTTAAATAATGTTTAGTATAAAAGCAATTTACATTTATTGGTTTTCATCAGAAGGTTCCAAATAAGAGAAAAATATAAAAAGGATTCATAAAAGAAAATACACAATAGAACTTAAACTTACTGTTTTAAGCTGATTTGCTTTCTTAAATCTGAGGTTGTGTTTTTTAGCCTTATTTGAAAAAAACACCGCTGAGCATTTGGCTTGTGTATGAGTTTTTCCCGCGTGTTTGAGTAAATGCAAATACTGACGTTTGTCTGCATCTCTTCCCCCGCAGAGACGCGGAGCAATCTCCTATGACAGCTCTGATCAAACCGCTCTGTATATTCGCATGCTAGGTAAGCATCATCTTCCTTGCCTAATGTGCACACACACACACACACACACACACACACACACACTCAACCTGTAAACAAATTCAGACACAGAGTAGATGCACCACTCTGCACTGGAAGTTACCAAGCGCAGCATATTATACAACAGATTGCGTAACCGAGAGGATGCAGAGCCTCAATCATCAGTCAAAAAGCCTCTGATAATCTCTTCATTACATCCACAGCTTAAGTCATTCCTCAACTGGGAATTGCTTAGCGTTTCTGTGAATTTTCCTTTGATTTAATGCTTATCAAGCCTCGACTCGGCCTGATTGCTGACCCCAGGGACCTCCAAGAGTTTTATCTGTGCCCCTTTTGACTTCATATCACAGCACTGAAAGATCGGACAGGGCCTGATGTTTAAATGTTGTGTACGAACTAAATGCACAACGAAAAAAGCAGTTATTCAATCGCGTGTTGGAAAACTGGAGTGAGATTAAGAGTAGTTTTATTGCAATTTATCGTCTCTTATCAGCACAGATAATGAAAGATGAAATTTACAACCCGTTTCATTTTATTTATTTCTAGTAAATGTAATTGTGTTGGACCCAGTAATATAATAGTGTCGCATATCATATGTATAGAAAAATGCAATACACCTAGTGTTTTACTACTATTTTATGTTAGTTTTATAATTTTTATTTATAGATATTGGTCATTATTGGATATATACCACCTGCTGTTGGGTATTTGTTTATTTTACTAATTTAAAGAGATACTTGACTTTAGTCATTTTTATTCATAGGGACATCCATTTTTTAACAATAACTTACAAACCTTTAAAGACAGAGCTGTTGTGAGGATTTTACAATAATCATGCACCAATGGAATATACAGTAAAATCTACATTACCCTTGATGCTGTCACCAATTGACACCAATCAGAGACCAGCAAATCATGCCGTGTAATCTCAAATACGTGTGTATAAATGCATAAATAAAAAATCGTTAGATGCTAAGAAAAACTACAAATAAGTTTTCAGATTTGTACATTTCACCATCATTTTGGTCATATTTGGTGGGATTGTAGCTGCTTCCCTCACTTCAGCCGTTAAGTACAATCCTGTATCTTTGTCATTTTGCCTGATTTTCAAATGCTTTTTGTTTTGCTGTTATAAAAGTTTTGAATGTTTTAGTTAAATTTATGAGGCTTTAACAAAGACTTTTAAATAAATCCTTATGGGAGAAATGCAATGAAATACTTTCAGAACCACTACTGCTTGAAAAAAAAAAATTGGCACGCACTATATTTTAAAGTTTATATAGTTCATGGCAAAAATGTAACCCTTTGAGAGCATTTTGTCTTCAAGAGCGCATGTCAAAAAGACGCCTTGTGCATGCAGTGTGAATTTCTAACAATGCTGCATAGATTTCTAATGCAGAATTTCAGTATCTGTGCATGAAACCTACGTAAATTTTACACATGAGGCCCGTGATCTGTGCTGTCAGAGATTTTACACCACAGTGTACTAAGACCGTGGTGGTTCCACGTGTTCCACGTTAAATCCGTTTGACTGACATTTACTACAATTCATCATTTCCGAATCACACTGACTGCTTTGCTTTCTGTCACCGTACCATGAATTATCCAAACGCCAGAACATCATAACAACCTGGAGTCTCTACACGTTCAGTAACATCACCTCCTCAAGCATGTAGCCAAAAACCAAGTAAAGCTAACCCTGACCTAATATTTGATCGTAATGTCCTTTTTTTGTTTTGTTTTTAAGCTGTGACAAACAAAACAATCAAACCCTCATTCGTGTTTACACCAGGTATGAACCAACACATCTCACCAGGAGAGACAAACCCGCTCACTCGCTTTTTCACGGCCTTTCCCTTTAATAACTTTTCCACACCATTCCTCCTTAAAGACCTGCGTCAGTGGGCACAGTCTAATCAGTGGCATTTCTCACGATATAATGTCTTCTAATGATATTTGTGGGTCAGGAGATGCGTACGAGAGGTTTGGCGCAAAAACAGATGATGTCAGCGCACTTTTGGTTTCCACAATGTGGTCTTGCTCACTTGACCTCCTCGGCTTTTCTTCTGCATGTCCGAATAGCTTCCGTTTTTTTTTTGTTTTTTTTGTCTGATTCGCTTGTTGCATGCTTGACTTTGTGCTACACACTTTCAAGCTCACGTCTGTCCTTTTTTATTCATTTAAATCGTGTTTTTTATGTAATTGTAATCCACAGTTTTGGTATTTTGATAGGAGCTTGTGTAATATTCAAACAGCTGTTTTCAAGTAAGTAAATAAACTGGTGGGAGGCTGTTTTATTATTTGTTTATTGACTTATTTACACGTTGACTACTTTTTTTTTTTTTACTGCACATGAACTCCAATCAGTAGTGACTGACATGTTGGAGGCTGCCATTACTCAGTAAAAGTTTATGCGCCCCTCTCCCCTCCTTCTCCCTCTCCATGCGCACACACAGCCAGAGTTTGATGAAAAGGCCTATTGAATGACTTTTTAACAGATGTGACTTTAGAGCTTTGGCCAGCCTCGCTGAAGTCCCTCTGATTTCCTCTCCATTCTGTCCTGGGCTGAAGCACAAGCTTGTCTTTCTTCCATGCGTCCTCCTTTGCTCCTAGCCGTCTGAATACTAATGCATAAGTCCCTCTGGCATGGCGATGCATGCACCCTGTCCTCCCCTTTCCCCCATCCATTGGCGCTGTGTGTATGTCTGTCTCTCTGTCCCACTGTATCCAGGCCTGTAACCTGCTGTATGTTGTGTTTGCTAACAAATATCTTGAGGACTTATGTGTTGATGCCTTCTAGGAGATGTGAGAGTGAGAAGTCAGGTAGGCTTTGAACCTGAGCGAAGAGGCTCGCACCCGTACCTGGGCGTCGATTTCCGCACTTTGCACTGTAAGTATTCAAATTAGTGCTCGCACACATTCTTACCTCTGTGTAGCGCAATAGGGAAGCTTCGTTTCTGAGGTATTTTATCCTAGGCATTAAATATAATATATAACTTTGATTCTGAAATTTTTGGAGTATTTGGTTCAACTCTTGAAAATCAAAAATTCGACGGATGAGCTACTGAAGCGAATCAGTTTGGCTCATTGTAATGCGTTTTTTTTTTTTTTGTTGAAAACCTCTAATATGCTGCAAATGTGGTCACAGTAGCGAAATTTCAACCAAATTTCGTTTCTATTTAAGTTAGTTTCGTATTATTGTCTCACACAGAAGTCCGAAGCGAAATCGCCACGAGGAAATTTTCTGCAGTATACACAAAACTCCCAATCCTGGATTTTACCTGCAAACATTACTGGTGTCATCATAAACAAAATGTATATTATATATAAATATATTTAATATACAAACAACTTTTTTTGCATATATATGCATACACGGTACACACACATTATGCAAACAAAAACTTTAATTTTGGATGCGTTAAATCTTTTAAAAACACTAAAATATAAATATTAAATTAATTTTGTTAAGAATTTAAATGGGATTTGCACTTATAGAGGACTGTTTAATTTATTTAACTACTCATTAAACATGAATTAAATAAACAGTTTTTTTATTTGTCAGTTTGAAAGTAAAGTCTATTTACATTTTTATTTTATTGTCTTTTTTTTTTTCATATGTGTTTATATAATTAACCTTTTATGTTTGTATTCCCATTAATATAATCTAACTTAATTATATAAAAGGCATTTTCCCCAGTTCTCAGTCTCTGTCTGTGTTGATCTACCAAAGCTGAATTCAGGAAAATGTACGTTTAGCACATGAAAAGATTTATTGCTCTTTTGTCGCGGTGAAATGAAACCGCTTTAAAGACTCTCTCCGGACTGGTTTTGTCTTTTGTGCTTCAGTCAGGCATGACCTCCTGTAGGCTGCCTGTGCACCACAAACGCAACGATAGCAACCGAAGTTTTAAACCGCAGGGGTCCCAGTCAGTAGGTGCTGGGGGTGGATTCGGACAAATAAACGAAAACCAAAAATACTAAAAGCTTCAAATTATTAAAGCTTAACTGTTTAAGGATACTAATTTTAAATGGCATTTTGCATCATGGAACTTCCATGTCCTTTTTCTCACGTGTGTGTTTGTGCTCAGCCCGTGCTGAGTCAGCAGGGTCGATTCCAGCTCGGAGGATCCGGAGGCTCTTTAGTTTCCAGCGACACCTGCTTTCGTCCCGTCTGCTGCGAGGAGCTCCACACCTCAACCCCTTCCATATCCTGGACGAGGACTACTGTGGTCAGGCCAAGGTATTGCACCACAAACACACATTGTGATAAAAGACTGAGTGACTTTCATTTGTATTGAATATTGAACATATGCAGTATGAATACATAACATGCATTTGTTTTTCATCTGTTCTCTCTGATCTTCTCACAGTGTATGCTTGAAAAGGTTGGAAGCTGGAATTTTGATATATTCCTCTTTGACAGACTTACAAATGGTAAATATTTTAATTCTGACGGACTTTCTTATTTGTGTGTGTGTGTGAATGTGGGATATACTTTACCTTCACTATATGAAGACACGTTTTATATGTATGTTTTACATTCTGTTGTGGACAACTCTGCCATCTGCTGGTTGAATCATAGCTGCGCAATATTGAGGATGAAGATTTTCCTTTGCTAAATTAATTCTTCCTCTTATATTCTTTATCATTTTGAAGGAAACAGTCTTGTCTTCTTGACATTTCACTTGCTGAACCAGTATGGCCTCATCGAGCTCTTCCAGTTAGACATGGTTAAAGTGCGTCAATTTCTAGGTAAGTGTTTTTCACGTTTATGGCGGAAACTAACAATGATTCTTTCTTTTATTAATATTATTTTTGTAATATTAATATTAAATAGCATTGTGGTATTTTATTAAATACATTTGATTAAAACAATGCAAATGTATGTTATATAAATGTATATGAATTTAATGTTTAAACGTTATTTCACATTCACACGATTGTAATTGTAGTAAAAAAAAAAAAGTCATTCAAACGAAACAACAAAAGAAAATACTTAAAATATATCAGTTTTTTTCATTTTAGTCCACATTTACTAACATAGTATTTAATAATAATATTAATAATAATTATTATTATTATAGTAGTTTGTAGTAGTATTTGTATTACATTATATTTATACTTATTATTACTAATATTATTATATCATTTATTGATTTGTTTTTAGGATGTATTTAGCTTTTTAGTAAAAATCTGAAATTCTTTAGAGGAATTTACAACATTTACAAGAATAAATTTCACAATAAGCATATTAATAAAGTATAAAAGTTGCTTACTGAAATACCTTAAACGGCAAAAATTAAAATAACTCCGCGCCCACATGAAACTATTAATTATGAGTCTAAACTTCGGATCATCTTACTTCATGTGGTTTTATTTTTATTAAAATATATTTATTATAATTTAAAAAATGTATTTTACATCAATGATTGAGGTTCCGCATGCCACAGCGCACTTATAATCAAATTAATTGTTAATTGTAATCATATTTATATTTATACATCATATTTAAATAATTATATGCAGTCCTAATATACTGCCTGTGCAAATCGTGCTAAAGCACTCTAAATGTTGTACACTTGGTTTCAGTTCTGGTTCAAGAAGACTACCACAATCAGAACCCTTACCATAATGCAGTCCATGCTGCTGATGTCACCCAGGCCATGCACTGTTACCTGAGAGAACCCAAGGTGATTGTCCCTGTAATAAATCTACTGTAATTGACTTTTAATGATAACATGTAGACTTACAGTCGTCTCTTTGTGTGTGTATCCACAGCTCGCCCAGTCCCTCACATCATTCGACATGCTCTTAGGGTTGCTGGCCGCGGCCACACACGATCTGGACCACCCTGGAGTCAACCAGCCTTTCCTCATCAAAACCAACCATTACCTTGCAGCTTTGTACCGGGTTAGAGCACCATCCAATGGGATTTAAGCACCTCTTTAGCTCCACAATCCTCTTTATGTTCTAAGTAAATTACTGTATTTGTAAACACGTCGAAATCAGTTGGCACTGATGTGTCTTTGTGTCACTGTGCAGAATACCTCAGTTCTGGAGAACCATCACTGGAGGTCTGCAGTGGGTCTGCTCAGAGAGACCGAACTCTTTTCCCATCTTCCTGCAGAAGACAGGTCAGTCCACTCTTTATAGCCTTTTGGTTACAGCTTATTACTCTACAAGCAAGTCATTTAAAAATGATTTTCCTTATAATTTTTTTTGTTTTATTATTATTTTTATTTATTTATTTATTTTTTATTATATTGTTTTTTTCTAAATGCTTATAAGTTATTTATGAGAATTATACATTTTACAATTATTAATTATAATCTGTAACAAATATTATAATGTTTTTCAACTCAATTTTGCGGTGAATTTTTTACGCAATGGAAATACTTATTTGCAATTTATTACAAGAATTCAAAATGTTATCAATAAATAAAAAGTTAAAAATGCTTTTTTCTGACTGTCTTTCTCCATTTAAATGACCTCCGTTATGATTTATGTCATGACTTTAATTGGTGTCTCTAACAGTCTGAGTATAGAGAGGCAGCTGGGGTCGCTTATTCTGGCCACAGATATCAGCCGACAGAATGACTACCTGTCCCGGTTCAGGACACATCTGGATGAGAACGACTTGTGTTTAGGACACGCTTCTCATCGACATTTCGTTCTGCAGGTGGGAATGCAGTTTCATTTATAGCTTTCTATACTGATTATATACCTACCAGCTTTGACTTAAAATCAAGTTTTGGTAATCTGCAATTCTGACTTTTAATGCACTTGAAGTTTGCAGTGTCCTGTTTTTAAGTGGAAGGGCTGCATACCATATTGTTAAATATAGACAAACACATTTTGCCTCCTAATAAAAGCAAACTGGCATGTGTTCCAGATGGCCCTGAAGTGTGCAGATATCTGTAACCCGTGTAGACCGTGGGAGCTCAGCAAACAGTGGAGTGAGAAGGTCACAGAGGAGTTCTTCCACCAAGGTAGGCGGTTCTCATGATGATCATGCTCTCTCTGTATGCTTTGAGTTCACAGTGTTTAGAAGCTAATCTTTGGGCTTTGTTGTCGTCGTCGTCTTCAGGTGACATCGAAAAGAAGCATAAACTTGAAATCAGTCCACTGTGTGATAGTGAAGCCAACACCATAGCCAGTGTTCAAATCGGTAAGAACCAGAACATTTCATTCAAATAGTGTATATAATAATGCAATATTACTACAATATAAAATGTACTTTTATATCTATACTTTTTGTATTTACAATATTTTAAGTATGTGTAAATTTAATAATGTAATGTGTAATTATGATATATTTTTTAATAAGGTCTGGCTGATGTAGAGATCTCTTTCTCTGTCACCAGGTTTCATGACTTACGTGGTGGAGCCTCTGTTTGCCGAGTGGGCACGCTTTTCAGACACGCGGCTTTCTCAAACCATGCTCGGCCATTTGGGCCTGAACAAGGCCAGTTGGAGTGCCATGGAGCCCGAGGCGTCGGGGAGCTCCGAGGAGGGGGAATCTGAACCGGGCCGAGCCACAGAAGAGCCCAGTTCCAGAGCCTTATCTCAGGGAAGCCAAGAGTCATGACACCCCAGCGCTCGCAGAACACCTCTACAGCCCTCAGCCAAAACATCTAACGTCACGTTTGAGTTGCTCGCCACTCATCTCCAACCAACCACTGATGATTTTTCTCTTTTTGTTCGTTCGTTGATTTAATTTATTTAATTTTAAGCGCTCATTTACCCTTCAACATAGAGCAATACATAGATACCTCATTTGGCTACTGCTGCAATTTTGGTTTCTTTTAATTATTGTATTGTATTTATTTAACCTTATTTGTTTTTTTTCTTTTCTTTTGGGCGTTACTAATTCAACTCTGATGCTTTGATTAGAGACTGTAAGGGAATGTGGGGTAGGAAGGAACCCCCTCCTGTGGCTTTTAAGTGCCATTTAGAAACATCGAATTGCTCTGAAAGTCATTTGAAACACCTTGAGTATTTAAAGGAGAGGTTTTCACAACCGCACCAAGAGACAATGTGTGTGAAACCGAGCGTGTGTGTCAGTGCTTCTGCAAATCAATCTTCCTCCTTGTGTACAAAAATACAAATGTGAAGAGCCCAGTCTTTTTGCTGCCTCTGAAGACTGTTTACACATGTTGTTTCTAACTGAATCATGTTAGTTCTGTGATTATTGCCTTTTAAGCACAGATGTGAAGAACCACTTGTAAATTTCTTTTTTTTTTTTTTTGGGAAACCTACTGCTGATGATCAATGAAATCTGTCGGACTGCAACCCTGTCGGTGTGACGCATCAGATGCCATACGAATGCAATTTGTGCTCCCGTTGCATCTCTCTCTCCCCCCTGTATTTCAGACAATGTGTTGAAGGAACATCGCTCCCTGAAAGGTGGCAGAGATGAACCCTTTCGACCATGGAAGAAGGTCTTGTAGCTGAGCAGACTCTCCATGGATTTTGCTCAGGGTTTCACCGGCCTGCTTATTTAGGAGAAACAAGGAAGTAAAGGTGCCTTTTGTAGGTAGCCACCACCCCTCTCTTACTCTCTCTCTCCTCTGTATTTTGTAAAGAAAGATAAGTCCTTCTCAGAATGTCTCAAAGCCACTCTCGTCTCTTCGGAAGACTGCTACACAATGCCTTAAAACTATGCACAAAGCTAAGTGACCAAACCAGCTTTCGTTTTCATTTTAAACGCATCACATTGTCCACAGTGCACTGTCTGACCCTTTGCCTTTTTGTCGTGGAGAGAACTTTATATATGGAGGACAATTTGTTTAATTATTTGATTTTTAACATTGAACATTCCATTATTGTGTATTGTTTTGGATTCTGTACAGAACGGACAGTTGTTTTGTTTTTTTTGTGCTTCCCTTGATATTTGGAAAGAGAAGAGGTGCTTTATTTTAGGTGATTTGTATTTTTGTTGTAAGTGCTGTAAGACTGTTGATTAAAAAAAAAAAAAAAAACTGTTTACAGTTTGTTGTAACAGCCATTTTGGGGAGACGACCTATGTGTCAAGCCATTTTGTAAAGGCTTTGCCGTATAACCTTTTGATACATACTTGTTGCAGTTGCATTTTTGATGAATAAAACTTCACAAAATGTTTCTCTACCAGATGGCACGAACTCAAGTTGTTCTTTGTGTCCAAATGGAACCAATTTAAAACATTGGAGAAATACAAAAAAAAGATTGAAATTTTTGGGGTTTATTCAAGAAATGAAAGTCCATTCAGAACGGTTCTGTAGTGTGAAATACAATGATCTCATTCAGGTAATTTATCACAATCCGTAATAAACCAGAAAAACATCTCCACAAGGAGATTCCCTTTAATTCTGAGGTACACGTCCTGTGTGCTGGCTGTTAAATCCAGTTAGAAAAGTCCTGTGTTGTAGTATAATGCTGGTGCACAGCAGACATTTTAGTTATGTGCAAAAATACAAATATTAAGGTACAAATGCTGTCCAAGAATCCTGACTGACTGAAGTTGGCAACAGACTACAGATAACAAGTTTAATGTCACAAACAAAACTACATTATTCAAGTGATTTATTACACTGGTTAAATAACTAAACTTCCAGAACTATATAATGGAAATGTTCCAAAATAATAAATTAGAACCTAAACGGATTTTAAATTAGCTCACATCAAAATGAGCAAATACTACTGACAGAGCCATCTAAGCCCTCTTTATGATGATCACAAAAGTGTGGTTCATATTTGCTAGTGGTCCCACGACAAAACTAAAGTTACTAGCAACTATGGATTGTACCTTTGAAGCAGACAACTTTGAAGCAGACAACTTCTGTGCAAACAAGTATTAAAAATAGACATAAAACCAATGATAAAGAACAATCCATACACTTTGGTGTTATTGTTTAACGTTATCCCTTCAACTGAGAGGATCCAATAAAGTTGAACTGTTGACCTTCAACAGATCCAAATAAATCCACATATAAAAATCATAAAAAGAACAAATTTCTCAGGTAACTGGCATTAATAAAGGAACTGGCTGTGGTACAAGATGTAATGATAGAGATGAACCTTTCAAAGTGCAAAATGACATAGATATCCAATAGGGAAACCAGATTGTGTAGACTTTGGCATTTGCACGCTCACCAAAAACAACAGTAACAACATTGAGCAGTTCAGATGAGTAGCTTCGTCCTAGCACAGTTTCCTTCTTCCAGTTGACTTTAACAAATGCTGTCCAAACTGCAAAAGAAGTGGCAGAAAATGACGAAGGCATCAAAATGAAAAACCTGATTTTTTTGAGTGATTTCTCTTACCAGTGGTGTTTCTACGTGTGTCTTATTCTCAGGAGCTGGCAAGTTGAAGTTTCCATCACATTCGCTGTCGCTTCGGTAGCGGTGAGCGAACTTGCGTTTCAGGGCTTCTGCGATTAAAGCTGCAGCATCTGTGGGCTCGACAGCTTTTGGTTTCGTGTCCTCTTGATGACTGGGAACGAAAGAATAATTGAAGCTTACTGCAAAGTGTTTCTGATGAGGTTTGTATGTCATCGCTATAACATTTACCTCTTAACTGAGCGCAGCTTCACTTTCCCTATGTCTTTCAGTACGTCTAGCATGTTGGGTAGCTCTGGCTTTTTAGTTGCTGAGTCTAGTGCTGTATTCTGTTCTGCCTTTTTCCCACGCCGCTCTCGGATGAGGTCAATGGCGGAATAGCTTCTCTGCATCCCAGGGGCAGGACACGGAGGAGGTGGTGGAGGTGGAACTGGAGCCATTGGTGGAGCTTGGGGTACAGGGGGACCACCTGGTGCTGTAGCTGAAACAACCCAAAAATTGTTTAATAACTAATACCAAAAAATACCAAGCCCGGAAGAGCCAGGATTATTATTTTTTTTTAAAACGCCATACTGTTCGTGTGAAAGAATAAAGTCATGTACCCCCAGGATGGTTTGGGGGTGAGTAGATTATGGCGAAATTTTCATTTTTTGGGTGAACTATTCCTTTAATGTCATAAATGTACAAATTTCTGCCTTGCTTTCAGAACTTTTAAAATTTAAAATAAAACTACAATTATCAAAACAATATAATGCTACAGTAGCACAGCAGCCAACCTGTGGATTGAGCACTTTGCTCCTGTGCCTGAACAATCTGTGCGATCTGCGCTCTAAGTTTGGCCAGCTCAGTTTCTAGAACACTGATTTTCTGAATGGCTTCATCGTTGATGACCTGACTCTGTGGTGCAGGTTCAGTCTGGTGCAAGCTGGGTAACGACTGCCGACGTCTCAGAGGTCTGCACTGCTGGGTGCGGAAAAACAACCCAGAGTCTGCCACAAACCTGCAGAAAACACATACGATGACTACGATATTCGAATTCTGTTTTCTAAATCAATTCTAAATCAAAATACTTCTTACCTTTTTCTGCCCGTGTCATCGCTCTCTTCTCTTTCCATCCAGCCCACATCTGCAAGTGTGGCCACAAGTCCATTAGGCCCATTTGAACTGTTGAGGAAACTCGCTCCTGCAGCGAATGGATGAAGCTACACGACCCAAAGACAGTTTAAAGGACAGTTAATTATTACAACAACTGCTCAGGGCGCTTTACAAGTCTCAGAACAATGACAAACAAACCCTCACAGACACTGAAGCACGTAAGCAACGTCAGAACTACAACAGCAGAGCAAGCACCAAATGTTTTCACAGCCACGGCAAAGAAAAAAGCACCGGGGAAACCAGTTTAAAATCACCTAGTGATTAATAAAGCGATTATTAATCACTAGCCCCTTTATTTTTATATTTATTATTTATATTTTAATAAATAAAAACGGCAGTAAAATAAGCACAAACACATTTTTTGGCCTGTATTTTTCAACAATGAACCAGGGAACTGACCTAAAGCTGACATGCTGCATTCCTGACATACAGGACAGCTGGAAGGAAGGGCAGAGAAGAGAGAGAAACAGAGACAGTAATAAAAGTTTCAAGGTGAATTTAATGTCATCAGGAGGAAAAGGTTAGATTGTGAGCTGAAACCTGTCCCCGTGATTCGTGATTGTTTATTGTAAGCATACTGATGCAATCCAAACAGAGAAGGACAGAAAAATGATGATGTGGGAGAACTGAATAACGACAGGCCTAAGATGGGGAACGTAAAAGGTTTTGGGAGGCAAAAATGCTATAAAAGTGGGAAAAAAGTATAATAATAAAAGGAACGAAAATAAAAAATACTAAAAGAGAAAAGGACTGCATTATAACATAACAGGCAGAATCTTTTGTAAAGATCATTAGAATTGTCTGTTGAGATGTTTTTGATGCATTTGAATAAACAGAGACTGATATTTCACCTGAAAATGGACACGAGGGCAAGGTGCTAAGGGAAGATTTGTGGCAATTCTTCTGACAATACTCCTAGATGATCCATACGCCTTTGATGATGATCCTACTGCCTAAGAGAGATATAAAGATAATCATTCTTATAATCACAGGTTAAGTGATAGCTAGAACTGCACATTTAATTCTGTGTATGCACTTACCAGGTCCATTTCTATCCGTCTATGATTTCCACTCATCTTGTAACTTCACTCACAGATCTGTCTCATCATCATCAAGGATCTGTTCTAGGTCATCTTCAAATCAGGGCCTAAAAAACCTTGTTAGAATCACTTTTACACTTGCATAATTTATTGAACATTTCATCTAGAGTACCCTGGTTATGATCGCTGTAAACTTTCAGTCATGCTCACATAGCAGAAGAGCATCTTGTACAAACGTGACTCCTCCACCACTCCAACTTTCTTAAACAGTAAACGTTATGTTTCAAACAGACTTTGCCCAACGTGATGTTCACCTTGGCATTTGCCAGAAAACACTGAAGTAGGCTACTAAACATTTTCTAGTCGTTGCTTCGTAACGCACCTGAGTGTTTGTCACTAATAGATAACGTTACCGCTAACAGATAACTTTAACTGTTAGTGAACTGTCTACAAACTTTATCACACTGGTTAAAGCCGCTAAAACCCAAGCGTTATTGGTTCAGTGTTGTATTAAACACGTTGTTAGTTGTTTACAGAAGCTGACGCGGTTTCGAATACATGACAATAAAATATCGCTACATTACCGTGTAAAGCGCAGTGTAATAGACGTAGGATCCTGACTACGCTAATGCTATCCAGCGGTTACCTGTGTTTTTCCACAGTGCGGGAGCAGACGTTTGGGAAGAAGGGCGGGACTTAATGATATTGGCCAATGGCGTTTGAGAATATTCCTACCATGGGTGGGTTCTATGAGTACGGTGTCAACCATTGGTTTAGAGTAGTGGATTGACAATACAACTGTCCAGTCATGAGTGAGTTATGACTCACACACACGAGGAATGGATTTACTGGATTTCGGTAGAGTGGTGGTTGTAGGATTACTATGACCAGTTTAAATAGAAGAACATTTTTATGTTATTAATCTAATTTTGCTTTGTTTTATATTTAGAACTAAACAAAAATTAAATCTAAAAACAAATTTAAAATCATTAAAAGTATTTTTCTAAATAAAATCGTATCCAGCCTTTATTTATTTATTCATGCGTTGCCCTTGTTTTGTGTATTGTACTGCATTGGTTTTTATGTTTCTTTCCTGCCTACATCATTTACATTTATTTTGTCATGTATAGTCATGTATTTTAAATCATAAAACATATTAATAGCATTTTTACTTACATTCTTTGTTATTTTTTATGCATTTTCGCAATACAATAAAACAATAACAAAATAATCAAATATTTTAGTGCGCTTTGGTTCCGATTTGCTTTGTTCTATATTAATAATTATATAATTTGCTTTAATTGTCATTTATGTAGTATATATATCACGTTTTCTTTTAGTAAAACCCTTTCTAATTGGTCAAGAACGCATGGCGTCATAGTCCACATCTTCCAATCAGTCGGTCTAAATCCAGGAAGTGTTGTAAAGGGTGCTAAAGGCTCCGCAAATAATGACCAAATATACATGACAGAACAGCTGTCATAGAGACTTTTAAGCATATTCATTGTCGTCGTTATTACACTAGCTACATCCAGTTGCGCATCCATCAGCAGTTCTTTTGTCGGCGGGTTTGATTCTTTGACTGGACAGGATCATCAGAAGCGAGGAGTCGTCCTGGGCGTGTTTGCTGTAAGGTTATGCGTGGACAACAGTGCCACAACACACACAAGGTTAACAAGACAGATACCAAGCAGATAAGAATCCAAAACACATTTATTACTATTATTTAGATTAATACAGGTGTGTATTTCTATGCGTCCTGATAGAAATAACGTTAGATTCTGCCTTCTTCTTTTTTGCGTGCTGGCATTGTTTTGTTCATAGAAAGAGATTCAGATCCACGCGTATTGATGTCTGTAGACTAAATATGAATAATAAATAAGCTCCAAATGTTTGCTTCTACATGCAGGTGTATGATTAACATGAGAATTTAAATTGTCATTGCCTTTTGATGCCGTGTTAGTGCTAGCCGGTTAGCACAGGCCCCATTCAAAGGCCTTGTAATGCTATGTTGTGCTATGTGAATCAGACATGACCATCATGGGTCATTCAGTTCATGAAGAAAGCCAATAATAAGCCACGTGTATGGCTCGTCTATAAATCAATGCAAAACGACACACGCGCGACAGCAATGCATATTGACGCATAGTGACGTCAGTCAATAAACATCAAATAATATATTTAAAAAAAACAAAAACAAATTTTAGAGGTTGATCAAACTTTTTTTTAAACCAGCTTTTATGTTGTTTTTATGATAAGTAAAAAAAAAAAAATATCATAAATAGTGTGTTTTCTGTCATTGACAGCATGTAACAGCAGTAATCCGGTTCTTATTTTATTATTCCCCTTCAGCTAAGATCTGTGTATTTCATGTGCATGGCCCTTGGTGTGGGAGCACCATGAGTGGGGAGCCTGATGCCTTGGCTGTGGTGAATCAGCTGAAGGACTTAGCTGCTGACCCCCTCAACAGGCGAGCTATTGTTGAAGATCAAGGCTGCTTGTCAGGCCTCATTCTCTTTTTCGA
Organism: Enteromius viviparus; assembly: GCA_032353835.1. Classification (NCBI taxonomy): domain Eukaryota; kingdom Metazoa; phylum Chordata; class Actinopteri; order Cypriniformes; family Cyprinidae; genus Enteromius; species Enteromius viviparus. Next base: position 11,742,747 of record JAUCNO010000548.1, on the reverse strand, counting down.
CCATCCCAATCCACAAGTCGTCTACTCTGCGCTATTGGTAAGATTTTTTTGTTGTGATACCTCTGCAGTCAAGACTTAGGCAGACGATTTTTTTGTTGTGATACCTCTGCAGTCAAGACTTAGGCAGACATTTCTTCTGTAGTGACCTGCAAATTAGTTTACTACCATGTTTGTGTGACGGTAGTTAAGGGTTAAAATTATTTTTACTTGTATGAACTTTTTTTTTTTTCTGGGAAATGTTATGAGTTGTTTGTTTATGGTTTATAACTTTAATTCAAATATCTTAATATAAAGCATAATAGACAGCTTTCACCTTTTTTTTTTTTATACCTTTAGACATTTTTTTTTACATTTTCAGTTATAGAATTTGTATTTTTGCAATTTGCATTTTTACTTTTTATACCACCTCACCCACCATATTACAATCCTACCCAGCCCCAAACAAAGCAATCCCCAATTAAAACACAATGACATCTGGGCAAAAAGAAAGGAAATATTAAATAAATAAATAATGCACATATACATAGCATCATTAAGAAAAAATATACTAAAAATAAAATAAGGGTATACATATAAATATAAAAATGTATCTATCTATAAAAAATAAAAATAAAACGTAGAAAAAAAGATTCTTGTACTTAATTTTTTCAATAAAAAAAAATAAAAAAACTAAATCCTTGAGCCAAATTGAAATAAAGGGGGGTTTCGGGAAAGTCCATGATAACATTTTTATAATTTTTATTAAAAAATATTTGTAAAATTTCCAAGTAGTTTTTTAGTATTTAAGTATAGACCAATCAGATCACTCAAAGCTTACCCAGCCACTATATTTGTAATAAATAATGGTATTTATTCATTATATTTCAATGATAATATATTAATATAATAAAATAACAGTGATAATAATAATAAATGATGATAAGAAAATCAAATGTATTATTTTTATGTATTATGTACATTTATACACATAAATGTATTATGTTTTATTGTTATTACGCTCATAATTAAGCAAAGTCCACTCAGGCATCTATAGACATGACACATTACTACCTCCTGCTTTACTTGTATCTATACATAATAATTTGTAACTTTGTATTATTATTATTTAATCATTCTTTTATTTTTGTTATTTGTTGTTATTGTAGAACAATGAGGTATTTGTATCAACCAATCACCTAATTTCTTTGCCAACCCAGCTGTCCATAGACAGATCACATGACTGCCACCTGCTGTCCAGTATCATTACAATGCTTACCCTAACTTCTCCAGGAATGTCTAGACCGGAAAGTGATTCCTGTCCCTCTGTAAGATGGACAAAGATGTCTCTGTCCATGTTCTCCAGTATGATTTGGGAATGTTCCAGAACATCTTGTTCTTTAGTGGAAGCAAGAACATATGGCATTCTGTGATATGGTCAATTTCACAAATGTCCTTATTTGATTTTTTTTTTTTTTTTTTTTTGAGAAATAGTGAAAAACAATCCTAAAAGTATAATACCAATTTAAAGTGAGATTTTGAGCCCTAAAATTTTAACCCTCACAGTTTTGGACACAACTTTATATTTTATCTCATTTAGAAGGACATCACACCTGTGGAGACATTTGGACAATGCTGGACTAACACACTTTCTTTCACACACACACACACACACACACACAGTAGTTCTTGGTGTTCTGTTAACAGATTTGTTATCACAGCGGTGCCTGGCGGTTTGCCTCTGTAATGGCCCTGCGTGACCCTTAATGGCTTTGTGTCCTTCCAGGCGGTGCGCTACCTGGCAGAATGCCGCGCCAACAGGGAGAAGATGAAGGACGAGCTGGGAATGATGCTGAGCCTGCAGAACATCATGCAGAAGTAAGTCACTCCCGTCACGCTGCCACAAAACATGAAGGCAACATGAGCCTGCTTTGCACTTTCCTGCAGAAAACCTCGTCCTGCTGCTTTAGTTGAAGTGAATTTGTGTGGTGGGCAGATTTGAAGCGCACGAGAAAGGTTGTCCTGTCATAAGCAGATTTGTCTGTTTTGAAGCTAAATGGGAGTGATGATGCAAGCTTGCTGTTGATGGGTAATGTGAACTGTCAAGCAACCTGTAGTGCAGGATTGCATTTGTTTGCTCACCATGGGTTAATGTCCAGCAGAGGTCAGTCTAAGACACTAAAGAGAGGATTCAGTGCCCATATTCAGAATATTTATCCAGAATGATCTTTATTCTCTTAATTATTTTGGCAAGCTAAAGTTACTTATTTTATTAATTGCATCAAGTGAGGAAGTTGCATCTGAAATTTTGTTTGCTGGTACAGAGCAGGTTGTAGGCATATACAATGACAATGAAGAAATTGATTTTTATTTAATAATGATCAATCAGTGTGATAGATTGCGTGCGTGAAGAAATTGATGCAAATGTAAAAAAAATTTAAAAGGAACATGTATGTTACATTATAAGTTATAAAAAAAAATTGTTTCAAAGAAATGTTGTTCTTTTATTCATCAAAGATTTTACAAAATGATTAAGCAACTGTTTTCAAAATGAATAATAATCATAACCAAATCAGCATATTAGTTACAATATTACACTTAAGCTTTCCATCACAGGATTAAATAATATAAAATAATTAATATGCAAATTAATCTTTACAATTGTTTTTTCTTATTATTATTATTATTATTATTTGTTTTTACAACATTATTGTATTGTCATTTACTGTATTATTAAACAAATAAATGCAAACTTTGTAAGCAAAAATAATTAGAATTTATCATTATAATTATTTAAATAAACTTTTAAACTTTTAAAAAACCTTTACACTCAAACTTTTGAATAATATTGTAAATATCACAAAATATCATGTTATTTAGCTGGTTATTAAAAAAGCTGCTGATGCCATATAGCTATATTATTGTCGTTTAATTAAAAATCTGTCAAATTATTTATAATAATAATAATGTATTAATAATAATAACAGATTTAATAATAGCAGTTTGATGTATAACAGTATTAATAAAAAGTTGTATTACAAAATAAACCAATAATACTTTTTGGTATTTATTTCAAATTCTTTTATTATTTCAATTGTTATTTAACTCATGACAGTTATTTAACTTATGACTCATGGAGCAAATAGTTTCAAAGCAAATCTGATTTACTACAGGAAAAAAAACGACTTATTGATGAGCCTTCTGTTTGTGCTTTAGAAAACATGAAAGCCGTGGTTTCTTTTACCTCATATGTCAAACTGCACTGTAGATGCCAACTGATTCTTTAAATATTCATACAACTGCTTGTTTTTGACACCCTTATGGCTAAGTATAGAGGCGCAGGAATCAAGGATCCACGTATGTGTGTGCATTTACTGCAGTTGAGGCTTATTCCGAGTGCGAAAGTCTGCAGGCTTTTAGACGGCAAGTGCCTTCTGTTTACATGGAGCCTCACAGACAGAAGTGCCAATGGTTGGCAGAGAGCTGCGGATCCTTCTCTGAGGGCGACTCCCTGCCCACCCCCTTCAATTCACTAGTCACTTCAGTTAGCACAGACGCCATCAAGGAGTGCCCTGCAGTTCCACAAGCTGCCCGTCACTATTTCCGGAACGACGACTTTGGGTAGAGGTCGTGTATCACCCCAGTCTGTGAAATTTTATGGCTAGAGGAAGTGAAGGAATCCTTCATCACCTCTTATGACACCGCAGAGCTCAGAAATAAGCTGTGCTAATGCTCAAATTAGTTTTTGTTGTTGTTTTTTAAATGAGTGTTCAGTATTTTCTCACATTGTGTTTTTAATACCAGCTATTGACTGCATAGGTTACTATACATTTGTTTCTTTTAACGGAAGATATAGATGCCATCGGCTTTCCCTCAGGTGTTCATGGGAACCTCGGAGGTCTGGCAGCTCAGATATGCCAGCGAGCAGATGTCCATTCCTGTAACTCTGCATGAGTGATGGCAGCGTTGCATCTCCCCCATTAGTGCCTGTAGGGCAAATCAAGATCCTGATGTCACGCCTGACCTCGAATGCTGATGTCAATGCTTTTTTAACCCTATTAAACGAACAGGTCACTTGACTATTGTTCGTTACCAAATAACTTGTTAGCGAGACTTTTGTTTTAGTTATTTGAGACTAAAATCCTGTCTGAAGGGGAGAGTGGGTTGATATGTGCTAGTGGGTAACCTACCTGATTAATGTTTGTCATGTGATGGATTTTTAAGACAAAATTCTATCCTGGTATATTTTATTTGCTCATTTGTCTTTTATATAAATCTAGAATATAATATAAAAATGAAATCTAAATATTTTGAAGATAATACAATTTCCTACTGCATTTATAGATGTATTTAAGAAAATGTTCTGAACAATAAGGCGGTTATAATAGAAAAGAAAAAGCTAATTTTATATTTCAATTTATTTATATATATATATATATATACACACGCACACACACACGAACACACACACACGTCCAAATCTGCCATGTCTGTGTTTTTCTCTCACAACCTCTAGAGTCTGAATGCCATGTCTGTGATATAATTTTCACAACGCATTTCCTTTTGTGTTTTAGCCAACGCGATATGCCGTAGATCCTCTTACCACACGCACGTTTAATATATTTTGATATATAAAAGAACTAAAGAAATACAAATAAAGAGCCAGATCACGTAAACCATTAAGACTGGCTATTGTAATATCAGTATCAGGTCAGATTACTCACGTTCATTTCTGCACTCGGTTACATGTTTTAATTATCAAAATTAAACGTGTTTACTACAAATAAAAATCATAATAGTTGAACTAGAGTAACCACACATTAACATGGTTTTGCTGCACTAGACATTTATCTTCACCATGGTATTTGTGATTATACTAATTGTAATCAATCTGAAAAATATGTATATATGTGTGTGTGTGTATGTATGTGTGTGTATACACACACACACAGGTTTTTTTTTTAGATGTGATATAGTTTAGTGTTTTAGTTTTATCTCTAATTCTTGCATAATTGGCAACATCCCCACAATATTTCATTAAATTTTATTTAAACCAGTATTAATTAAAATACATTAATGTTGTGAACATAATACAGAAACAGTGTATTTGGTCTCTTCGTACTATGATGCAACAAACTCTTAATTTTTCCATTTAAGTTAATCAGCATTTATGCTTATTATATTAAACCACATGGAATGCATGCCACTAGATGAATCACAATATTGTATGTGCTAAAGGTTAGTTGGTTTAAGCTCTATCAGACTGACTTTTCTCCAGCTCTCACGCTGGCAGATCTATGTTGTCTCCCCTTGTCTGCTGGAGTGATGACCTTTTCAAATATCAGCAGTGACAAGTACTGAAATGTACAATACACGATATTAACCCGACTAGACGAGAATATTTGCTCAATTATTTCTTTGTTCTTTAACACTGGCTGTTATTGCGTTTAATTTTGTCATCTGTTGTGAGTCTGACAGTGATCTGTGATGTGTTTCAATAGGGGCACGTCGCCAGGCGAGACCAAGCTGCTAGCGTCTGAGATCTACGAGATCCTGCAGAACTCCAGCAGCGCGGAGGCCGAACAGGCGGAAGCAGCCGCCTCTTGCAGAAGAAAAGCCCAGTTTTTCATGGGCGCAACGAACAAACGGGCCAAAACAGTTGTGCTTCAGATCGACGGGCTTGATGATTCGGTAATTGCGGTCAAACAGCTTGTAATGGAACCTGTTTAATCAGAGCGTTTGGAGATTCAGATGTTTGGTTCTGCATGATTTGACACTCTTGTGTCTGTGTAATTCAGGCTCGGAGGAGTCTTTGTGAAGAAGCCCTGCTAAAGATCAAAGGTGTCATCAGCTTTACGTTCCAGATGGCTGTAAAGAGATGTGTGGTGAGGATCCGTTCAGACTTGAAGGCTGAGGTGAGTTTACAGTTCAATCCATATGACCGTCTACAGAGTTTACATTAGCTAATGGTGCGTTGATACAATATATTGTATAATTAATTATTTTTAATAAAGTTTTTAAAAAGTGTCTTTTTTAAATTTTAATTAAAAAAGCTTTCATATAGTATTATTTTTGAATTACTACTTTTTCAACTTGGATGCATTCAGTTGAGCAAGAGACACTATTTGCATTTATGGTACTACAAAAGAATAAAAAATAAATGCAGTTCTTTTGAACTTTCTATTAATCAAGGAATCCTGAAGAAATATGCATCACAGTTTTCGCCAAATTATTAGCAGCACAACTGGCATCAACACTGATAATACTGAAATATCTTTCTTGAACATCAAAGCAGCATCTTAAAATGATTTCTGAAGCATCATGTGACACTGAAGCTTGGAGTAAGGTGCATCCAGAAATACATTTCTATTTTAAAATCGATTAATTTTATTATTTTAAATAATACTTTACAATATTATTAATTAAAAAAGGCAGCTTTGGTGAGCATAATATACTTTATTTCAAAAACATTAAAAATCATATTAACCCCAAACCTTTTGAAGAGTGGTGTAGAAAGAAAAAATAATGCATGTACAATTCCAGGTTTTGGTGTATTATTTTGCAATAATAAAAATAAAATTCTGAAAGAAGGGATTCTGTAGAAATGAATCACACTGATCACATGGATCAGATATGCTAGATAAGAATCTGTTTCAGTGTTTTTATAATTCAGTGTTTTCTGTTTGTTCATTCTCTTCTTCAGGCCTTGGGGACTGCTATAGCTTCAACCAAAGTCATGAAGGCACAGCAAATAGTAAAGGGGGAAGATGGAGGTGAGGTGAGTAAATCAAATCAGCAAAATGCACACAATAAACCGACTCCTCAACCAAGCATGAAAATGGTCTTCTACCTGCCTTCATGTCACACTTTGAACCTGATATTTTTTTGTTCGTTTGTTTGCGTTCCATGTAAAATCTCATGAGTTTCAATCTTGTCAATCTGACAGTTTTCAGACCAGGTGAGCTATTATTTAAAATCAGGTGCTGTGATTATTTTGTTGATGTTATGTCTGCATCTGTACTCAATGCTAAGAGTAAATGCAGTTGAGGGTGAACCCAGCAGAGAGTGACCTCTGATGACCCTCATCCCGGAAGGTCTTGGACGCTGCTTTACTATGCACTTCCTCCTTTAACCAGCAGGTGGCACAATAGATTGAGCAATGGTTTTATTGATGCCTCTGTTTTATATCTTGTAAATTTTCATGATACTGGAAATGTATTTGCTTTAAAGAATTAGTGTAGAAAGAATTTTTACTATAAAATTGCTACTTAATTTCACAATTACAATGAAACACAAGTAGCACATTGAACAAAAAAGTATAATTCTAAAATGCCATTCTTAAGGATGGCTTCTGCACCATTTTCAAGTCATGATGCAAAAGTAATTTAATCATTTTTATGAAGCAATTCACTGAAATAGGTAGAACTTAAGACAGGAGGTTGTCATATTGTATCATAAAGATGGTAAGGTTATTGTTTTAACTAGCAATTTGTACTTTCAGTTTTTTTATTATTCTAACTAATAAAAAATGTATGCATATAACCTATACATAACTGAATTCTGCTTGCAAGCTTAGAAATGATCACAAAATGGGTTATTCCCATTGCTCTCTTTCCCTCCCATCCAGATTGTAATCCCATTCCATGAGGACTCAGATGTGGTGGTCGAGCAGAACATAAATTTGCCGGATTATCTGCCTGAGGACGAGAGCCCATCTCAGGAGCAGCACAAGGCTGTGACAAGACTGGGCTCCATGCAAGATGGCGTGAGCTGGCTGAGCACGGCCGCCAACTTCCTGTCCCGCTCGTTTTACTGGTGACCCTGCGACTCCCCGCATGCCCCGCACCTTTACAACTCTACGTGCCAGACTGCCGAGCGCATCCGCAATAAACTTATTCCCTTGTTCCAACTTTAAAAAAAAGCCACAACCGGCGGCTGTAAATGGTACGCGATCCAACCTGCTCCTGAAACTCACGTTAGCGCTGCGTACGCACCACACGAGACACTAAAACCAGAGAGCAACCGGGGAGAAGTTCACAGAAAGCATTTTGTGCGTATCTGCTCTCTCTTATTCACTTTTTGTTTGTTTGTTCGGTCGGGGGAAGGTTTTCAAACGATTCACCACAGATTCTCTTCGTAGGGTTGTTTCGGCTGTGACTAAACAGCACCTCGGGGGGGTACGCCAGGCGGGTCGTACATTGAGGTTTTCTAAATTTCTACCAATTTGGGTGCTTTCTGATGTGTTCTAACACCTTCATCTCAGCTTTTCTTGTACATTTTAAACAACTTATTTTGTTTTCCAATTATTTGATAATCTTAATACCACTTTATTCATCAGCACTTTTCAAAGCATGCCGTATTTTTAATGCCTTTATTTTGAACCCTATTCCTTCTGTGTGTGCCTTTTGCTATGTAGCTTGTTGATTCATTTTCTCGGTTTTAAATCCTCTTTATTTAGCTTCGTCTGAACTTCTAAAGCCTTCTGAAGACGGTATTGTTAGGTTTGAAATGTGTAGCGATGGTTCACTCTTCCTCACAAAGCTGATTTCACATAAAACACAATTAACACACCAGCACTGGTTGGTGTGCGGTAATAAATATTAACGGTTAACGCATCCAATAAAGGTAAGCCACAAGCCAATAGCTGTTACTGTGTGTGTAATGCTAACCTTTTATGTTACAGCATGTGCCAAACACCAGATAAACTTCTTTACACTAAAAAATATGTTGTAAAATAGCTCTGACCCTTTAGGAAGTGATATTAAATACTTTTTTCGTTTTGTACCTTTCTTAAACATCAATGCCATTATCCTTTATGCCATGCTGACTATTTATAAAATGATTTGTGTGTGTGTGTGTGTGTCTTCCTAAATACCATAAATCATGTTTTGTTCAGGGCCTTTCATAAACATGGTCATTTTTAATGTGCTAGCCAAAAGCATGCTTATGTGCCCGTCACCTCTGCATGACCCCTTGAGTTTTTCCTGACCGACGGTGTCTTTTAACAGTTTAGATAATCGACTGACCTCACATATCGCATTCAGGACGTTCAGTCCGCTCAGGGATGTGTGTACGTTCTCCCCCAACTGATGGTCTCATGTACATGTTCCCAAACGGTGACCTGCACACATCGATATCAAAATGAGTTAAACCAGTATACGTCCCTGTCATTTTATTTTCACCTTGTTATGCTGGAAAGCTTGGTTGGTCGTAAATCAGTATCAGTGTTTTGCACCCTTTTGTATTTTTCCTCAGCAATGCTTTAAGACTGTTTTTTGCATCATGTCAGTTCAGAATGAGAATTTGTTACAGCATTAGGATGGAATCACTCAATGGCGTGCGTTTAGTTGGGTTTAAGATGAGATTCGAGGCCATCAGTGTTATATTTATGAACAAAATCCAAATTTGAATCAAGTTTTGCATCTTCTGTATGTTTGTTTCCCCTCATCTTGTACTGTATACCATCTTTCCTTGAAGCATTTTTAAGCTGCTGTTCACTGTTATTCCAAGAACGCAGAACCAGAGCCCACGGCAGATGGTAGATTTTAGTAGCTTCTCATGTACAGTGCATATTCGCTGTTATATACAAAGAGTTTTAGGACACACGATTCTTGGCTGTTCACAGTAATGACAAGGATTATTAAATAGATAAAATAAATTTGTCGTCTTGTTTTTTTTCTCTGGAAACTGTTTTATTAACCAATTTGTTACTGTAACGTTCTTATTTTTATGATTTGAGCTGCTCAAGGTTGCCCATGAATCTGATTATAACATCAGTTAAGCTTCTTACTATAAATTAAATCGGTTTGACTGTTGGTTTCAAACATGTGAATTATGTCAATAATGTCAATTACAACTGCAAGTTCAGCATGCAATTTTATATGGTAGTATTCTGAAAATATTAAAATGTAAGTTAAGTAAATCTCCTTTTGAATAGATTTTTATTCGTCAGATGGCGAAGCTGAATTTTCAGTCTTCAGTGTCACATGATCCTTCAGAAATTATTCTAATATGCTGATTTGGTGCTCAAGAAGCAGTGTTGAAATGGTTATGCTGCATAATATTTTTGTGATTCTCATGAGCCTTTGATTTACAGAAACAAACTGAATTCACAAATAACAAATAGAATTAATCATTGCTAATATTATTCAAAAAATGCCAAAAATCTTATTAGTCTAGTGTATGTTATTTTTAATTATACTATGGCAATTAAAAGCTGTCTAAATACTCCCTCTTAGCAGTTTGGCTACTTTTATTATGGTTTATCAATTACATAATGTACAGTGCCTTTCCTCATAGACATCCATTGTAGGCTAATTGCATTGCTGTAAATGTAGTATTTGCTTACTTAAAATCGGGGTCCAACCTCCAATCCCGGTGGGCATAACCAGCATCACATGACAGCTGAAATGCTGAGCCCTGCAGCAGTAGAAGAAGAAAAAGAGAGTGTTATGTTGGATGATGGGTGTAAACAGCCGTAAGGGATGCCCGCTCCCTCCAGCCCTGCTTAGACAGCAGAGATGTGCATGGCCTGCTGTGATCTATACCAGCGATGGCATTCGATCACTAAGCTTAAATTGGCAAATCAACACGTTCCCGGTCTAGTTTCTTTAATATTAGCGTAGCAGCATTAGTAGGGTAGTCCATGCTCCCTGAGACATCAGGACAAAGTCATTCTGCTTTGCTCCTCTTGAGAAGGCTGCGCAGAGAGAAAGCCGCAGGAAACCTCATCAATCATCACAGCACACTTTATCCAACATACACACCTTTATCTCTCTGTCTGTAAGACCCTAATGCCACTGAATCTGAAGTGGGTCAGATACTTCAACTGGGCCACAGGCCTGGAAGACGCGCATATGGTGACCATACTGTGCTCATATGGCAGGTTTAGCTGGGGGTAATTGTGTTAGTATTATGTGACTCTATAGGTTTTGGCTTTCAAAAGCCAGAGCTGCCTAGGGAGACCTCTGCAAGCCTCTGGTGAAATGTCTGACACTTTTATTATAGTAACTGTGTCAGTCATGACACTAGGGGGCGCTGGTTGGCTGTGCTTTACATGCATTTTGAGTGTAGCGAAGAACTCCTGACTAACTAAACGATCACATTTAAGAACAAAGTGCATGTATTGCCTTGTCATGTGCTTAAGTGTTTGATGACAGCTTTGTGAGGGCCGTGAGCAAGTGTTTATTGAGACTAAGGCTGATTTAAGACCCATTCTGTCATGCTTTACATGTCGACTTCTTCCCTTACCGCAGCAGTGAGAAAAACCCCAAGGAATGTGCAGAATTAGTGATACATTTTCTGTCATACTTTGGAACCAACAACCCTAAAGGATTTAATGTTGTTCTAGTCATAAAAAAAGTGTTTAATCTAGAGATGGGGAGTCGACTCCAAAAGAGTCGATTCCTCGACTCTCACTAGCCCTAGTGTCGGAATCGACTCCAGGTCAGTAATCGACTCCCAGTGTCGAGTGTTTTTTTCAAGTTCAACACTTTGCATTACACTAATATTAATTAAAATTCCTTGCTAAATTCATCCCATGAAACTTAATTTTCGTGTTAAAACGTTAAAAAATCTTAATAGAGTAACTGCTGATGTTCGCCCCTAAAAGGATGCATGTTTACATAAACGTGACGCAATGTCTCTATATGAACATGTGTTTTCACTGACGCAGGATAAAACACGTTTTAAGTGACTCAGCCTATTTACAGCCACTAAACACTCGTTACCAGAACACACTTCGCGTGTAAATATTAAGTCTGTACTTACAGCAGGTGATTGATGTGATTTTCTAGGCGCAAATGTATTTATATTTTAATTCAAAGTAAATGGAGTCGAGGAGTCGATTCCAATGACTCCAAAATTAGGAGTCGGGAGTCGGAGTCGACTCCAAAAAAAACGGAACTGAACACCCCTAACACCTACTCTACCTGAAAAATAAAAGCACTGTTTGTTTATATTATGTTTATTTGTAATGTCTATTTGATCAACAAAGATAAAATCACAACGATTTTGTCCTAAATATCTGCCTTTATATTTCATACTTTACCTTGAAAGGCTTTGTTTTTAATAAAAAAAGTCAAATTAATTTGTCTCTTCTGCTCAGACAACTTGTAAAATAGTAAAATCAATGACAAAGAATTGTGAAAAAACATGATATTTTTGAAACAAAATCTTAATATGATATTTTCTCCATATCGAACACCCCTAACTTAAACTATAGAGTAAATTAGAAGTGTAATGCAAAAAATATATTTTGAATTGTATTCGAATACAAATACCCCCCCCCTTAAACAAATACAGATACCAGCTCTAGTTCACTCTAACTTATAATATATTTAGTTTAACAGATTTACTAAAGCTGATGTGAACCAAACCATTGACCCACCTGAGTAATTATAATTTTAATTAAATACGGTATATTATAAAATAATAATGAGAATAATAATTTTAAAAAAATTTTTTTTGACTGTATGTCATGTATTTATTCACACATAAACTTAACATGGATCTGATTCATGGTCTTTTCTCTTTCTGTCTTCAGTCTGTGTAGATGCAGTATTACAGAGGAACAGTGTCT
>JAUCNO010000548.1:11719997-11730091 GCA_032353835.1 Enteromius viviparus | reverse complement strand
CGTGTAAATATTAAGTTTGTACTTACAGCAGGTGGTTGATGTGATTTTCTAGGCGCAAATGTATTTATATTTTAATAAAAAGTAAATGGAGTCGGGAGTCGGAGTCGACTCCAAAAAAAAAAACGGAACCGAACACCCCTAGTTTAATCTGACTAAATCAACCTGACGAATCAGGATACACCAGTGTGTGTACATAAATGAAAACTTATTTTTACATAAGCTGGATGTGTATGGTTTTATAATTATTAAAGTATGTTAAAGTAAGACCTGGTCCTGTGACACAACATTTAATTATCTCACGAAGGTAAGAGCAACGTTTTCAACGACTATTCAGCAATAGATAAATCTATTGTAATATCGACTATATGAGTTTAAGGTATTATTGTCTAATTATATAACGCAATGTTACATGTTTTAGTTTTTATTTTATAATTTTGTCAGGTAGGTCAGAAGAATACAGGTGAACTGAAGCACTTTATTGTGTTTTAGGTTGTTTTTAAAACACTACATTCATAAAGTCACTGAACTCTGTTCACTTGTGACCCCGGACAACAAAACCAGTCATAAGTGTTAATTTTCCGAAATTAAGATTTATACATAATCTGAAAGCTGAATAAATAAGATGAGATACAACTATATGAAAATCAGGATTCTGGGGGTACAGAAAAATCTAAACGCTGAGAAAATCACCTTTAAAGTAGTGCAAATGAAGATGTTATCAAGGCGTTTTACTAATCAAAAATTAAGTTTTAATATATTTTGGGTAAGAAATTGACTAAATACCTTCATGGAATATGATCTTTACTTACTATCCTAAGGATTTTTGCCAAAAAAGAAAAATCAATAATTTTGACCCATACAATGTATTTTTGGCTATTGCTACAAATATACCCCAGCGATTTAAGACTGGTTTTGTGGTCCTTATATTACATAAGGTAAACCTTATGTAATATATGCAGTATATATGCATATTCATTATACTCATAAACCTGATATTTTTCATTGTTTTACATTTGACTGAAAAGCAAACTGTCATGAAGACCTTTAAACTCACCTTGGACACAAATACATTGTGTTGTGTGAATTCCACTAAAACATGTTTTAATTTATTGAGTATTACAGATGCATCTCTTCCCTCCTCTCACTAGGCAGTTCATTTTATATGAAAAGGGAAGCAGATAAAGCTAGTGGCTCCAAACCTCCCTGGCGCTCAAAGATATCGACCACAGCTCCATATTTGTGCATAAATGTGTCGTTACTATCATGAGCAGTATTTGCATTGTTAATCTGCCTGCGGCCGGCGGGCTGATTGTGTGCTGATGGGAGAGAAAGGTGCATCTTATTGCCCAGGCAGTTTGACGATTTTATTTGAGGTTCAGCTCCCAGTCAATGGGATCGGCCGTAAATTACATTCTATGTCCGGGAAAATGATGTGACACCCGTAATTTATGTCAAATAACTTTTTGAGGATGTGAAAGTGTGTGTGTAATCAGCGCTGGTGCTGATACTGGAGATTTAATTGAAACATTTTTCTTTTCCTCAAAGGCTGATGGAATGGCGTCTTGTTGTGTAATGTTCTGTAATGTTTCATTTTAAATCTAGGGTCATCATCTGGCTCAGAGAAGGTCATAGATTCAGCAGATCGTAGAATGGAACCAGCTTTTTCACATACATCTATCTTCAGAACTCAAGATACAGCAAGGTTAGTTCAGTGGGTCTTGTGGATTTCTCAAAGTGTTTATAAGGAACTGTTTCTTATGTACTTAACCATTTTTGAGTATGTATATATTTTCATGACGACGAGTTAGCAAGCTTAAAACAGTACTGGGTTAAATAAAAAGCAATCTAAGGCTTAAATCCCATCTCATTTTGTAAAAACCTCTAAAAACATGCTCACATGTATTTACAATCAGAAATCTATGGGGAAAGACATTTTGAAGTGTTTAAAACGTACATTTAAAGCTTGTAATTTATTTTAGTACTTGTAAGAATGTTCATTATTTATAACATGGGACTACTTTTCTCAGTGGATGAACATCTGGATATATGAAACTGTAATTGCTGATAGTATAACATTTTGCGTTATACGTTTAAGAATTTTTTGGGGGTTGGTAAAGTACTTTATTGATAAATGCATTGGACATAGCTTTGTGCAAAGTTGTAGATGATTCTGTCGTAACAGTTCCAGGCTAACACTTCAACGTTTAACTGTTATCAAGGTCTATGTAAAGTTGTGGTGTAAGTAGCAACAGATCTGTATCTTTCATATTGTGACTAGTTCAAGTAATGGGTTGTCGAAAAAGAAAAAAATGGAGATCTGGGATTTAGTTCTGTCCATCATTAGGTCAGTCCATTTGTCGGCCATCTTGGTAATGTTGGTAATAATCTTGGGGGAGCCTAATTTCTAGTGGTTATCGTGGTTTTGATTACAAAGACCATCTCTGCATTTGATAAATAAATAGTTTAATCAGTATACATTACTCTGTTCTCCTACTTGATAATGTTCAGTGCTTTTGCTACAATCTGTGTTGTTAAAAGCGCTATAGAAATAAAAGTGATTGATTGATTGATTAATGTCTCTGGACTTGGAATGGGAAAAACTGAAATCACAAACATTGGTTATCAGTAATGCATTTCAATAACATCACAAAGCAATCAAATCTGACAGAAAAGGAAAGGACTCACATTGTGCAAGAATTAACCTTTAAAGGCGGAACTGCTTTTCTCGGTGGATAAACATCTGCGTAATGACTGTGAATGTAAGATTATGCAAAACTAAATAGTATTTATTTGGGGTCACTTAAATTACGTTGTATGTTTAGATTGATAAAGCTTACTGAGCCTCGTGCAAACATGTTCAATGTTTTAGTGTTATCATATACCTTTGTATTACGTGAATTTGAGATTATTGAAAAAAATGTAAAATTATTGAAGATTATTTGATTTTGAAAATTAGTTGCTAGACTTTGTAAGTGCATTAACATAAACACAAAGGGCCGGTTTTCCAGATAGGAATTAGATTAAGCCAAGACTAGACTTTTGCTAATTTAGGACTTTTAGAAACATGTCTTACAAAAATTCATTATCTGTGAGCATTTTAAGACCAAACAATGTCAATAATGTATTTTAAGATATCTCTGTGCAAGCCTTGTCCAGTTTAGACAGCTCTTAACATTTGTTTTAATCTAGGACTAGTCTTAAACCCTGTTCCGAAACTGTCCCAAAAAGTTAAATTCTTATAGACGCTGTCATAAAGTTTAAATTTAACCTACAGTAGGATATCCTGGCATATAACGTGACACTTAAACAGCTCATGTTATGTTTAAGGCGCCCTGTGCGTGTGATTTTGCGTCTGCCCCCCTTGGGCTGATGAAATGTGTGAGCACAGGAGATGATAATAATTGTATCCATAGCTCATTACAGCTCCCAGATGATTTGAAGCCGTCGGGAGAGCACTGTCCTCTAACACCGCCACGGCCGCGCGGCACCACTGACTTCAGGCGCTGATTGGTGGGATGAAATATTGCTGGAGAAAATTAAAAGGTCCCTGTGTCAAAATAATTCATGACATGCATATCTTCCGGCCTGATGAAATAGCTGATATCTGGATTAGAAGGATAATAAAAGCGATCAGGCTACAGTTAAACTATTTCGGCGGCGGAGGCGTTCATTTTGTCAATGTCATGCGCGGAGGATCGCAGGGTCAAGTTCTGAGCGTGGAGGAGGAAGTGTGTGTGTGTGTCTCAGTGACAGAAAATCAGTGTATGCTGCGGGTCACTCAATATCCCACCTGCGATTTGAATATCTGCTATAATTGTCCTAAAACGTCCCATCAGTGGATCTGCCGGACGCCATTACGGCTCAACAATATGGTGTGACATTCAAATTCCCCCCAAATGACAGGTTATTAGAAGCAGGGAGCAGGCGGCATGTAATTAAGCACCATAACTTTGACCTGTAATGTGAAGTGATGGCAGGATTGTAATAGGTGGAATGAAAAAGACACTATGTTAAAACAATGCAGGGGAGAGAGCGGATCACTGAAGGGATTATTTGCTTCTCCTTGGGTTTATCTTCGTAACGGCCTGTCAAAGAGATTTCGGAGATTTCTGACCGTTTACTTCAAAGGTTATGGGCCACAGTTATGATCACTTTGGACGTGATGCTTGCTCTGCCTCGAGCTTGGCTGACGATATATGATTCAATTGAATTTTTTAAAGTGCAGTCATGTGAAATTTAATTCTCCTGCAAGGATGAAAAGACTTGCCACAACCACCTTTTACTGTGGTAATGATCGCCCTGTCTATTGTGTGCACATCGCTGACTTTTTTAGAGGAGAAATGGTCTAAAGACGTGTTGTATAAATCAGTTTTAAAGAGAGTGATATAAATCTTTTTATAGTGGGATTTTATGTCCACAGGATCCATGGCAAGTCAAACGCGATGCAGGAGCTTTAAAGAAAACTGGCTAAAGTAGCAGAAATAAAAGTTGTGGACTATTAGTTCAGCAAAATCACATCAGTAAATCTGATTCTAGGCCTCTACAACCATTTCCACTTGTTTGGTTTTGATGTTAAACTCATACACATTGAGCAGGATGTGTGACGGTCGGTCAGCATTTGGAATAGGGGTTTTCAGACTGCAAAAAATGGCTTATCTTATGTAGTATTTTTGTCTTGTTTCTAGCCAAAATATCTTACAATACTTAAAGCAATTTTACTAGATAACCAAAATGGCATTTTGTCTTGTTTCCAGGGGAAAAAAACTAAATTAAGTGTGTTTTGCTTAAAACAATACAGTCATATGACAGTGGGGTAATATATATGTATATACATATGTATTTTATGAAACAAAATTAATTGAAAACACTACAAGAAATAACTGGTAATTTTTAACTCTACATTTAAAAAGTAGTAAATAAAAAAATGTATTTGCATGTGAATAATAAAC
Source organism: Enteromius viviparus (assembly GCA_032353835.1). Classification (NCBI taxonomy): domain Eukaryota; kingdom Metazoa; phylum Chordata; class Actinopteri; order Cypriniformes; family Cyprinidae; genus Enteromius; species Enteromius viviparus. The sequence continues at coordinate 11,725,142 of JAUCNO010000548.1, read as the reverse complement.
ATGGTTTCATTATTTTATTGCTAAAAGTTGTTACCTTTTTTGTGGTTAATTTTTTGTATCATAGAATGATTTTTGTTTTGTGTATTTAAACTTTTTTTTATCCATCTCTCTTTTTAAAATTGTAAAAACAGTGGTATAAATACTTAAAGTAAAAAAAATAAAAATAAATATATATATATATATTCGGAAAAAAAATACAAATACTACAATAAATAACAGAACATTTCTTAACTGTAAATTCAAAAATAATAAATAATATATTTCATGTTATCAATTTGTAAAAAAAAAAAACCTGTAGAATTTACTGTGTGCCTTTGGAATTCAAAAAGGTGTTTTAAAAAGAATAACCAGTATTTTATTATATATTACCATTTACACTGTAGAGTCATACTGCTCAATAAGAAATCAATAAAAATATAATTTACTGGCAAAATGGTGAAAGTAAATATGAGAAAAATCATTCCCAGGATCCCTGCACAAGTTTGCTTTAATTTTTAAAAAGTCTTTGTTGTAAGTTATGTGCATTATACATTTAATTTAAATGAATTAATATTACAATATTTTTGTAATAAAAATTGATAGTTGTCACCTTTTGTTGTGTTGATGTTTTAGCAACCACTGTTGCCTGTTTGTTTTTTGTAGCAGGATTTTTTCACATTCATTACAGCATATGTAAACTTGTTTTTATCCACCTCTCTCTTTAAAATGATAAAAACAGTGGTATAAAGACTTAAATTAATCTGAAAACCAGTGTCATACTTATACAGTAATAATCCCATCAGTGACAGATTTATGTTGGCCTGTGTAGTCAGCCGTTAGCCAAAGACAAATTTAAATAGTGAGAGAAAACAATGTGTGATTTTCAAGCATATCTCTTATGTGCCATCAGTACAGGCTCACGCTGGCTTCATTTCCGGCCTCGTCCTTTTTGAAGAGCAACTGGACGTTTTGATGAGCAATAGAACCCATCTGCTCCTTAAATTCCTCCAACTGGTGTGTGAATATGACGTAGACTATATGTTCAGCGAGAACCCTCGTCCTTCTGTTACCTGGACTTCGCTCTGGGAAAGTATGGCAGATTTTCTGCCCGTTTGGCGGCATCCGCCTTGGAGAACGAATTCATACCTATGACGCGTCTGCCCGACCCCACAACTGTCCCTCGCGAAGGCGAGCTGGATGCGGCAGCGCGTTAATTCAACACGCTAAAGGCTCATCTATTGTGTGATAGTAGGAAGACTGCTGAACAGAAGGTCCGCTGTCTCTCCACACTCGCCGTGCGAACCCACCCTCACCCCCTTTCATAACGATGGCAGATGGCTCCCGATGAATCCTTCATAATCATGTCAGGACGGCTTCTCCAATCCCAATTCATCTCTTTAAACACATTTCAGCAGACAGAGAATTACACAAAAGATAAAAGCAGCCACCGGACGACAAAGACAAACAAACATCCGCTTGGCGAGCAAGTGTTCCTATTCCTTTTAATCAAACTTGGTTGCGTTGGGGCTTACGAGTTGAAAACACGATTTTCCACATAAACTATTGACTTTTTGTATTCTTTTGTCTGCTAATGTCAAACTCGGCCCATGTAACATTGTTAATTGTGGTTCAGGTGAGGTTTGTCTCACCTCATTTCAAGGTCATGCACCACTAAGGCCATTTTCTTGACTCAAAGGGCACGTAATTTCACAGCAGTGTACTCCTCATTAATCCCTCCTGAGTGGGTGCTTGGGAAGTTCCAGATCACAGATTTGTTTTGCTCTTGTTTTCTGACTCACTGCGTCTCACGGCTCCACCGAAACATTAACCCCTGCACCCCACCCCGCTAAACGAGTGCGCACACACTTGCGCGACAACAATCACAAAGAGGCTCTTTTCGCTAATGTTCCGTGTTTGTGGATGAGTTACTTTGGAGGGTGTGGGAAAGATTGACGGTCTGGCCTGGTGGAAATGAATACAAAAATGTTTGGTTTTGTATAATAGTGGGGACTTCTAGTGTTTTTATACTGAGCTAATGGCTCACATCCATCTCATAACCTTTTTTAGATTTCCATAAAGACATTATTTTGTGTGTTTTAGCACATTTTTTGTTTCCTGGAGGCTGTTGGTCAGCATCATGTTGGTGATTAGGTTTTAATACAGAGGCTGGAAAAAAATGATATTACTTTGGTGCTTGTATATATGATAATAAAATACTCTGAGCAATTTTATATATAAGTCTCACTTTACTTATAGGATAAATGCTGTTGTCTGAGCCCAGTATCAACATTTTGTTGCACTTTCCAGCATTTGTGTGTGCGTGTATCTTTGTTCACATAGTCCAGCAATTTTCACTTTTCATTCCTTTTCATTTCTTTCCGCTAAACTTTTGTTGATGCATGAATAATTTATGAGGGAAACCAAAGCTCTTTCATCAACATGAAATAACAATTTGCAAATTTATGGAAACCACTAATTACTCGCCTTATTTGCCGTGACTATGATATTAAATATTCATAAATGTGTGATTATTTTCCTGATTTGTCTGTGGTTTGTTTTCAGACACCATTTTCAATAAATGAGATGCTTTGCAGCAGAAAAAAAAGCCAAGGCAGAATAAAAATGTTTTGATTCACGTCTTTCGCGCAGAACTTGTCTAAAACAAAACAAAATTAATGTTAACCCTTCGCGCCAGATATTCCGACGATGGTTTTAAAGCCAACTGCAATATTTTATAAAGCTGTTACTGAATTTATATCTCATCTACAGTTTATGGGGATCTGAGTATCTCAGACCACTAACCACAGCTGACAGCATTTTGTAGTTGTTCTTTGTCTCTAAGGGCTCATCTGATCTCTCAGTAATGGTGAGATGTTGGATCCCAGCTGGGACTTTTAAATGAGCCCCCCATCACCGCGTCTGTAGGTAATGCCAGCGTTTAACCTTAAATTTACGACTTTGTTATATCAGAATTAATTACTGATAGTTCCAACAAACTGAAATGGTGCTGACGAAAACACTAAGCACAGGCAATTTAGCTCTATTTGCACATTAATTTGGGCCCACCTGTGATGCTCACTGTGCTGAGTAGCTACATCAGTTTTCATTACGGCTCACGCCGAGTGGTTTTAGTTGAATTACGGTATTAATTATCGAATTCACAAGGTATGAGGGTGACTAACGCTCCTCCGCAGACACCTGTGAAAGTTTTCCTTTCCTCCTGGAGACGGTTTGCATGTCTCCTTGGCATAACCTTCAAAAAAAAAAAAAATCTGGTAATGAGCTGTCATGATCACCCCGTAACATTCAGGCTGTTTTCGAGATTTATCCAGCAAATATCAAAGCAAAGGATCTCAAATAAGCTGAAATTATAACACGAACTTGTTCTGATTGGGTCAGTCTGTCCAGTTTCTTCTTGACAGGTCGGGGTCGGGAATCAAAGAAGGCCGTCATTTAGCCCTTGGCTGGATCTTTATGTTGTAAAGTGCTGTATTAATCATAATCACACAACACCATTAGACTATGTCATTCTATTACAGAAATCACATTATCATACATTTCATTAATTAAAGTCTAACCCAGTCAACCTACTCAGAGAGGTGCCACCTCCAGAGGGGAAAAGCGGAAGGGATAAGTAGTTGAGAGTAGAGGTCAAAGGTCACTCTACTCTCCAACATGACATAAAAGAGGTGCGATATTTGCATGTACAGGGCTTTTGAGGCAACTCCGGCGGGCAGGTTTTGATGGGTTCTTCTCCTGATGAGTGTCCTCTAAATGCGGCTAACAGCTGAGAGATTTGAGGTACAGGTGAAGGCACAATTACATCCTGGGTCAGGCGTGACATAGGACAACAAGGCTCAGACAACTCCTCTGTTTCTCAGAGGCCCCCCAAATTAACATGGAGTGGTCTGGATGAGTGGTACCTGTCATGGACACCAGTGTGACAATGCTTAAAAGTGTGCCTCTTTCCAGAGTGCTCTCCATGCCCCCCATTTATTCCACCAAGATCGTCATTTTCTCAAGTACACAAACAACTGAAATTATTGCAGGTAGCTTGCACTTCACTTAGCTCTTGTAAACACATGCAACTTCATGCGAAACTGAGTAAAATTGCACAGATACAGCCCAGTGAATTCTAAAAACTCTTGTGTGCCTCATTATATTGTGAGTAGAGGAATGTGAAAATGAAGGCTGGTGTCTGTCAACAGTTTTTGGAGTGTTTATCCACAAAGGTTTTGCATTAGATGGAACGGTACTCTAAATTTTAACACCATAAGAGATGTAGTAGCAGTGTTAACGTTTTTATAATGAGCATCCAAACTGCAGCGGCAAAGGTTGCAATTAAAATATCACGCAATGAACTGCCATAACCCTCTAATTATGAGAAAAATGTGACAAAATATAAAACTAATTCTTTTGGTTAAAACATTATTCTGAGTAACATTATTTAAATTGCTGATGCCAGATCCGTATTGGCGCTGCCCGGGAATACTTGCTTCTGATGGGTCAATAACGTAGCTAGAATTTAACCCCATACTGTTCACCTCAGATAAACCAAGCAATGGCATAAAATAGCATTTCTCGATTGTCCATGTACAACTCTGCGGTGTCTTTCTTTTTTTAGTAAAACGTGATTTAGATATCTAGATGCCTGGTGCCATCTTGCGTCTTGTAATGTTTGTTTACCAACAGTAAAAATAATCTAGGAGAACCTCCTGCTTCAGTGAATGTAAAACTTTTGTTATGCCTAGAAGCAAGATTACATCAAGAAGATGACGATTTCGCTTGGACAACCAACTAACCGGTAATTTATCAGTTTAATATAACAATGTATTATTGTAATATTGTAGCATTTTGTTGGGACGCCAATTTGTTATTATTAACTTACTTTGTAATGGACAGATTAATTAGTTAACTTTAAGTATGATAATATAGTTTTTTATATACGTGGTGGAGTATTTTAGCTAACGTTACCATAAGCTAAGTTAAAGGTGCTCTATGAGATGTTGCAGGATTTTAGCATGATTTAATTTTTATATCAGACCGTATGCATCACCCCTTGATCGTCTTGCTGTCTCCCCTCTGAATGCATTGGGAAAAAACCCGGTCTCGAAAGACAACACAGAGGCTGCAATACCAAAACAAACACTATGGGCACAGGATGTG
>JAUCNO010000548.1:11676653-11688878 GCA_032353835.1 Enteromius viviparus | reverse complement strand
TGCTCTTTTTTCTTTAAAGATTTTATTATCAATATTATGACTTTAATCTCGTAGTTTTAGATTGTTGTTTTTTTTTGGTGGCACTAAAATGTCGTTGTACATCCAAGATCAGGACCAGTCCACAACAATCAAATCCAGCTAACTGAGTTAGCGAGGTATGAAGAACGGACCCCAGAGCCTGGATGTTTTTAATGAATCAGAGCGTATATTCATGATTAGTTTTATGAATCGCTTTGTATTAAATCAAAAACATAAAACAGGATCAGTATATTCTGAATGCTGAACAAATTAGTCTTATGAGTCGGTTGGTTTTTAGTGAATTAAACACAACCCAGTCTGATTCCCAAATAAATGACTCTTAGGAGTTTGTTCTTTTTACTGAATTCAACAACACAGCCCAGCCAGTGTAGTCTTTAGCCAGTGTAGCCAGTGTAGTTTCTTACCGAATTACTCTTGAGTCAACTCTTTTTATTGAATCAAACACATACAGCATGACTAATGTAGTTCGATTCACAAACAAATGATTCTTTTGAGTCACTTCTTTTTACTGATTCAGCACACACAGCATGATCAGTGTAGTTCAATCCCCAAAGGAATGGCTCTTAGGAGTTAGTTCTTTTTTTTACTGAATTAAACATACAGCACAACCATTGTAGTCTGCTTTAAATTATTCGTAGGAGTTATTTATTTTTATGCGAATTAAACAAATATATAATACAACCAGTGTAGTCTAATTCCTGAAAGAACAAGTTGGTAATTTTTACTGAATCAAATAAATACAGCACAACCAGTGTAGTCCGATTCCCAAATTAAATAGGCAATTTGAAAAAATATCAAATTGCCTATGAGCCTTTTATTAAAAGCCAATCAACATTGACGTGCAATGATTGTGCTCGGGTGCAATCACTGTGTGAGTATAAGAGGGCACGAGCACAATGCACATACAGGTTTTTGCTGAAGAGCTGTAGCCGGCGTCAGCGCAACCTCAGAGACGTGGTGGAGAAAGTGTGATGTCTCCGTTCCCTCCTTCAGGGAACGTGGGTTACGTTGAATCACTTGGACGTTACATATGGGAACACCCATGGAACGTGCCACGACTCTGAGGCCGCGTTACGCGGAGATCCCCCGCCAACTGGCAAGACTGTTTTAGTTTTTCCAGTTCATCAGCATGGAGTTCCTGCATAGCCACTCTCGTGCAGGAGCTGCAACACTTAGCCTGGTAGACCTGGAGTTTTGCCAACGTGTGCATGGCGGTGGCGGCCTGCCCAGCGCCATAGTAAGCCTCGCCATCAGAGCGGACGACAACTCACATGACACGGATGGGAGATGCGGCTGGTCACAACAGGCGGAGGCAGCGCGCGAGCATAAGTGCACCGCAACCGCACGCTCCACCTGACCAGGCAGCTCGCCGCAGCGCGGGAAGGATGCAAGGGGAGCCGTCTTGCGAAAGAGAGGTGGGACTTCAATGTAGCCATGGTCATACGCTCGCAATGAACGCATTGACCATCCACAAAAGCTGTCTCAGTGTGCACTCGGCCCAGACACGCAAGACAATGATCATGTCCGTCCAAGAGGTGAGAAAACTCTGCATCCAGAAACGCACGGCTGGTTTGACATTCTCAAAAAGAACGCTTCACCAACCGTGGAAAAATTCGCTCTTTCTCTCGGTTGCCCAGCGAAGACCTAACGCTGCAACTCCGTGCACTCAAAGGTCTATTGCTCACTGGATATGCAAGATGACTGGCACACAAGCATTTAAAAAGGCTACCAGCCCACACGCTGTCAGACAAGAGAGCAGGAAAGCAGGAACTCTTAAAATAAGCACTCTTCCTCGATCGTTCTCCAGAACTCGCAGAGGGGGTCTCCTGTAGCAGCTCAGACGGCGAAGGCTCTGAAGCAAAAATCTGCATGTGCACTGTGTTCGTGCCTTATACTCATACTCACACAGTGATTGAGTGAACCTGAGCCCATTCAGTGCACGCCAATGTTTATTGGCCTTTAGTAAAAGGCTCAGACAATTGGTCTCTCTGGCGAGTTCCCATATATCACGTCGAAGTGATTCGACTGAAAGGGTAACTAACACATACTAGAAAAGGCGATTTGCAGAGATTTATAAAAAAAAAACCTTATACTCAGATCTTCTGTAGATGAAGCTGGATCATGAATGATTTGCGTGAACATAGCAACATTAAGGTAGATCGGAGGCACGTTAATCCTCTGTGTTTTTAGTGGGAGTAAATGAGGACTGATATATGTATTATTACATCCAACAACTAAACACTTCAATCACTGAATCAGAGATCACTTGTCTTCCCCTGCACAAAAATCAACACAATTGTGAACTGATGACAGATCACTGAGGGCGGGTCTAAGGTATGACGGTCTTGTAAATCAACTATCGTGGGAGGGGCCTGTGCAGAACTATGTAATTGTAACTATGTAATATGTAAACGATGTAATGCCAGGAATCTCAGAAAACCCTGTTTTGAGAAAAGGTATTTTAAAATAGGGATTAAAAAAAGCAACTCTTATGTGGATTTTTATCATTATCAAATTAATGTGTACATACTTCCAACACACATTTATGTTCAAACAACTCGTAAGGTGAATTTTGCATTCGATGACGCTTTAAAGCTCACTAACAGGTTGTTCTACATTGGAACAGCAAATACCTAATACTTAAACAGCAGTAAAAGAATTGTCAATGGAAATGTTATAATTAAAAGGAACCAAAATTGAATTCTTTACGATTCCCTTTATTTATAATAGTCTCGAATAAAATGCATCGCAACACACTTTTAGTTTGATACTGCCCTGTCTGCATGATATTATTTTCTTGAAATAGAAGCAAAGCACGGCTTGACAGCTTCCTAATTTACTTGTGTCACTGGGGCGACTTAATTGAGCAGCAGTCCTTCTGACAGCACGCACACAGACGGCACAAGAAAGGTGGTGGTGTCTGCTTTTTTGATGCACACAGAACAACCAAGGTCACTTTAATTAACTGCCAAATTGCTATTTAAATGATGATACTGATCACTCACTTTGCAATATAGGGAAGCTACTTGCTGTCATGGTAATTTAGTGCCATGGGGGAACGGACGTCTCATGTCCTGCCACATAGCAGGTTTTATGTCTCTGTGCTCAGTATTTATTTGCAGGAGATACATTCCTCACAAGGATTTCAATTAGACACCTTTGATGCTTTGTGAATTTCTTTGCTGTGCATTCTAAGATAAAGCAGCTGATTGCATACTGAGCTTTAAATCACCAAATTGTTTCACCAATGTAATTCCCTCGCTAATGGGCACAAGGTTATTGTGAATCACTGTGCACATTTAGTTGCTAATTGGAACTGGATGTGAACATGTCCCCAAAATAGTCTGCATTTGGAATATGTGAACGTATTACATCAACAAATGCCTTTCTCAAGCTTTACTCACACACAAGAGCCTGGCTGGAGACCACTAGACTAGGGTCCAGACCGTTTGAGATTTATTCCAGCCAGTCTCCACCCCATTACCATTAGCGTCCATCTGGCACTGTAGCCGTGTGCAGGACTCCTAAAGGTTACTCATTTACATACAGTAAATGCTCCACCAATAATTGCGGCCCTTTAATCAGTTAGCAGCTAGCTGTATGGCCAATCCCTACAGTGAAATAAAATTCTGATTGAAGAAGGGAACAGGAAATGAAGTCCTGTAATGTCATCACAACGGCTCTCTCTTTCAGTTAAATAGTGCATAATTTTGTCGTATATTACGATGGGAGACCAGAACCTGATTTATTGTTGTAATCATTTGCCATATGGCACAAACTGCGTTTCCCCCTTATAGTGAAATAAGAAGAGATTATAAGATGAGGTCATAACCTTCTGCATGGCATAAAATTAATCTCAGTCTGCTTGGAGAAACTAAAAAGGCCACGAAATTATGCAAATGCATTTATCTGTTGACAAAGTGGGCCTCTGATGTTTACAGCTCTTTAAACCCCTCAAGAAATGCTTTAAAATATCAGTGTTGAGAAAGCTGATGTTCCCCGAACTTGTGGAAAAGCATGTCTGTGACATAAGGGGGGTGGGGGTGGCGTGGGCGGGGGGATACATACTTTGGTAAATCGTAATTACTGTGTAATTAAGTAATAATTATGACACAAAAAGTTGTGGCATAAAAGGTCATAATTATGACATAAAAGTTAAACTTATAAGATACAAATTTAAAAACTATAATATAAGATAATAATAATTTAATAATTATATATAAGATAAAAACTAATGTTAAGTTATGACCTACAGTATTATGAGATAAAAGGTCGGGATTATGATGAAAGTTAAAAGTACGACCTACTAACTCATAATTATAAACGCAAAAGTCGAAATAATGAGATATAAGCTAATAATTATGAAATAAAAGTCAAAATTAGGAGGCAAAAGCTTATAATTATTAAATCAAAAGTCAATATTATAAGACAAAGGCCATAATTATATTACATTTACCAAATCATTATTTTTTCTTATGTACAGGAAGTGGGATTTCCCTATAAAATGCAATTTACTGATAACTTACTTATAAATTAAGTAATTAAAAAAAAAAAAGTAATTATAAATGATATGTGACTCTGGAATACAAAACCATTGAAAAGTAGCATGGGTATATTTGTAGCAATAGCCAACAATTCACTGGGTCAAAATTAGTTTTTCTTTTATGTCAAAAAGTAAAGATCATGTTCAATAAAGACATGTAGTAAATTTCCTACCATAAATATATCAAAACCTAATTCAGTTTTTGATGAGTAATATGCATTGCTAAGAACTTAATCTCAGATTCCAGATGTTCAAATAGTTGCATCTGAAATATTGTTAAAAACTGTCCTATCCTAATACTACATCAACGGAAAGCTTATTTATTTTTTTTATTTAAAATGTTATTAAAGCTTATTTTATGAATGTCAACATTCAAAAATTGACCTATATGACTGATTTTGTTGTCCAGAGTCACATATGTACAATACATATATAAACAATGAGGATTCTAGTTAGTTTGACAGTATTAAACTTAATTGAATTACTAATAAAGCTACACACATAATGCCACACGATGTCATACAAGGATTTCATGCAGGGAATCAATGAATCAAATAAGTTTACCAGCTCACTATAATGAAGACTTTCTAATGCTATATGACATTTCATATGTTGACATTTTTGGTGTGTGTTACATTATTATTGCCTCCGCTTTCTTGTCTGTATTTGCTTGATTGTCTGGAAAAAGAGGCTTTTTTGCACATGAAGAAAAAATGATCAGTACTCATAATTATTTAAATACCAGTGTGGCTGATTTTAATAGCTTACAGCTTTTCCTTTGACTCTTTTCTGATGTAAACGTGATGTGTCACTCTGATTCATGCGGGAAAAAGATGGCATGATTGAGCTGCCGCAGCGGGCTTGTCTGAGTGACAGGTGTTTGGCAGGTCAGGCCCTCTCTGTTGAGTCTGGCCTGCTTCAGGACACTCACCTGTCATCTCAGGTGAAGCCTGCTGCACATCTAAGAGCAAAGGCAGCAGGCCGGCTAAAAAGACGTGATCTGACTTTGACATCGAGTAGGTCTCTGTTTGTCTGGTGTCTGAATAATATGAGGATTATGTGTTATCTGAGATATTGTGCAGTCAGCAAACATAAACATCCAGTGTTTAGAGTTCAACCAAATATGAAGGTTCTGTCATTATTTACTTACCTTCTTGTCATTCCAAGCCAGTTTCAGTGAAAAAAACATGAACGCTCTTCCTCACACAAACCTATCAAGGCTCCAGTTAGATCCTCAAACTCTCCTTTCCAAATGTTGTTTAAATACCATACAATGTCCTCACTTCAACATATTTGTAAAATTAGCACCAACTGAATAAGACTGTCTAAGGTTAGAACTAGTAGTGCCTGAGATTTAACTAAATGTGAAGTACATCACATTCATTTTCATAAACTACAGTGAGGAGGCACCGTAATTAGGCCAAATCTGCTCTGACATCTTTCTGCTTCAACTCGCCGGCTTCTGTCCTCCCAGACAGCAGCAGTAGATTTAACGTTGCGTTACAACTCTTTCACCATTAATCCTAGAACTGATGGGAAAAGATTCTTGCTTCAGACACACACATCTCTCTCAGACACGTCAAGGGAAATCATGAGCTGGCTACACACACACACATTTTTTTTTGTCTATTTCAAAAGAATGTCCTGACAAGTATCCTGGGCCATGTGTCCATCAAAGTCAGTCTGATATAGGCAGCAAGGACTAAGGAATGATGGGAGGTGGAGCAGTCCCTGACTCAGCCTGACCAGAGTACAGCAGATTAAAACATTGCGACTGCTTTCTAAAGTGAATGATTTAAGGAGAAATTAATAAGACAAATGTGTGTGTGTGTATATATATGTGTGTGTGTGTGTGTTGTCAAAAGTTTACACCCCCCTTTTAGAAACTTCAAAATGTTAATTATTTTAACAAAATAAGAGGGATCTCATTTACATAACATTTACATGTTATCTTATTCAGGTCAGTACTAAATAAACGTGTAGCATAACTTCTATATTCTTTAGCCTCTGAAGGGCAATGCTAAATGAAATATATGACATTTAGGCAAAAAAGAAAAATCTCATTCAAAGATGTCAGCCCCCTGCTCTAAGTGCATGTGTCTTTCTTCTGGAGAGTTTATTAATATCAGGTTGTGATGTCTGTTTTGTACTATATATTCAGTATTGGTGTTGTGGTGTCATGAACCATTTTGTTCACATCGGTGGACGAATGCATATGCAAGAATCATGGAAGACACCATGGTCTCTGCAATTTGTAAAAAATGTAACTGACTATAAAACAGTTCCCACTTTCCAGTCCTGTGTATGGTTAAAAACATTAAAAGGGAAATTAGCTCAATGGCAATACATTTATATTTATGCATATACTTAACTTTTTAAGCTGAGAGTCAACATTTAATATTTGAAATCACCATTTTACATTAATTACAAAAATATGATGTAAACTCTAAATTAATTACTTATAAAAGTCCTCCCTCCCTCCTGCCTCTATGCAGGAAATGTGTTTTCATCTATCTGTTGGCTGTTTAAAGGCTGTGTATCAATGACTCATTGCTGCAGGTGATTTCTGTCCCCCAGGGGTCGAGGGGTGAACATCAAAAAATTGCATCTGCATTTTAAATATTATGATTTTCATTGTCACATTAAAATGCAGTTGCTCATGCGTCCTCCATAAAGAGAGCTAAAGCATGCCTTGGGAGCCCTGGCCCCGTCGATGAGATTTGCATCAAGGCATCGCCGGTGTCCCACATCTCTCTCTGGAGAGTGGCGCACATCAATCTAGAATCAACAAACAGCTCAGCTAATTAATGGCTGCACCATGAGGGGGAGCTTTTAAACAATGTTGACTAGTCCTTGCCTCCAGACCCACCACACGAAAAGTTACAGCTGGATTCCTGAGGATAGGTGACCTAGAGGTTGCTCCAGGGCTGTCTTTGAATGCACATGTTTGTGTGTTTGAATTTTGTGAGGTTGAATCATACTGAAACTCTGCAGGAGCTGTACCCTAATTACTTTTAAATTACCGTTTCTTCACAGAGCCTACCTGCTGAGAGGCAGGTTACCGCTTTTTTGTGTGTGGTGCAATTGGAAGAGTGCATTTTGTTTATAAATCATAACTTGGAGTGAATGTTTATAGTAAATAAGGCACAGATCAGCAAGCAAAAGCATCCTTGGTGTGAATGAGTCTTAACTGACTATAAAAACAATGTGAACATTTCTCTGCATTTGCAACTGAAAATATATGTGCAAACCTCAAATGCATTTTGAAGAGCATGTGATGGCTCCTGCAGGTCCTTAAAAAGCCTAAAAAAACATGTTCAGTGAAGAGAAAAGTATGCATCAAGTTTTGCTGAAAACAAGGTTTCTTAAATGAATGGTACAGTAAAAGTAAATGGTGATCATTGGCTGTCAGTAAATAAAAAAAACACCATAAAAAGTCATTTACAAACTACATTTCTGGTCTTCTGCAGCTGTACAATATATAATAGCTGTATGTGGTGTGTTTTGAAGGACATGACGGTGAGTAAATGATGACAGTATTTTCATTGTAGACAACTGTCACTTTAAGTATATTGAATTCCGCAGCCAAAGTCATGTTTATTTGTTAATTTGGGATGAGTGAGGATATTTAGTCACCTTTTGTGTAGGCATGCTAGCAAACTGCTCTCGTGAAAGGTGCCCTCCCACCATCCCACCCCAAACACAAGGCCCCATCTGCTTAGAGAATGCCACAACATTTATCAAAGCACAGATGATAATGGCCTTGGCATCCTCATTACGAGCACAGAGTAATCTTCATTTGTATATGGCCGTGACAATGAGACAGGCATGGCGTTGGATACACAAATAACTTAATATCTTGCTGTTTTCCATTGGTTTGTGGCATGATGAAAAACAAAAATTTTTGTTCAGCTTCATCGAATGCTTTTGTTCGTATTCACAAAGTCCCTGTTCATTGCTCTTTATTCCCTGAGCATGGGGTATTGGTTAAAATAAAATAAATGTATATTAGATATATTTGATTTGTACTGTATCTTATTTAATTGCAATAGTTGGGGATTTACACATATACCATCGACCGTATACAAACCATACCTTGGACTAATTAATTGGACTCAACTAATTTTCACTTTTTATTTGATTTGAACTTCATTGATTGGTTGAGTGATATTCAAAAACTGATTGTATATTTAACTCTCTTGACCTGTGAAGTGATGCAGCAGAGTTCCCTTATTCCTAGGCTAGTTTTAAGTAACAGTTGGGTCGGTTTGGAAAAACTTGGCAACCCTGTTCCATAGAGCCACATCCTGCATCCCAATGTGCATATTATTCAACCTTTCTGCTCTAAATAGTATTGAAATAGAAGAATTCAGGATGAATAGCATGCACATTGAGAGGCAGGCACAGTGTTTACATGTTTGGCAAAATTTACCCACAAATAGGTTATTGTAGATTTCAATGCATATTAATGCAATAGGAGAAAATGGTACAACATAAAAATACTCAAGTTTTTTGTGAAAATGAGTGCTGGTTAGTAAACAATTACATTTCCCATTGATTTCCATTGTAGTGTTGTCAAAAGATCCAGTACTTTGCTACCAAGACGTTACTAAAAAAACTGAAATCTCTTTTTGAAAGCTCTTTTGAAATCACTCTGTTCTGTGTACTACCCCTTTAAATCTTCACAAGCTCTGCTGACTCCACCCCTCTTTTCCGGACGCTCTCAGAGGATCTTTTTTTAGTTGTATTTATAGTGAAACTTGCTAATTAGCACATTATTAGGAAAGGTATGTGTAGGTGAGGCTGAATCATGAATGATTCGCGCTAACATAAACACATTTCGGTTAATCAAGGGGGCGTTTCCCTTCAGAACCAAATGTAATGTTAATCTTCTGCCTTCAATCACTCAGATGTTGGGAGTAAATGACTACTGCTCTGTTCATTAATACATTCAACTACAAAAGACCTCAGTCTCTTAGGAGTCCCTGCATCTCGGTCTGATGATGGCTCACTCAGGTATGGGTCTGAGGTAAGACACTAGTTCTGTCTGTGTCAATCATCTATTGTGGGTGTGGCCTCTGTCGGTGTGACAATAGGTAATTTACAGTTCAACACGGAATGTCATGGAATTTATCGAAGTTTAGATGAAATAATAAAAAGTTGGTCATTACACAAATCAAATTGCGATATGGACTAGTATCTGTAAATATTGAGCTGCAAAAGTTGATTGAAATTTTGATCCTGAAGGCCTATGTTCTGCGTTTGCTACATAAGCGTGTGTGGCGTTCACTGTGATTTCAGCATACATAACTCAGTTTACAATTCAATACCAAACAAGCTCTCTGAGAGTCACTTCATGAGCATTGTACCCTTTCATTTGAGTGAAGCAAGTGTCATATTCACGGCAACATGTCAAAATAAACATTCGGTTTAGACATTGTGCCAAAAATATATTACTATTAGACTATTTCATTAGTACAATGTATGTGATACTACCACTACTACTGATAACAATTAATAAAACATAATTTTTTAAGAAATAATCAAACATTATTTATTCATGTTTTAAATGTAATTGTAAATCCCCTTTATTTACTAAAAAATAAAATATTTAAATTTCCTTAATTAAAAAATAAATTCAATTTGGGCGAAACACACACACACTGTTACGAAGGGACTGAGGTTCGCGTTGGGATCCAAGTGCAAAACTTTATACACAAAACGTAGTCAAAAAAGCAGGGTCAAACACCAGCAAACGGTACAATCCAGGTAAAGGAAAAAGAGTATATCTGATAACAAAGTAAGGGTCAGGGCAGGCAGCAAACAATCAAAAAACTAGAAAACAGTCCAAGGTCAAGAACACAATAAAACAAGGAAAACACGGGAACTAGAAAACAAGGAATCGGCTAAACAATAATCAGTGTAAGAGAGAGGGTGAGGGCTTCTTTCAAGCTAGACAGAGGGGAACACAAGACAGAGCCAACCAATCAGAACATGACACAATTACAAAGGTAGCACAAGACATGAGGGGCAAGGGACACATGGGAAATGGAGTCCAGGAACCAATGGCTGAGTCCACAGTGGAGTGCCCTCTAATGGAGTTCATGGGCACACATGGGCGATCGTGACACACACTCACACACCTCAAATGTTCTTCTATATAGTCACAAACATGTTTTTAAAAATAAACAAAATGTGCATTTTAGTATGAATGCGTACAATTAACGTTATAGAGAACTATGTACAAGTATTGTCAGTTAATATTTACCATTGCCCCTGTTTTAAATAAAAAATCCCATAAAAAAAGTAATGGCTGTTGCAGTCATGAGATGACATGAGAAAAAGAACATCACTTCACCTTTAAATATCTGTATTATCAGTGATTTAAACAGACAGAGTAACACTAAACTGAAAGGTTGAATTTGCTCCTCCAAAATTCAACTGTGCAAAAGGGGGACGACCGCGATTTTGTGCCCCTGCTTGGTGGGAACACGCAGACGGCCACTTCCCTTTATGTGGGTCACACACGGTTCCCAGCTGTTTGAAAGAGTCAGCTGTGCCACTACTGCGCCCACCAACATCTGCTCCACAAAAACAATCTCCAGCTTTTAGCACTCAAATGGAGGTTACACCATATGCCAGCCAGCCACTTAGTTTATGCCAGGGGAGCCAGGCTTGCGCTCGTCTCAGCAACAATGAGGAGGCGAGAGAGGAGAGCGGGTGATGTGACTGCAGCCTCACATGCTCTGTGTGGCTCCATCAGGCCATCAAGGATGTGCCATGTGCATCTGTTCAAGGTGTTGGCAGCGGTTGCCTGCTGAATATTAATGCCTCTAAACAACGGTTTATCTGGAAGGTCTGCTCCAAGGTCTGTTCAAGTTTTTTCTGGGCGCATACGGCACGCGACAGGTAAACACGCAGGCGCTGAATGTAATCAGAGCGTGGGCAATAAGCTCTATCGCCGCACGCATGTGGATTTGCGACTCTCCGTGGACTGGAGGTGTTTGTGTTGGCGCGGAGAAAATGTCAACACATCTGTTAAAAGAGCTCGTCCCTGTTTGAGATGTGAGGTGACTTACGTAATTAAGGCTCTCAACTTTTGACCTGGAATTGTATGAAAATTCTGTCAACATGTACTCACTATGTGGAATGCAAAATGTTATGATTTTACTTTTAATATATTTTAAACATTATATTAGCAAACCATACCAGTATTATTTTTATTTTGTAAATATATACAGTACTGTGCAAAAGTATTGGGCCACTAGTATTTTCACCAACAAAATGGTTTTAAGTGGGTTATTTCTATCTTTTGGAACAGAAGCTGATTTACCAAAAGCTGTAATACCAAATATTTATTTGATTTAGTTAATAGAAGTTAATTGATAAATTAAATGTATTTATGGCATTATTTTTTGAATTGTGTTATTTTTTCCTCATTTTACAGCATTTTTACATAATTTGACAAAAATAACAAAACATTAATTTAATTTGACCCACCATAGGAATGAATGGAATGTTGGGAAAAATATGTATATATATATATATATATATATATATATATATTTTTTTTTTTTTTTAAATAAAAACATGTATATTAATATAATTTATAATATGTATAAATATAATATATAAACATAATA
>JAUCNO010000548.1:11663582-11676643 GCA_032353835.1 Enteromius viviparus | reverse complement strand
TATTTATTTTTTTTTTTTTTTTTTTATTTAAATAAAATCTTGACAGAATCCAGAAAATACAAATATCCAAAAGAGGGGCTAAGACTACATAATATTACCAAGTTAAAAAAACACTTAAATGCACAAACACATACATGGTACAGTACATGCCCTAAAAAAGTAATATATTTAAAATATATTTATTTCATACTAAGTATAGTTCAAATCTATTAACATACTGTATTTACTGACAAATAACTCGATACCTACTGTAAAATAATTTTTTTAATTAAACTTTATTTGGAGTATTACATGCACTTGTGCACAATGCGTATTTCTTATTAATAAGCCTACAATGTTTAGATTGTGTAATATTACCCTTTAAATCCCAAATATTTAAAGTGTGCCTGAAGTATACTTGTAATAGTTCTTTTTTTAGCACAATCAAATACACTAAGCATGTCTTTAATTAGACTTCAGCACTACTTTCACAATTAAAGTGCATTAAGTACAAATTTAGTTGTTCCAATTTAAAATAATTAGTATACTAACAGTACAATTGCATGGCATTTTATTAAGTACATAAATATGAACATGTGTTTGTAGTATAAGCATGAAATAAATTTGATTTAAATACATATAAGTATGTTTATTTTTCACTAGTTCACACACATTGTAACATTCAAGTTTAAGGAAAACCATGTAAATACAAATTAAATTAAAATCAAAAACAAAAAATCATAATCATATTACGAAAAAATCTGACCTGCAAGGGAAAGATGCGAAGGAAGGATATTAAGTTGTTCTGGTAATATTCACCTCCAGCGATAAACCAAATCAACCGATTCATTAAATATTTGACTCAAAAGAATGATTCATTCACATATGTAACTTCTCTTATGAATGAAATTTCTCTTATGAATGAATTATGTATAGCACATTCTGACCTGTTTTAAGATACTTTTATTATTTTTGCATTTTAAAGCTTTTGAGCTTTTATATTGAAGATTAAGCTTTATATATTATGAAGAAAATGGAAACAGAATGGCAATTTCTCCATTAAAAACTTTGACAAAGTAAAATGATGACAGAAATTTAATGTTATATTTAAGTTGTTATTTTAATGCCCTAAAAAATACAACATTTAAACTAAATCTTTCTTCTAAAAACATGACAGTACTACATGTCCATGAAAGCATGTGACCGAATAATTGCCCTCCAACTTTGCTTCACTATTCAGAGAGAAAAGGCAGAGCATGTGATATGCAATCTACCCATTAAGACCAATTAAGAAAACCGGTCTGAATTGTATCTGCTGTAACACAGCTCAGTACACAGAGAGGTGATAATGATGTTTTAATTAAATATGGGAGGAAAAGGTCCCAAAATGAAGCTTACAGCTAACCAAGCAGCAGCCATTTGGTAACTGTGCACACAAGGCCCTGTTAATGTCTCCAGCCTCTGTCTGCCTGGGCACATGTGGCTCTCTTGGTTTCCTTCAAGCTAAAAGCTCCTCATTAATCAGAGTTAAGTGAGAAAGTAAAGGTCCTTACAGCAGTAGGTTCGAACTACGCTGATCCACGATGGTGCGTTTGTGCCACAGCACGTTTTAGTTTATGTCTCATGCCATTAGCATTCACCAGAGAAGTGCTCCAGTTTAATTTTGCAGTTATAGACCCTGTTAAACCCTGAGTTTTAAATGCTGAATTGCCATTTAAATGCTCTATTTCTTTCTCAGAAAGAAATATATGCATGGGTTTATAAAGTAACAGATATAAAGAGACTTAGAGCACAGGTGGGAGGGAATCATGGGAGTTTGTCCTTGAGGCAGTGCAGGTGAGAAATCGATTGCTGTAGACTGGGCCGGGTGAACAGATGAGATTGTGAGGTCAGGTCGGGGCTGTGTGCCGTGGGTCATGGTTTGTGAGCTGTTTAATAGTGACGTGCAAGTCTCACATGGGAATCTTCTGATGGAGGGTGAAAGTTCAGTGGAGGAGTATGAAATCAAAGTGACCGCTTGTATATATCATACCTTGAATAGGGCAGTACGAGAGTGTTTGTGGAATAAATGCTGCATGAAAATGAAACTGTTATTGCTCAAATGCAAGAACTGATCTGGAAGGAATGTAATCACACAGCCAACTGACTTGAATTTTAAAAATTTTACATTTTTAAAGGAATAGTTTGCTCCATCATCAGATGCAGATGAGTTTGTTTCTTCATCAGATTAGGAGACATGTACAATTACATCCCTTGCTCACCAATGGACCCTTTGCAGTGAATAAGACTCCAAACACAATAATCCACAAGTACACTCTAGTCTATCACTGAATGTCATGTGAAGTAAAAATATGCTTGTTTGTAATAAACAAAAACATTACTGTCACTTTTTTAACCTAAACCATTGCTTCCAGCTAATATACCTCTAGTCTTTTATCCATAATAATGCTTTCTCAAGCATTTTCTGATCAGGAGAGAAACATGCACATATCAAACAAATTTCACTGTTGGCACCCATTTACTGCAGAGCATCTATTGGTGACTTGTAAATTTCTCCAAATCTTCTCTGAGGAGGAAATAAACATATCTACGTTTTGAATGCCCTGAAGGTGAATACATTTGGGTGAGCGATTCCTTTAAGGGGATTATTTTACCCCAAAATCAAAATTCTATTTTTAATTTCTCCCCCTTGTGTCGTTTCAAACCCATAAGACCTTCATTCATCTTCTGTACACAAATTAATATTTTTGGTGAAATCGGAGAGCTAGCTGACCCTCCATAGACAGCAACTCAACTGAAACATAACCAGGTCCAGAAATGTAATGTTAGTAAATACATCTGTAAAACAGTCCATGGGACATCAGTGGCTCTACTTGAGTTTTCGCTACGAGAATACTTTAATTTGTGCAAATAAAAACAAAAATAACCTATTTTACTCTTACTTTTAACATAAGATTTAACGTAATAAGCCTTGTTTACATTTGGAGGGAAAGTCCAAGCATGAACGTTATCAGTGTTGTTTACGCAAAGTGTGAGGATGCGTTGTGAAGTTGGTGGATAACGTAAATTATGTTATTTTTGTTTTCTTTGCACAAAAAATGTATTCTCATAGCATCCCAAAACTGTACACAATAAACTGATGTCACATCATTGATATTTACTACATTTCTGGATCTGGGAACATTTCAGTCGGGTTGCTATCTATGGAGGGACAGCTCCCTGATTTTATCACAAATATCTTAATTTGTGTTCTGAAGATGAACATCTTATGGGTTTGGAATGACATGAGGGTGAACTAACCCTTTAAAGATATTTATAAAGCTTTTCAATACTGAATACACTTATTAAAGAAGGTGGAGGTGGGTATTGGCCACTCCAAACAGACTCTGTAATGATTCTGAGATGTGGCTCAGAGGCTAGTGTTAATTTTTGACGCTGAGGTTACTTGACGCCCACCGCTGCAAGAGATGCAGTAGCAGCATGATGTTTTTGTCTTGTAAAATAGACTGGCTCAAATGAACTCAAGCAGTTGATCATTTCGCACAACCCCTCTTCAGCTGTGATGACACGCCACAAACATGTACCTCACAGATCCACTCCAGTTCATTTTGATCATATTTATCAAATACTATATCTGTGTACAACAGAAAAGAAGCATTGGCTCTGAAAGTAGTACATATTTATGTTTTTGAATTTCAGGTCACAGAAAATACTTTCAGAAAGATGTATTAAATTCTTGCCAATGTCTTTCATTTGCGTGTAATCTTGTAAAGAGATTTCGAACAACAACTTAATCTGCTTTGAAAGCAGGGTGATGGAATACCACCCTTATTTATTGCTCCAAAAGATTTCGTTTACTCCCTTTGTCAAGATATATTCAGTTTTTCAATTTCTCGCATTAATCTGATCACGCACAGGACATAATACACTTTTAAAGGTGTATCATGCGAATGGTTTTGTGTGTATTTCTGGTTGTAGTCAGAGGAGGGCGCTGTTACAGAAGAAGCCGGGACTTGTTTTTCTGTTACAGAGAAAGAGGCCAGAGCCTGTATTAGTTTGGCTGAAAGAGTAGTCTTACAATAAAATAATCATAATGCAAATTCAAATCACAAATTCATATTTTCGTTGTTTTTTTATCCATATTCACAGAAATTTCAGCATGTAGCATGTTGTTTTGTCTGCTGTTTATCTGTTAATGATAAATAACATGGACAAATAAGCGCTGTGATTATGCAAATAATACAGTAATTATGTTAATTCGTGTAGAAAGCTGTGATGAAGTTTTCACATTATTATTAAGATGATCTAAACCAGTTACATCACATACTATTTGCATGTTTCCTGCAGTTTAGAGATTAATATTTTACTTTTTGACAAAATAAGGCTTCAAAGAGTTTTTAAATGTATTATTATTATTTTAATAGAGGTTTAATCCAGTTACAAATTAACAGAACCCTAGTTTCCTTTTATATATTACATATTTAATAATGTGTGCACAAGTATCAAAGCTTGATGTTTTACGATAGTAAATAGTATTTTTCAGGGGCTGTTTTACATTAAAATTTATATCTAAGCAAATAACAATTGTAGGACGTGACAGGAATAAAATCTTAATTTGTATATAATGTACATATTTAAACTGCCATTAAAACTTCAGACTTCAGCAAGAATCTAATATTAAACATCCAGATGCTTTTGGAGCAGGAACGTTGACATGTAGCTGTCATATTCATCTTTAATTTAGACTAAGAAACACAGGCACGTTCTTTTGTCACCAAGTTTGCACAAAGCCATTTTCACGCCGCTGACGCGGCAAATGTATGTGATCCTGCACATCAACCCGATCCCCAAATACATTGCCAAACCAGGAAATGGAGCCCAATGCCACGCCTCATTGCCTTTAATGGTCAGTGCCTCAGAGCTGAGCACTGACAATGGCTTTAATCTCCCTTTAGCTCAGCTCGGGGTCCTGATGCTGATGGTGTTCCAGGAGGATGCTGAAGGTGCCTGTAGGTACGGTTAGGGTGGCATGTGCAGCGCCCGCTCTGTAGGACGAGGCTCTCGACGGGCACCGCAGGGCAGGACCTGGTGCTGTCGGATGCAGGCTGGGGCTTGGTGGCACTGCCATCTGCTGCGGAGAGAGGCATGCTGATGAAAGATTCAGGACCTGAGACTCACTCATCTGTTATCGATTATGCTGCAGATGTGGAAGCATCCCACTTGGAGACTGTGACAAAACCATGCCAGATTATAACATACAGTGATGGCACTTGCCTTACATAAACCAAACATTGATGTTGATCGGATATTAGGTCAGCATGTAATGTTTTGTAAAGAAAAGTATATACAATTTCTCTGGAGGCTCAAGAAAGGTTTTTTATGATTCTTTACAAGTTAAGTAATCAGCAATTTTGGCTTAATCTTGACTAAAACATGACTTATTTTCCACTTCTGGGTTACAGAGTTAAAGTACTGTACTCGCTGTTTCAATAGTATAAGATGTAGGCAATATGTATGCTAAAATGATTTTTGTGTGAGAGAATTGATTAATAATCTTTTCTGTGCAAAGTTACAGTATATGGAATTTTACAGCTTTGTTAATAACAACAGAATATATAAACCTTATAATCATAACAGCTTTAAAAAGGATGATTAAACAGCATTACAGCTCAAATAATATTAACTTTAACAGTGGAATTTATTTAAATGCTATAATAAAATGAATAAAACAAGTTTTACACCTCTGCTTCTTCCAAAATCAGCCTCATTCCACAAGGAGTTAATTTATTTTAAATTGTATTTCTTTATTTAGTAAGTTAGTTTAGGTTTATATATATATATATATATGTATTATAGCAGAGTCGCACTGTTCTATATTATGCTGGTTGAGATGGCCATATATGGACAGGATTCCAGTAAGAGAATCAGAGATTGGAGAAGAGATTCTTCACAAAGATGCATTTATTGGCTTGTCTTTGGCTTGTCATCTGCACTAATTATTCTTTTGCAGTGATATCTGTATTAATGATCTAAAGGAACAATAAAGAAATACAATCATAACCACATTCTGAGAACCATTCACACATTCACATTAAATCAAACATATGCAAATAACCGCTTAAACCAACAATCAAACAATCATTATTAATATAAACAAGTGACGCAGTATAATAATCCTGGCGATGCTAATGTTAATTAGCGTGTTTCTCTAGCGGGAAATTACAGCTGCTGCATCCCACAAAACTTGAATATTGGAACCGAAAACAATCGTGGGGATCAATAACACAGTATACTAGATAAACATACACATGCAGATGTACTTACATCAAGGCATAAAACACATACAGAACATAGACAGACGTGCAGAGATGAGCCTTCACCGAATGGTCTTTCTGTGTCACACTAAATCAGTCCATATGGACAACAACTTTAGTTCCTGGGGCAGGCTTTCGTACACAGCCGCCCCCATTTATCTGATAGGATAATTTTAAACACCAAGAAAGTCTGTCTACAGTGTCTTAGGCACATTGTGTCTCATCCACAAATTGAGAAAGTGGAATAAAACGTATAACTGGGCGAGTGTAGAATTTTTCCTGAACTTTGACACGAGCAATGGAATTCTTCCGTCAGGTCGAGCCAACGTCTCCGTCACTGTGCTGACAGGCCAGAGAGCATCAGGAAGTTGCGGATTAACAATGAGAACCACTTGGTCTACACCTGGTTGTGTCTCCATCTGTATCTTTGAGCAGGCTAGTACCATCAAATAAGACTTGAGGTAGGGAGGCATCATGACGGCACATACAGTACGGAGTAGGTTTGGAGTAACTGGGTCCAAATCTGCGACATCGGAGGATACATAGCCGAGTGGCTTGGCATTTAAAATGCCTTCAACCTCCACTACCAAAGTCTGTAGTCTCTGGCACTGATTGCTCTTACAGGACAACACATAATGTTGTCTTAACAGATTTGATTTCACGCTCCCAGGTTGCTCCGAAATGAGGAGCATTAGATGGAATGTATCAGAATCTGACCTTCTGTGGAGCAAGCAGCTCCTTCTGCAGCTTAGGTGCCATGATATTGATAACGTCACACAGTTCGCGATCTCCTCCTACAAAGTTGGTGCCGTTGTCGCAGAGCAATTCCATTGCCTTACCAAAGCGATGAAGGGAGTGCAGGAATGCATCAGTGTCAACATGCTCAAGCAGATCAAGTTGCTCACATCGAGTTGTCATGCACTTATAATGGATGCCCCATCTCTTTTTGTGGCGACTACCAACTTTAACTAAAAATGGGCCGAAACAATCTACTCAAGTAGAATAAAACAGCGGTTGGTGAAGTTGCAGCCTGCTGGATGGAAGATTAGCCATTCAGACCATTTCAGGCTTGGCACGCCAGAATTGATCATTTTGACGCTTGCGCTGATGTTTACATAGCCAATACTGGCGGCGCAATTCTGCTAGCACACGTTCACACGTTTGATCTTTGATCAACAGCTTAGTTGTAGAATGAAGAGGATCTAACACAATAGGGTGGATAGCATCCAGATCGAGGCTCTAGTGGGAATGAGTCCTGTTGAGCTTGAGCCAGAATATGTTTCCCTGCTTCAGCATAATCATCAGCTTGGGACCTGACAGTGGCCTAAACCAGCTCTAGCCATGTGTAAAAATGACTGGGGTCCAGAAGTGAATGATCAGAAACTGTGAAAGTGCAGACAAATGCAGTTTTCCTTAACTCACTGAGGTCTGGTTTTGCTTCAATGACAGATGTAGATGGCCACTGGACCGAAGGTTGAAGGAGGAAGTCTGGTCCTGAACTCCACTGGTGAGGACTTGCTAATTGTGTCAGTTTCAGACCTCTCGTGATGTGGTCAGCAGGATTGTGAGCTGAATCGATGTACCGCCATTCAGCTACATCTGTAAATGTCTGGATTTCTGCTACACACGTCCCTACAAATGCCTTGTAGTGACAGGACTCAGATGATAGCCAGTGCAGCATGGTAGTTGAGTCGGACCAGAGGGTGACTGTATGGACAGTTCAGTCTGGATCACTTTGGCTATTTGAGCACTTGTCAGGGCTGCACTCACCTCCAAGCAAGGCATGGAAAGGCATTTTCTGGGATCCACTCTGGATCTGGCCAAAACAAAGGTGACATGGATTTGACCTTGATCAGCCGTAGTACGCAAATAGGTGACTGAGCCATATGTCCTTACTTACCTGTCGCAGAAGATGTGGAATTCTCGGGTGGCGTTAGGGTGATCAGCACAGGCTGGTGCATGGGGTCGAGGGAAATGCAGCTGAAGGAGATTAGAAATCTCTCTTATCCAGGTTAGCCATTTCTCTCTTAGCTGCAGAGGTGTTATTGGATCAATAGGTAATCCCATTATAGGCCCAGAGTGGGTTCTTGTAGTTCTGTGCTGCCTTTGGTCAACCACAGTTCACTGTTAGCAGATCAGGCTTCGGCGGGAAAGCGTTCAATGACAGAGGGTACGTTTCAGGACTACTGTCTCATGTCAAAGCCTCCCTCAGACAGTTGACAGTCCATCAACCACCTCAGAGTTTGAAACCAGAGTTTGAAGTGCTGTACAGGCAGTTATCAACATTGAAGGAATTCTCAACAATGTCAACCAAACTGATTTGGTCATTGTGATGTTCTTGAATGTGGTGTTGGAGGGCATGGAGTATGGTCATGGGTATGCATCAGATCAAGGGTGTGGCATACCGTTGAACAGCATCTACATCCACTCTTGTGGTGGCGTTCTGGAGCATGGCGAGTGCGTCTTTGCCTTGCTTGGACCTAGTGACCATCTTTTCATTGTATCCAACCAAACAAAGTCGTTCAATGAATCAGATCATCTTATGGCTGAGCAGTGGTATGATGGCACTGCTGATAACACCGTGAAGGCTGCTTGGGGCTCATTGGACCTTGAAGAGACCATCCTAGTTGTGTTCTGATTGCTATCGGTCCGCCTTCGGGGCCTCTGCATACCGGCTGTATCGGCATTAAGAGGTTCGGCATGTCAGAACCAATAAGGTGTAGTGGTTTGACTCTGTCAACAGGTGGGAGAGGAAGGTCTCTCAGATGACGGTAAGCTCATTGTAGGGCAGTCACTGGATAGTTGATGTTCTGCCAGACTCAGATGGTACTAGGGATGGTGTACCTCTTTGTGGGTTTGATGGGAGGCTAACAGTAAGGACAGCTGTGGTGGTGTCACTGATGGAATCATGAAGAACTGTAAGATGTAGCTCTTTACGTATCTTACATTGCCGTTTTAGGTTGCAAGACTCTACAGCATGGAAGCGTCCACATCTCCAGCAGCGTTTACCATCTTTAATCCAAGCTACAATCTGGGCAGTTGTCAACTTCTTGAAGGTCTTGCATGAGTTAAGGTAGTGATCCCTGTTGTCACAATGGGGACAGTATGGCTTAGGCTTGAAGCTGGATTTAAGGGGTGTCGGATCAGGAGTCTTAGCTACACTCTCACGTGACAGGAGAACTGGCCTTGAATGCTCTCTGAGATGAGGTGCTCCTCAAGCTCTACCAAAGGCCTTTGGAGTCTCACTCTGGAACATGGTCGCAGCTCTGCTGGAGATCTAATTTCACTTGAGACTTGATCTGGAGGCATTCTGCAAAATCAGGAAGTGGGTACATCTTGTCGGTGCCTATCTGGAGAATTCCTCTACTTAAGCAGTATTCAACAAAACTGTCACAATAGGCTGATGGCAGTTTACTCAAGAGATGGTCCACATGTGAGCTAAAAGCTCATAACCATTCTGGCCCTCAAGAGTTTTCGGCATACCCACTAAGGACTCTACTGACAGCGCAAATGAGTCAAAGACATTAGCATCACCCAACTTCAGAAGCAGGGTGCTTAGGATGGCACCCAACTCAGACTGAACGAGCTGTCTTGGCTGTCCATACTTGTTTTGAAGTGCCTGCAAAGCAGCAGTGTAAGGCTGGAGGTGATACATATAGGCTTTAGCTAGCCGATGAGCACTGGAAAGTTTTGCACACTGATGCTCAAGAGGTACGCAGTGGAGGTTGGGAAAGTGCACGCTGATGTTTACTGCTTTTAACTGTGATGACACAGAGTGTACTTGAATGGCGGTATAAGCAGATGGTGCAGTGTCAGGGATGAGTGCTGCAGGCCAAAATGCACTGGCAGAGTAAGTAGCAGGTGGGGCCCACTGTGGAGGTCTAGGTTATGGCTGGGACACTGCGGAACAATCAGGAACTGGCTGTTCAGTAGGACAGGGCAGCAGCGGCGACATCACAGTTGGCGACTGGAAGGGAGGCAGATGAGGTGTGAAAGACATAAGCTGTGGTGAACAAGTCTGGCAGCACTGTGCTGGAAGCTGTTATGTGTTTGGAGAACCAGAGTCTGTAGGACCTGGAGTGGTTGAACTGGTTGGATTCTAAAAATAGCATGGATGATACAAGCTTTGCTACTTTGAGTTCAGTCTCTGCTTGATGAAGTTGACGTTCTAGGTGCTTTGACAGGGCCAACTTTGCGGCAAGCACCTCCTCTTGCATACGCTGTGCTACCTTTGCTTGTGCTTGCAGTTGTTGATATTCCAGATCGATCAGTGTGTCGTCTTCTACTTGTTGCTGTAGACTATCAGAATGTCTCTGCTTAATCTTCTCCTCCAACAAAGCAGTCTGGGTGTTAGAGAGCTCTGGTTGGACAGCCGCAGAAGTAATGGAACGCCTCCTCTTCCTGGAGTAAGAGCTAACACTGCTGCTCTCGAGCTGCTTCAGGGCTGACTAGGACAGTGAGAGGAAGCTTTTGGAGGAGGGTCACCTGCAGGTTGGTAGCCAACATCGTAATCATCAAGATGGGTAGACAGGTTGGGTAGACAGGTCGGGACGATGTCTCAGATGCATCACCTTGTGCTTTGTCCATATTGATTCAATACTGTTCTTAATCCTGCTCGAAGGACCACCTTTATAGTGGAGTCTCGGTATTCTATATTACGCTGGTTGAGGCGGACAAATATGGACAGGATATAGTTGTGCAATGACGCATTATTAATATAAACAAGTGTGACATAGTGTAACAAGTGTATATATACTGTATGTTTATATATGTATCTATATATATATATTTTTTTTTTGCTGTCAATTGATTAATCACATCCAAAATAAAAGTTTTGTTTACATAATACATTTATGTTTGCTGTGTATGTTTATCATGTATATGAATATAATTGAATATGAATATAAGAATTTATATTTATATAAAAATATGTAAATATTTTCCAAATATATGCTTAATGTGTGTCTTTGTATATACATAATAAAAGTTTACACAGTATACACACACATATATTTCGTAATCAAACACTTTTAATTCATTGCAATTAATTGTTTGACAGTGACAGTTGTCACGAGCCGCACATCTGTGGCTCCCTCCGGAACGCAACAGCGGGAACCTTTGCCGGAATTTTAGTTCCACCCGGACTCATTTTACCCACACACCTGGTTCATTTGCTTCCGCAGGTGTTCGGCATTATCTGCCCTATTTAAACTGTTGACGGACGCTACAGTAGTTCAACGTGAAGTCTTATTCACCTCCGGTAGTAATTCTGAGAGTTATTTCTTGTTTGCTTTCTAATTTTGACTCTGATTGTTTATACTCCTATTGATTCTCGCTGCCTGCCCTGACCTTTTGCCTGTTCTCCGACCACGATTATCTGCCTTGTCTCTGATTTACCTGTTACCCGTGTACCGAACTCTGCCTGTTGACTACTCTCCATTAAAGCTTTTGCAAATGGATCCAGACACTCCTAGTGATCTTTCACAGGTGCGGTATTAACTTAAACCGCAACCACGATGTGCATTTATAAAAGGCTGTGTGTGTGTTCCCTCCACAGCACGTCATATTGTGCATTCTGCTATTGATATAAGCACCAAATTATAAATGCTTAAGTATTATATAATGTAACTTATCTTTTGTCATGTAATGGGCGCGCTCAATTCTCATCTCAAGAGATAAAGGCCCCTCCTCTAATGTCCCGTCAGTGACTGTGACTGAGGCAGGTATAATGTGAGGGAAAAAAAAAATCTAAACTTACATAATGAAGGTCAAAGACACATTATTGAGTACATTATCTAACAACAGAGATGTGAACCAATTTTGAGTCATTCCTGAAAAAAAGTTTTTATTATATAGAGCATGGAAACATCATTGCATTGTAAGAAATTTAGATACAATGATTTGTCTGTCATTTCAGTCATTTTCAAACATGTTCAGTTAGAAATTAGTTTTGAAAAACCAACTAGCAAATATTTTTTGTTTAGTGGAAAAATTATATATTTTGTGTGACTGGCGACAATCTTGTCATTGCATATGCTGCACTTAAAAGGGGATATTATGTCATGCATTTTGAATAGTTAAATTTTTCAGAGATGCACTGTTGGATGTGTGTACTCAATGTGTTCAACATCTGATACGGAAATAATCATCAGTGCTCTAGTTCTTACTCGAGAGAGGCTTTTAAAGATTTGTGTTTTAGAAATGTGAAAGATAACTATTCTGTTCTATTAACAGAGTTCATAAGCATTTTTGTTTGTTGCCATCATTTTGGTGACAAATATTATTTTAACAAGGTACCTTATGACACTTAATGCATTAATGTAACCAGGAATAAATAGCTGAGTTCCAGTAAAGCAGTGAGTGATCAGCCTGCTGAGAATTTTTAAAGTAGTCTGCTCTGCTGACATGTAAAGGAATAAAAGAGGTGAAAAAGGGAAAAAGGCATGTTATAAACTAGCTGAAAAACAATTAAATTACTAAAGTTTCAGTGGCTGGACATCATTGTGTACCTGAGGTAAAAACCTAGCATCTACATCAATACTACAGACCAAGATCTTGTGACATCATATGGTCGGAGGCCCCTCCCACAACTGTTGATTGACAGCAGTGTGTCACACAGACTGGGGCCTCATGTATCAACGCTGCGTACGCACAAAAACTGTGCGTACGCCAGATTTCACGCTCACGTTCAGATTTACTAACAATGAAATGAACGTGAGAATGTGCGTTGCTCCACGTCAAGTCCATGTCTGGCGTACGTGCATTTCT
>JAUCNO010000548.1:11649457-11663482 GCA_032353835.1 Enteromius viviparus | reverse complement strand
GCCATTTTAATCTAGATTAATCTAGATTAATTTGAAAATTAATCTAGATTAAAAAAATTAATCTATGCCCACCCCTAGTATATATACATATAATATATATATTATTTATTTAATTTGAAATCATTAAATTGTTAAAATTTATTACATTTTTAATTTATTTTCTATTTTTTTTTAAGAAAACATGGGATGAGTTAAATTAGAGTTTAAGTTTTATTTTTCTTGTTGTATAATTTGGATTAAACTTTTAATACTGCAGTAGTCCTTGAACGTTCTCTGCCAAAATATTATTATTATTATTTATTAAGTTTTTTTGTAAATCAACATTTTTTAATTTGTTTATTACATTTTTTAATCTGTATTTTGTCATTTGTTTTTGTTGTTGTGGTTTGTGAGTTTGGAATATTTATTAAATGTTTTGTTAAATGTTTAAAATCTCTGCTATTAAAATTCAGCCACTGGATGGATGCTGAAGTATATGTGTAAGATAAAGTCTTAGATAAAGTCCTAATTCAACATAAATACAGTTACAGTGTTAATATCTAAACAGGGTTTTAATTGATTGAGTGACTTGTTGTGAAGCATGCTTTTGTTATTGGCTGGTAAAACCTTTATTCTCAAACCAGCTATCATCTCTGCTTTGCTTATTCTCAGTTTACTCATGCAGTTGCGAATCTCCCTCTCAAAGAGACAAAAAAAATATATGTAAATGTATTGGCGGGGCTGAAAAAGTGAAATGAAGCAGCCCATTTTTTCAGATCAGTCGTGCACACAAAAAAATCTAGAACCTTCCTCTTCCAAAGAGCCGGGGTGACCTCAATAATTAAAGGACAATTTTCAAATGCAATTCTAATTTTCTACTAGACTGAAAAGCTTTATTATCCAATGGCTGACAAAAAAACTCCCCTGAATAGTCTTGACTCTTGGGCTTTCACTAAACTGGTCATGAATGCACAAACCATCTGTTTTTCTGGACGTTTGTCAGCATGAGCGTGGCAGAGGCAGCTGCCAGAGTGGCACTGGACTGAATGATGAACCACACAACCTTTGTTTGCCGTGTGCTGGGCTTTGTATGGCTTCGAGCTGTCCACTCGCTCCTATGGGCCTTTCATTGTTTCTCCCCCCGGCCTCCCACCTCTGTGCGCACCAGTTACTGTGAGGGAGCAGAGCAGAGGAGAAGAGAGGATGGACACTGGCTGCATTGTAGCTGCAAGGAGGGATTTGGGGTATTGTGCGCCTTCCAATATGTAGCGCAGTGGGCGAAGATGTCGAGAGCCAAGGAAGCTGTGTGTGTGTGCCAGTGGGGCAGGGGAGAGGTGAGAGCAGCCAGAGGGGCTGAGAGACACAGAAACAGAGAGCGAGATGCAAGAGAGAGAGGGAGAGAGACAGAAACAGGAATAGAGAGACAGACAGACAGGGCGGAGGGGGCCCTCTAGAATATTACACACTTAAAATATAATCATGTCCTGGCAGTCGGGACACAATCTGTCTGCATATTTTCAAATTAAAAAAAGGCCAGCGTCGGGCAGCCCCGGCATATTGGAGCGTAATTTGATTCTTATCATGTGGGGTGCACATCTCGCTGTCTTTGTCGCTTATTTATTTGCGATCTCGTTGTGTTGTTTAGAAGATTGCGTCCTATGAACTTATTTGTTTGCTTCTATTTATTTCACTTGCGTGAAATATCACTTTCATTTCGAATCAGCGTCGACTAATAAGTGCCCCTTGCACTGGCTATCGCTCTGACCTAATTGCATAAATTTGCCTCTCTGGTACACTTGACCAGAACAAAAAAAAAACTAAAAAATGGCAATCTGTGATTTGAGGAGACAAGATCAACCTGTCTGAGCACTCTGGGTGAAATAATCTGCTCCATTTTTGAGCAACCTTAATAATAGCTAAAAAAGATTAGCATCAAATGGAATCTTACATGTTCGATCATGAAGCTTAAAATATAAAGCATAAAGTTGATATATCACATTTACATTTACATTTACATTAATTCATTAAGCAGATGCTTTTATCCAAATCGACTTGAAGTCATTCACCATAAAAAAGAGGTAAATAAACACAAGTGCTCATAATACAAAGCTTCAGGCATTGTTTAGGTAAGGACTGATTAAAGAAAGAGAAAGCAAAAGATGGATAAATATATAAAGTTTAATTGTTAGGTTGTATATTGATATGCATATCATATTTGATAAAGCTTTATATAGAGAAAAAGTCATACGCATATAGTATGTATATACAGTGCCCTCCACTAATATTGGCAACCTTGGTTAATCTGAGCAAAGTTGGTGTGAAAATAAATCTGCATTGTTTATCCTTTTGATCTTTCGTTCAAAACATTGACAAAATTTAAACCTATCATTGAAGTAAAATAATTAAAATGGGGAGGAAATCTAACTGTGAAATAAATGTTTTTCTCCAATACTTGTTGGCCACAATTATTGGCACCCCTAGAATTTTGTAAAATATATGAATATCCCATTCATATTTACAATTTTGAGCACTCCAGGGTGATTATGAATATGAAAATATCCAGCCATGGCTTCCTGTTTCACAGAAATACATATAGGAGGGAAAACAATGCCCAAAATCCCTTAATCATCAAAACAATAAGAAAAAAATATATATATATATTTCTTACATGCTGCAAAAGATAATTGAACTTCACAAATTAGTAAAGTGGCTTTAAGAAAAGAGTCTCTATCATCCTAATACACGGTGAGAAGTAGAGTGGCTAAAGACTCTTCAAGAACCACAGCTCAGGATCAGAAAACCTTTAAAGAAAATAGTAGAACAGCCCCTACATGCACATGTTGTTTGGGAGGGTTTAAGAAGAATTCTCCTCCAAAACCTCCAGCATGTTCAGTTGTCAGACAGGACTGGAACTACAAATGGGACTGGCTTCTATAATCAGATATTTTTAGCAGCAATCACACAAGATGGGTTTGGTGAACACAGGGATAAAAAGTACTGCATGTGTACAATGAAGTATACTGCTTTGTTTTTGATGTTGTGGGTCTATATTTCAGCTGGAGGTCCTGGACATCTTGTTTAGTCACATGCCATCATGGATTCTTTTAAATATCAACAGATAAAAAATAAATAATTAATTGAGTCTGTTAGAAATCTTATAATGAACCATAGTTGGGTCTTCCATTTGGACAATAATCCCCAAAAAACCCCAAACAAAATAAACAAGAATTAGTCTCTGAGCACAAAATTAAGCTTTTGCCATGGCTGTCCCAGTCCTCTGACCTGAATCCTGAGTGAGGTGAACTACAAAGGACAACCAACATGGAGTTGGTAATCTAAAGGGTCTGGAGTTATTCTGGATGAAGGAATGCTCTTTTTCCTCTTATCAGGTGTTCGCCAAACTCTTCAGGCATTACAGGAGAAAGCTCAGAGCTGTTGTCTTGGAAAAAGGACACAGCAATAATTGGGTGCCAATAATTGTGGCCAACATGTATTGGACAAAAGAGTTTTTCTCCCCCTTTAGGTTAGAATTTTTTGAATCTTTTGAGTGAAAGATCACCTTTGCTCTTGTTTACCAAGTGTATCCTTTATATGTGTGTGCGTGTGTTTTCTCTCACACACACTGTATATAGATGTACGATATGGTAATAAAATATTGTTTTGTATATTGTATATATTTTTTTATTTATATCTTTTATTTGACACTTTTCCAGAGACACAAGCTACACTGGAATAGCGTAATGTAAGCGTAAGTGTTGGTCTGATGGGAGGAATTTGAATTTGTCTTTTGTGTCTCATCACTGAGCTTCAATAATTTCTTGTTCCTGCTCATTGGGTTTCAGCCTCATTAGAAAGAAGGCTAATAGCTCAGAAGGAATCGATTTAATTGTTATAAAGGATTGTGGTGAATATTTTTTTTTTTAAATATACTTGTGTATATCAACGGTCCTAAAAATGTTAAATGCTTACAAATAATCCATTCATGTCATTAATTATGAGACATTTCAGTGTGAATTTGACTGCATCCCACAGCAAAATGAAAAACCTTGTTTACAGTGGCCTACATAATTGTGCATGGCTGCTGCTGGTAAAGGAAGGTTTTAGCAGGAAACAGTTGTGCGCTTTCACACAGCGGTCAGAGCATGGCGGTTTTCTTTAGCCCGAGGGGCTGGAGGCACCCAGCACCGATGCTATGAGCTTCTCTCCCTCTGAGCGGCGTGTCATGAGTCAGACTCGATTACCGATGACGGCTTTGTGATGTGGGCAAATTGTCACTAAGGGCAGATCTAGAGCTCCGGCTCTCTCGCTACACTCGGAAGTGAAAGTCAAAGCACCAGAGACCTTGTTAGAGCTAATTCTGTACTCCTGTCTGCGAGACAAACTGTGCTAGTCTTGCATGCTTGGTGTGGATGACGAAGATAGAGATAAATCATACGAGCTTATTTCTCTGTGGTATTACAAGTATAAAAAGCAATTAAAATTAACATTAAAATATTACAGTGAGACATAAACATGCAGTTGCAACAAAAGTTGCACTTTTGAAAATTATTTTACAGGATTGCTAGTTTGTTACAATTGTAGATAAAAACATTAGGACTTTTTTAGCAGATGAGTTTATGTCTCACTGTTCTGACTTTTTTTTCCCTCAGAATTTTGAAATCTGCAAAATTACACAATAAATCTGAATAGTGGGATATAAGCCCGCAATCACAATTAAGTGTTTAAAAATTTGTTTTGTGAGTTTATATCTTACAAAAAAAATCCTTTACCTTTATAGCTTCAATTACTTACATTTCAAAACAGGTGCTTGAAACCGATAGTCTTGTTTTGTGAGACATTCATTGTGATTCAAATCTACAATAGACTGTGAGTCACTCATTGGGGATGGAGTGCTTTGTCTCTAACTTTAAAATTGCACAATAGGCTCAGTGATTATTGAGTACCCTTCTTTTTTTAATGGTTAGTGGGCCGTGTTAGCCTGAGCATAAGCTTTTGACTTCAGTTTGGGCCAGAGAAACATATGGAGAGCTAAATAAAATTCAGATCAAGCACAATGATCCCTGCAAATCCTTTGTTATGCCACGTCCCCCTGTGAAAGACAGTGGGAGGAGAAGAGAGTTAGATACTTATAATGAGCTCATGAGGCATGAGCAAATGAATGTATAGCTCGATAATGTGGCCTTCTTTTGAGGCAGGGGAAGTGCGGTGCTGCCTGGGGAATTTTCAGAGTCCCTTTTCTCTAAGTTTGACAGTTGAGGATTTTGAAGCCTCATTGGCCGCCCCGTGTTGTCCTGTAATCAATGACAGTGACACTTGACAGATTGTCCAAGCTTGCTTCCTTTGTTGCGGACTGCTGAAGTGAAAAGGCTTGGGAAGTAGCCAATGAATAAAGATGTTTAAAGCCAATAAATAAAGCTTATAAGGCTATCGGTGTGAGCGGCACAAGGAAAAGCTTTCTTTCACACCAGTAAAAAAAAAATATCTGCCACCTTTGAAGGACTTGTGAAGCCGAAGGCGTCTCATTGCTCAATCAAACAGATTAAGTCAGTCAGACAAGCAGCAATCTGTCCTTTTCAATAAAGTTACTTTTGTCATGTGGGATCGCACAGGCTCACTGGGCTACATCAGAGATTTATTTCTTTCGTTAAAAAATATGTTGACCATTTTTTGACAATAGTACAAAAGTAAATACATTTATTAGTCTATATATATATGTATATATATATATATGTGTGTGTGTGTGTGTGTGTGTGTTTAGATGTAGATATATATGATGTTAATGTTAGCAAATGACAACTTACACACACAAACACACACACATTTAAATATATATATATATATACACACACACAGTATGTGTGTGTGTGTGTGTGTGTGTAGTCATTTGTTAACATTAGTTAATGTATTAACTAACAAGAACAATGCATTTATCTATGGAGTCATTCATTGTTGTTTCATGTTACAGTAGTTCATTAATATTCATTCATATTAACTAAGATTATTAAGTGATGTAGAAGTAATTTTTTTTAGTTCATTGTTCATTTTTAATTTGTGTTAATTAATGTAGTTAACTAATGATCCTTATTGTAAAGTGTTACATTGTGTATATTTATAATTTATGTATATAAATATATTTTAACATATTTTTTAAGTAGTCTATATATTATATTTCTATTTCTTTTTATTTTTTAAGTAGTTTAGTATATATGTATATATATATTTTTTTTTTTTTCTAAAAAAGAAAATATACACTGTACACATACAATTTATTTTATGACAAGAATAAATGGCTAAAATTATTCAAAGTGACAATTGTGCCCTTTAGTTTAAAGTTGATTTATAATTGTAGAATGGTGATTTCGTAAACTTGACATAAAGTTTAGTCTTCACAGTCACTCAATGTGATATGTTGTTTACTAATAGGAGCATGCTGTCTTTTAAAGCAGTTGCGACCCAGTAATGAGGACATCTGTTTTCATAAGGCGCTTGACGCGTAGCACCAGAAATTTGATGTCATCCTGTCCAAACTTGTACATGGCTGGCAGATACTATTAGATTCTCTGATTGGTTCTGACAAGTCACTGACAGCTCTGGAGGTGAGGAGGGCGCATGACAAAGGGCAAGAAAAGGCTGAGTGGATGTCAGCTGGAGTCCACTACTGCGCGCTATTCCTCACAACCCCCAGCGCCCTGCCTCTGTTCCTCATCACCCCCA
This sequence comes from Enteromius viviparus, assembly GCA_032353835.1. Taxonomy (NCBI): domain Eukaryota; kingdom Metazoa; phylum Chordata; class Actinopteri; order Cypriniformes; family Cyprinidae; genus Enteromius; species Enteromius viviparus. The sequence goes on along the minus strand of JAUCNO010000548.1, from coordinate 11,656,789 downwards.
TTCCTGACCCTTGTGACCTCCAATCGACACAAGCGCGTCAGCACTGTCGCAAATCCCCCACAAATAAGCCATGCGGTGAGACCCCACCGACTTTGATAACAAACCACACCCATGTCAACACCTTTGGACAACCATTTTCCCAGAATTCCATTGCTTTTTTACAGGTGTTGTGGAAGCAGTTTGATGTAGATCAAAGCCAGCATTCTCTCTAGAAAAATGCTATTATGCAAGTTAAGCCTTTAGTCAATTTTAGCAGGCCGACACAGCTAATCTATTTTATTATTTAATCATAGTTTATTATTCTGGAATCTCTTATATTGTCTACTTTTGTGTTCCAAGATTCACAAATGCTTCGTTTCCAAGATTGGCTCTAGCTTTGGCAACATCTTGCCAATTCATGCACAATTTTTTGGCCAATTTTTACGCTAAACTTGGCAAATGGCTATACTCTGTAAATTAATAGTGTAGTGGCCATGTGTGGTTTAAAATAAATGAGCCTTTATTTATGTCTCTAATATCTTTCAGTATAGACCAATATTCAGAGACTATTCCCATCAAAATCAATGTTTTTGGCACATAAATGCATCTTTATCCAGTTTATTCCACACCAAGCTCTTATCATTGCAAGATTGCACTTTCTTTGGCTTTGACTAGAGTCTAATCTGAAAAACCTGAATGTGGGGTCACAATCAAAATGATGCTCATGTTACTGTACGAAGATACAAATGCCATTTTGTTTCAGTTTTAAGGCATGATACACACTACAGTATAACACTATGAAGGAAAAAAAAGTGAACCATTTGTCTCATGCATAATGACCAAAACATAGGGTTGCTGTGTCTCTTGACATAATGTGTAGAGCAGATTTTTGGCTTTCAGTTATCGTTAGCACCTTTTTGTTCCCTTTTTAAATGAAAAGATGAAGCACAAGAAAACAAAAAAGGACTTTATGATGAATGCCACTGGAAAAATTTCCAAAGATGCTATCTTGTCTTTTTTAGTTTGCATCCAGTATACAGTATTTCAGTATATACTGTATTTATTAGTCTATATAAAACATTAAGTATGAAAAAATATTAATTCCACAGTGAAAGAGTTAGCCTACCTCAGTGGTTAGATTATGTATTCTGTTCAGAGGTTTGGAATGCATGTTTAGTAACATTCTGTGTAGCAGAGAAGATCATTTCAGTGGTGCCCTCTTAGAGTTAACCAGGCACTGTTAGCAGCCTTTCTGTTGTGTGCTTGACCCTTAAATCTTTGCTGTATCTCTCTAGGATGTCAGGCTGGCTAAACACTGGCCTGTCATGTTCTGTTTGACCTGCGGTGGTGAGATTGCTAGCTCAGTGCTACAGGGGCATCCTTCACTCCCAGCTGTGTGGGGAAACATAAATGACCATCATCAGATAATAACATCCTTTACATTTATAATAACAGCCCTTGAATTTGTGCATCTTATTGTTATTGTTGTATGATGAGATCATCATAATTATAATGTTTTTGGCTGTTGCTTTTACCCTTACATTGCATCAAAGGTGTACAATTGATCAGTTCTTTGGTTACCTGAGTGTCATGGAGTGCCACGCCCTTTGGCGAGCAAGGACGGAATGGGAAACGTGGGTCGAGAAAACATATAGACTTTAATGACAAATCCCCAGAGAAACAAGACAAAAGGAACCGAGATGAGTGACACGAGCGACAGGGCAGAACTCAAATGACACAGACCCGACAGTTGCGGACTGGACACTCTGGGGATTTCGATCGGCACTGCAGGCCAAAGTTTGGACACCGGACCTCACAACGGTTCCCCTGACCATGACTCGGGACTGGGAACCGACAACTGCGGACTAGAATCCGCGGGCAACTGGATCAGCACTCCTGGCTGAAACCCGGACACCTGACCTGACAATGGTTCCCCTGACTATAATTCGGGGCTGAGACCCAACAACTGCAGACTGGAATCCATGGGGATTTGGACCGGCACTCCTGGCCGTAACTCAGACATCGGACCTGACAGTGATTACCCTGACCGTGACTCTGGACTGGGACCAGACAACTGCGGACTAGAATGCACGGGGTAACTGGATCGGCTTTCCTTGTCGTGAAGGCAAAACGGAGATGTGTGTGTTGCACTGCTCAGGTGCGGCGATGCTTGTGAATGACGTGGGACTCGGAAGACGCTCTCACAGTGCCTCAGTGAATTTGAGCAGCCATCCCACCTCTACACGGACCGCCATGAGGCCTCAAAAAGCGGGTCCCGGCATATCAATGCTGCGAGTTTAGCAACGAACGCCATCTCAAACTTTTGGGTCACTCATTCTGTCATGCGGTGCCACGCCTCTCGGCGAGCAAGAAAGGAGCGAGAAACGTGGGTCAAAGAAACATATAGACTTTAATGACAAATCCTCAGAGAAACAAGGCAAAAGGAACCGAGACGACAGGCAGGCTTACCACATTCTATGAGCGACAAGAGAAAACTCAAATGACAAATGACGTATATATGCACATTGAAACAAGGAGGGAAACACAAAACACCGGGGACACACAGCTGGGCACAATGACACACTAATGACAGGGGCAGGATTTTAAACGAGGTAAAACACGTGGACACAGGATGTAAACAAAACAAAGGACAAAACAGAATGACATGACATATCAGATAAGACTGACAACGTTACACTGAGACTCGAACCCATGGCATTGCTCACCATTCTCTTTAGTTTAAGCTACAGGAAGCATCATTGTATAGTTTATCCAGTAGGGTTTGTGCTACAGGCATAAATACATTAAGTGATATAAAATTTTGATGCAATTTGATTAGGAATGAAAAAAACTAATAGATTAATAAAAAAATAACCTATTATGAAAACAATTAATTTTATCAGATTATTTTATCAAATAATCAGGTATGTGTGCAGTGCATGGTAAACTATACCAATGTTATACCGGTAACTTTATAATCACAAAAAACACTTGCCCGTGAAAAAACACAATGACAGAAAATGAAAGAGCAACCTGCTTTGTAAAAAATATATTAATAATTTTTCTAGTTTTTAATAAATAGTGTTATATATTTTTGTTTATGTATTTATTATCCTCTTTAATGTGCTTGAGAAGTGTTTTCTCCAGCATTGAACTTACCTTTGGTAGTTTCATTTTCAAAACTATTTATATATATTTAAATTTAATTTAATTCTTCTAGTTTTCTATATCTTTTTTATAATGTTACACATACACACATACTTATTTTTTTCATTTATTTATTTAGATTGTTAATGCACAATGGCTACATTAGTAAAATCATTAATTTATTTGCATTCAATACAGTATTTTAGTGTTTAAACCATACCTGAACAAAACTTTTTGTTTACTTTTGACCAAACTAATCCAATATGTGTAGAATTTTTTTTTAATTCTGCAGAGCTCTGAAGTTCCACTACCTCTGGGCATTCGTGTCAGCAACACACCTGAGCTGCATCACAGGGAATTTCCTCTCACAGTGCTTTTGCAGCACACTGTCTTGACTTTATGTCAAAGGAGCAGTGATGTCTCAGAAGCCGCAGGGCAGTTTGGACAGTGACGTGACCACCTTAAGACCTGTAACTCCATACTTTAAAAGACCATGTTACTGGAAGCATGAACACGATTTGCTACATGCATCTTCAGTCTGACAGATGGACAACCTCTGCCAACCAGACACAAAACGTTTATATGTAATCCAGCATGACCGCAAGAAGAGTTTCGAACGAGAACCATGTGTTTCCACGATTACAGTTTGACCTGTGGCATTTCATTTTAACTTAGCAACATGCTAATGATGAGTATACCCACAATCCCCAACGAGATGAGCCTATTTTGTATGCCGCCTACTTTGCAAGCTATCAGCAGTTTTCTTCATGACATTGCGGTCTTACAGTCAATCACCCCTGAATTTACAGCTTATTCTTGTCTTAATGTAAATTAACAGAGAGCTGGAAGCAACATTGCCGTTAACAGACCTGTGTTCTGTTTAGCCATAGATACAAAAGCATTGATTCTCTACTGCAGTTCTGGCTATGAAAATTATAATATGGAACAGAGATTAGAAGGAAATTATTATAGCCAGAAGGCATTTACGCAGAGATGGTGGGCAGAGAGGAAGAAAAAAGCCCTCAGCCCAAGAATAATGATAATCCATTTGGTTGGGCACGCGTGGTATTATTGCTGTACATTATGTATGTTCCATTTATACTACTACACACGCCACAGCCATGCTGACAGATAGGTAATTACTCTCTGCGCCAATGAACACTTATCAGCCCCACTGCTGTTTATTGCCAAAATGAAGAGCACTTGTCTGTCAAGGTCACTGCTTTGTACGTCCTCTTTAATAGTTCTTTCTTCACAGTTGTTGAACTTTGCATGCGAGCACTTTAAGTGGCAGGATGGCGGTGCCCTTATGAGAGCTCAGAGCTGAGTCTTCCTGTCTCTCGAGGGAGATCGTGCTTTATTAATCATTGTTTCAAGGCTCTCCAGAAATTTTCTATGGGCGAAAAAGAACACATGGAAAAATGAGTGTAAAGCTCCTGTAGAGGCAGAGATATATATTTATATGTAATGTATATAGATGCTTGAACAAATTTGTGCATTATGCACTTGTGTCTGTGTGGTGAATGTGTTATTGGTTCTTGCAAATAGTATGGAAGTCAATTTGTGCCATGAAATTAAAAAATTCTGGCATTGTTTACATCTCGCAATTCGGAGTGTATATCTCACAATTTAGTTATTTTTAGTTATTTAGACTTTTTACATTTTGACTTTTTTTCACAATTTTTTCTTAGAATTTTATGAATTTAGAAAAATAAAAAAATCCTTGTTGCGTAAATGAGATTCTATACTAAAAAACATATCAGTTTTTCATGGCACATACTATAATGTTATGATGCCTTAATTTATGTGTAGCATTTACAATGATAGTGTTTATAATTTGGTACTTAAAGAATTTTAGTGTTTTCTTTTTAATACGGTCTATTATAGCTTCTCAGTATAATAGTATCTACTTATCATTATTGGACAGAAATGAAAAATCTTGCATCTTTGATATTTCTCTTTGTAAGAACTTGTGCAGAGTAAAAAACAAAGCCAGTGGGGCAACATCAGTCTCTTTCTTGCCATCTTTACACTATAACTTTTTAATCTGCTCTTTGTTTGTATGAAAATGGACCCTCATTTATTTTGTGCACTAGTCTTTTAAAGCAGGAATCCTCTGAACTGAGGTGAGACACTGTCACAATGTTTTGGTAGTATTGGATAAAAGTCTCTACAGCGACGTTTCCCTTATGAGGCCGCCTGGGTGTGTACGATAAGTTCAGCTGACAGGAACCAAAGAGCCTGTTCCTATCTCAAGGGGCAATAGTAATGCATGAATGCCTTTGTTACTCCAGTTAACACTAAAATTACAAGTAACCCATAGTGCAGGACATGCTATGGCCTTGGGATAAAAACATATTTTTGTTGCCTAGGCCTAGTATAGCCTAAAGCTACAGATTTTTGCCGTGTGAAGCCCGGGGATTCTGCCCTGTCTCATATGAGTAGTGTGGAGACATGTGTTCTCTTACGTATTCAGACTGTTTAGGTAGTTTGGTGTGCCCCGTGGTAACTGTCTGCTGTAGTTTATGTTGTGTTTGAATATTAGTGCTGTAATACTGCTCACTTCATTACCATTTCAATTAGTTTGCTCACAGTCACTCAAGAAAATGTTTTTAGATTGCAGTATTGGTCAGACGTTTTATATTGGTTTGGTTTAATATTTTTTATAGTAAGTCTGACGGAAAAAAATGATTAAATATTAGAGTTGGTTTGTCTTTTTTAATGAACTTTTAAGTGTCATCTATGATTATTTGATATGAGACTTTACATAATATTTACTGCTGTTTCAAGCAGTGCATCATTTATTAATAAAAAAGAAAAATGTTGCTTTGGCAGCTAGCTGAAATATATATTTCAAATTTTATTTGTTTATTTATTTTGACATTTTAGTTTTAGATAATGATAATAACCCTGGTTTCGAGCGTTACATTTATCTCCAAAGCCTTCTGTGTGTGGACAGATTAGATTGAAGAAATGAACAGTTCTTTTTCCTCCCTCTGATGTGAGGCTGACAGGAGTCACTTTGATACACTTTTGGAGCTGGGATTTTTCTATCAGTTGTGTGTGTTTTTTTCCTGGGGCTTCATCTTTGCAGACGTTGTGAGCTGTCATTTCGTTACTCCCTGTGACACGCTTGACACTCACAGGTTATGACAAGTGCTGGACATCAGCCTCAGCGCCGAACCAACTGATAATATTTCTTTAGGTGAAAAGACACAGCGTGTAAACATACTTCCCATTTTTGCATGAAGAAAGCTTGTAAATGTACTTTAAATCCAACCAAAGTTTCAGGGACATTACATTAGGGTTAAGATTATTATTCATTTATTTATTTAGATTTATTTAATATTTAAAAGCTTGGTGCAAATGTTCCTTAACAGTTTCTTTCTTAAAAAGAAGGACTTTATCCGGTCTGATATTTTTAATAGCATCTACTTGACCTCTATTGCTTTTAAGGTTATATTTTTTGAATATATCCTTTCTTTGTTTTTTTTTTCAGTGGCCTCGAGGCACATTTTCACAGTTCAGTGTAGATGAGACACCTATGAAGGGCCTGTTGTGAGCCTTGGGCCCCTGACGTACAGAAATGCCTGATGAGCTTTGCAACTGTTTTTGAGGTGAAATCAGTAATGATATAAAACTTTATAAAAGTATTACAAAATAAATAACTCTTTTAATAATGTTTGCTACTATATGCATTTAGATAGAGAAAAAATTGTGTAAAAACTAGTGCTGTCAAATGATTAGTAGTGATTTAATTGTATCCAAAATACCAGTCTGGTAACACTTTTTGGTAACACTAATTGTAACACAATTTTACAATTACACCTATTTGTTGTTTATAGTGTGCATATTATATTACAATATTAGATATTAGATATTAGCACATATTATTAATGCCTTAATCTAAATGACTTTATTCTACATCCCTAATCCTAGCCAATCCCAAAATTTAACAACTATCTTACTAACTACAGTAACTAGCAGCAAATTAAGATATTATTGAGGGAAGTCGTAGTTAAGTGTTATCTATTCTAAAGTGTGTGTGTGCTGTGTATTTAATATGTATACTTAAATACATAAACATGCATGCATATATTCAAGAAAAATCGGTCAAGTTTATACATATCCCAGGTGAAAAAGAAATATATTTAAATTGTGCTTTTTTAGGCATACTTAATGTATTTAAATTATACTATACTAAGT
>JAUCNO010000548.1:11634056-11645005 GCA_032353835.1 Enteromius viviparus | reverse complement strand
TTCAGGCAAAGTGTCAGAAGAGTACAACGAAAGCCTTTATTGACAACGAAGTGCTTTAAAGCGGAAGGAATACGAAACGAAGCATATGCGACGTTCGTACCGGAATTTTGTTTGTTTATATATTCATAATAAATATACACAGTAAACACAGGTATATTATGTAAATACAAACTTTTATTTTGGATGTGAGCAATCACAATTAATTGTTTGACAGCACTAAAACCAAAAACATTCATAATAATAAGAAATGTTAAGCATCAAATCAGCAAATTGAATGATTTCTGAAGGTTCATGTGACACTGAAGACACAGTAATGGCTGCTGAAAATTCTGTGCACTTTTAGCGAATGCTTTACAAATCCATTCTGCATGGCGTTTATTTTGGTTTGTCTCTTCTTTGGGGCATGTTAGCTGAGGTTGTTGAGTGGGGTGTCTCATGGTATTGATAAAGGTGGAGAGTGTGTGATGGGCTTCGGATCTGTTGGCATATGACCTGCAGGGTTGCTGCCGCCGCCGATGCCGGTCCAGGGCACAGAACTGAGCCCACGCCGCACTTCACAGCTAGAGAGGGAATCTTGTCACCACGCACCACTCCAGGCCAGCCTCGCCACAAACACACACACAACACTCACGCACACATGTCTCCAAATTCATCCATCACCACGGAAACCGCCACAGGCTTCAGTTCCCTCACAAAGACAGTTTTGACTGGAGTGCTAAGAGCCAAGATGCACACAGTCAAAATGCCAGAGATTTTACATGCCAAATTAAAAAGGGGACAAATGCTGATTTGGAACACTTAATGAGATGAAGCGATAGGAGAAGACATGCTTGTGTATACTTGGGAGAAACGTCTCACTGATCTAATCTCTTGCTGTTTCTTTTTTAAGAAGGCTTATTTATAGACAGTTTGTTTTTGCAGATACGGTTTTTCATACGTTTTCACTGCTCTCTTTACCTTATTTTCCAATGTGTGCTAGATCTTTAAAGCATTTTAATACATGCCTTTGGCAGTTTTATTAAGTACACTGTCAGAAAAATGCTGTCAGTGGGGCGGTACTTTTCAAAAATGTACACCTTTATATCTTGTTCACCCTAAAATGTAACATTTGACATATTATTTAGTCCATATCTGTCTATCTATAAACTAATCAAAAGTCACAGGTAAAGACATCAAGAAAGGATTTTTTATTTTTTGTGCTTTTGATCTTTTTTTATTCGTAAAAAGAATCTGTGTTTACATAAAATAATAAACAGCTGTTTTCAACATTGACAATAATTAAGAAATGTTACTTGAGCATCAAATCATGTGACACTGAAGACTGGAGGAATGACAAATAAACACACAGGAATTAATAAAAAAATTTTTTTTAAGATTATATACAGTATATATATATATATATATATATATATATATATGGATGTGATTAATCGATTTGACAGCACTAATATAATCACATCCAAAATTTTATATGTATATATAAAAATATGTATATCTTTAACGATAATTTTCTGTTTATTTATAATATAAATCATATATATGAATATTAAATACATAAAAATATAATTAAGCACAAACTTTTATTTTGGATGGAAATTAATCACAATTTGTCGATGTGACAGCACTAATGTGTATATGTTATTAAATAAATTATTAATAATATACGGTTATATATAATTTAATTTAGTTTGCTTTTTTCCTTTTATAAAGTTAGAATGCTATTACTGTTTAGGAACTCACAATCAGTCCAGGGAATTCTATTTTTGCTTTTTAGAGTTCTCATCCCTTTCAAATTTTGTCCGGTGTATGGATTTCCTGGATACTAGGAGCAGCTTGTATGTTCTGGGTGTGGTCCTAGGTTTGTTTACTTCATGGAGAGAACTGTAAGTAGCCATTATTATCATTATTTTGCATCTGCAATCGCTCAAGAAACAGCTGTTGAATTTGAGAACAATGCAAAGTGGCAGAGCCTGGAGTTGTTCTTGTTCATTCGGCTAACTACGCTTTGACGTGATGAATTCTGGCAGGGTTTTGTGCTGAATTCCACATCTTTGACAAGCATCAGTGCCACTGACCAGCAGTCATGCTATTGCCATGTTTGAAGGGGAAAGAGGAGGGGAAATGTGAAAATTCTCCACCTTCTGCTTTGGGTGCCACTGGATCACTGCCGGCTGCCAAGTCTCATCCGCGTCACTGGCCTGTCAGCAGGTCCCATGGTCCTGGGGTCAGCCCAACATCTGGCCCCTCTGCCTCGTCCTTTAAGGACTGTCACTGGGCAGCATCTGTTTATAGACACTGGCCCGATACCTCAGACTGCGGCCAGGAACCGCTTCAGTCACCTCCATGGTGTCAACACATCTGCGTGAAGTAAATACGTCTGCTCACAATTTGTTTCCATATTAGCACCATTTTTTAAACATGTTCATTAAGGCTGTTTTTGTCAACAGTGTTTAAAGATATTTATTTTGTATTTAAGAGAGACGAGTCTAGTTGTCTCATGGGGAAGGCATAGATCCTGGTTTTCCCTAGTGGTGAATCACTTTGTAGCTTTGAAACATAGATAGTCCTGCATATTTTCATTCAATTCAGCTTTAAACTATTTATTTCCATGTCAGGTTGGAGCAAACTAGCCTGTGTTGTATTTGTAATTTTATAGAAAACATATATCCAACTAATGTTTGGAGATTTTTGTATACATTTTCAGATTTTCTGTCAATTTTTTTAAGAGCATTTCTATATTCATATTATATAATATATAGATCATTTTCAATATTTAAAAAAAATATTTATATATATATTTTTTTCTTTTAAATTGTCTCTAGATTTCCACTTGCCCTGGTATTGATGAATGTTGTCATAAAAGGCATGACAGGTCATAATTATTATTATTTTTTTTTAATGTAGCCAAGCCAATTTGACTTAAAATAATCACAGCTTGAGAAATATTCACTCAAGTAAAAAAAAATGAAAACAAAAGACAATTAGCCCTAATCTGCAAATAATAATATGCTAATAAGCTTTGTTTCCCCCATGAAATAAGATCCAAAAAAAACCTTTTAAGGGATAGTCGATAAGAAATCTTCTTCAGATTTAATTTGTGAAACACAAAAAATATTTTGAACTGCTTTTGTCCATATAGTGAAATGATGATGAAAACAACAGTAGATCACACTGACTTTCATTGTGTAGACAAAAAATAAAAAATTGTGACACAAAGTCATAAAGGTTAGAAAAAACATGAGGGCGAGATAAATGGTGACAGAATTTTAATTTTACTGACTACTCTATTTTTTAATGATACTGTAGCTAAGACTTTAACATATATGTTTATTTACATAATTTGACTTCAAATAATCAAATCTTAAAAAATATTAAAATACTGTAGGTAAAAACAGTCTCCCATGTATGTATCCTGCATTTACATATATGTTAAAATATATTTTTTTCCAAAAAAATTCTTTTTTTGTTTGGATATCTGTTCTTATTCTTTGCACATCACCAAAACACGCGTCACATGACTGTTTGTTTGTCACAAAGCAAAGTTTGCATTTGTGGTAAGCTGGGAGCGTCACGGCCTCAGAAGGGTCATAGCAGAAATTATTGAACACAGGTTGAGTGACAGAGGGAGCTGGCTCAGGGATCAAGCAGATGTTGCAATCATAAAGAAATACACAAGTCCTGAATTAAATATGAGGCCTTAAGGCATGGAAAACACAGGTCTGAAAAGACATGGATTATTGCTGTTCTACAGGCTTTTTGGATGCAACAGGATCGTAGATTGATTGTAACTCGTGACAAATGCAAGAAAATCCCAGTGAACATAAACACATTGGATTATGTGAAATAACTGTAGTTATGTCTATGGCTGTCTCTTGATGTGTCAGTCTTGAAGAACATTTCATTTCTGGCGAGCAGACAGCTGTTCTCAACATATTGCAAATTCATTATTCAAATGGCTGGGATCCCTGGACAGCCCCTGTTATGTCAAAGGGTTTTAAAGCATTTACTTTGCGGAGCACACAGATAATTTGTAAAAAGGCAAAGAACTTGACAGAATCTTCTCAGAACATGGTTTTACCAGGAAATGATTTGTTAGCCAATCATTTCTCTATGTTGGGACATGTTTGAAGAGGCCGTGTTGAGGGATCTGTGAATATTTTACAGTTAATCTGCTGCGTTTTTCATAAAAACAGTAGGAAAACAGATAGGCGCTTATATTTATATTATAATTTAGCCATAAATTCTAATACACAAACAATAACTATATATAATCCTAATTAAATTTTTTTTCCAAGAGGTAAAAAACCCCAAAATAAGGTTGATTCATAAAAAAAATCAATACATATTGGCTCCAAACTAATTTTAAACCCCTTTCTTTGTTTTGTGGAACACAAAGATATTCTGAAGATCTGTTTTGGTCCATATAATAAAAATAAATGGTGATCAAAAGAATATCGGATCACATTGGCTTTCATTTAAAAAATCAGAATTTTCATTTTTGGGTAAACTATCCCTTTAAGTGCTTAAATCAAAGTAACACAAAGACTAATAATTTTTTTTTCATAACAAAGCAAATTAGTCAATATTAATATTATTTAGCAGATATACATATAGTCCTGTATTGTTGACATGAAGACAACATTACCAAAGCTGAAAATGTACTTGGCAGCTTTTTAATGTTTCATAGTGATCAAATTTTTATTGCTTTTATCGTAGCAGAACCTTTTAGCAAAGCTGACAATTGTGTGATTGTTTCGCATGCCAAAATAAAGATCTCTCACTGGTATTCTTGCATTTAGTGAACTACATGTCTGTGATTCTCTTAAAAAGGCCACTGGACAACAAAAAACATTTAATATATGAATTTTGGAATCACAAAATGAATTGTGGTTTAAGTTTCCCAGTTTTGAATATTGTGTTGGACCGTTGGATGTCTTTGGTTGAAAAATCATAATATAATGGACAACCGCATTTAGAGTTGGTGGCCTTTTGCCAAAGCGACGAGTCAACTTTGCCGCCATATCAGTAAAGCAATGTCAACAAAGTCGGGGTCAGAGCCAGATGGGTGATGTAAGAATTGACACACTCCCTGAAATCACATTTGCTTTGCAAAGAAGGCAAGTTACTGAAGAAAACAATGGTGTTGTGAATTCTTGGCAGCGGGTTGCGGGGCACCATTGACAAAAGCAAATGTGATTAAATTTTACTGGGATGGCTAGAGTCTCCGCAATCATCAGGGAGCTCGGGCTAAAGAGAGATGACACATAAATTACTCTGCCTCTTTGCCTCTAATGGGACTCGTCACTGTGGGGAAGTATCTTGCACACAGAGCAAATGACAGAAATGTTCACAGCTAATAGACTAACAATTTGCCCAAGCATCTCCATCGTTAGGAGAGAAATCACAGAGAGGCGAGGTGATCATCTCCTCTAGATGGGCTTTTTCGGAAAATCTCGACGCTGTTGTGATTAAAATTTTGAATCGTGAAGCGCTTCAAATTATGTGACATTTTGTGAGACACCGAAAAGTCACATTTTGGATGGATATATGATGAAATATGATATTTCTGTCCGTCTGTGTTTGAGAAGAAGAGCAGAGTTCTGAATATGTGTGTCTGTCCGGGGCTGTCTGTGTTTTGGCGTGTTATTGCATGTGGGCAGTGTCTGGGAGAAGAGTCTAACTTGCGTCTCTGTGTGGACAGACCCCTGGGGAGTGACATTTTCCACAGGCAGACGCCGGGCAGCCGTGTGACTGTTTGACTCCTTCTGTGGTCAGGCACCACGTCTAATGCCACACACCTCTAGCACTCAGTCGACATGCTTTCAGCTGACACTTCACTGAGCTCAAATCGCTTCTGCCAAGGGTTTGTTTAAGTGTTACCTATGCATGATGGGTAGAGCGAGTCTCTTGAAAATAACTTGGAATTAAATGCTTTTTAAACCTGAAATGTTTAGGAATTATATGTGTTTATTTAACTATAGTGAACAGTATATAGTGGTGTTTTTTACTGTCAAAATTTGGTCTACAGTGCAAAAAACATTCAGAGGAGCCTTTTCACTATAAATAGCAATAGCCTTCACTCTATAAAAGAGGACGAGATGTGGGAAAATATATGCACCAGTTGACATAAGGTTCTGTCAGTGGTTGCCAAATTTGATAGTTCAAACAGACCTGGGCACTATTCAGAACATATTCGCTTGGACCTTTGTTGTAGGTGTTGTATTTTAGTTTTTTTATGTATTTATTTTTTATGAATTTTCTTTTAGGTTGCCATTGCTTGTTTCACTCTGTATGGTTAACCATTACTTTATTTATTTATTTATTTATTTACTTACTTTTTTTCCTCTACTTTTATTATGTTATTTTTTTGTGAATGTTAATATTTTAAGGTAATGCTATTTATATATTGTTAAGTTTTAAAAAAGTTCATTAAAACATAGTAAAAGATGATGATTTTTAAGATTTTCAAAGGGGTTATTTACCAAAGCTATTATTATAGTTAGCTAAAAATAAAATTACAATAATATTTTATATATATATAGATATTTTATATATATATAGATATTATATTACATTAAAAGTATATTAATGTAAATTATATATATAGATAGATAGATATATACAATGTGTGTGTGTGTATGGACAGACAATATTTTTGAACCATTGGTATAACTCACGTTTACACAGAAACTGTTAAAGATTGTCAAATTTAGCATGACCTTCATATACAGTAACACAGAAATAAAAAGTCAAATACATAATATTTTGTATAACATTTTATAAAATTATAGTCTCATTCAACATGGACATTTTTAACAAGCGTGTGTCTGTGTGAGAAAGCATCAGCACACAAATCTGTGTGTGTTTTAGTGTGTCTTATGAGGTTAACTGCGGTGTGTAAATTCCTGGGCAGCATGAGATATAGACTTGTGATCCTCTGATCTCTGATTATGTCTGAGCCTGTAAATATCATGTGATTAATCAAGAGGGCTTGTTCTGCACACGGCTTCCTCAGTCACCTTCACAGCTGGGAGACCAGCTCTGCCCTGTTTGCACGGATTTGTTTCAGTCCCGTCTGCCTGCAGCTTATTTCATTTAATAGACCTTAAATCTGCTGCGCTCTTTACTGTCTCTGTGTTTCTGTGTTCTCCAGTGGCTTGAGACGCACAATTTATACCACGTCACATGTAGTTTACACTGTTCTTTTTATGGTATTTATGCACATCCCACCTTGAACGTGTCTCCAACCTCTCCGACCATGAGGTGCTGTCAAAGGACATTTGCTCTGTGTTTCTGTCACAAGCGCTTTTAGAGGTTGTAAATGTATAAAGGAAAATGTATGTGTAATATGTGTCTTATTGGCTTGCCTGAAAAGTCATTCTGCAAGGCTCAGCACATATTCTTTCATATTTAGAAAGCCAATAAAGACTTGTACTGTACAGACTTTTATTTTGAAATCAATGTCTTTTACTTTGGAAGGTTTATATATCTGATTGTTTCAAATCCAAGCCTTGATTGTAGATAACCCAGTGAATATTTAATAACTAGAATGCTTACTTCTTTGTAGAAATTTAAATGTGAGCATTTCATAATAACAAAAACCCAACTTAAGTATAATTTTCTCAGGTGCACTCTAAGGCTTGACCTCTCAGAAGCATGCATACACAGAGGCAAGCCTGCATCTTTGACAAATGCCCTGTCATCTCCTACTGCCGTTATCTACCAATTACCCCTTTTCAAACCAGTTCACTTGGAAAATGCAGTCGGATGGCACGGGTAACTCTACACAGACTCGAGGAGGGCGAGTGATTCGGCTGATTGCTGAAACCTCAATGATTGTCATTCTAAGATGGTGTAGGGGACATATATGTCAGCTTAATCAAGACATTAAACCCAGCGCCCGTCCGCCAGGATGCGGAGCCCTGACCTGTCTGAGAAAATAGTTCTCTAATTGGTTTTGTGTGGTGGTGCAGTGTTCCCGTTCCCGCCCAACCGTCATCCCCACACACTCCCAATGCACATCACTGTCAGCAGGCCTGGAAAATCTCCTTAACAAGATCCACGTTATATAAACACTCCTTTTTTATTGAATCTTTAAGTGAGAGTCTCAAGGAGAGGTTGTGTTTTCTATCCAAGTCGAGGCCAGATGAGAGAAGATGGTGGCAAAAACAACCACCGCTAACCTGGGAATGCATCCAAACCTTAGCTATGCTAATTTTGTCAGTATCACAGCTTGACCGTGGAAAGATAGAATTAAGTTCTTGAGCAATTTGAAAGGGGCGTGAGGGTGGATGACAGGCCTGGTGAAATATGCCACGCGCTGCCCTTCTTCAGGTAAAGATCAGGGAGAAAATGCAAATTTACTGGATGCACTTGTAAAGGTCATGAGCCGTTCTATTTATCAGCCCTCGCGACAATGAACAAATACTACTATAGTTATTTATATCATAGAACGTTGTACTTGTGGCATAAAGGGTTTTTGCTACTGTTGTTGCAAAATGCAATCAAGGTACAAATCATAAACCTATTAGTTTTTGATATAAGCACGCAAATTATTTAGCTTGTTGTTTCTCTAATTTTTCCTTAATGTAGTGTTTTTGTTAGTTTTTTTAGCTTAGATAGACTTATTTTATGCAGACAGTACCATATTGTAACGTATTACAGCAGCTATTACAAGATAAGTTTCTTTGATGTACTTCTATTCACTCATTTACCCCTCTACCCTTTTACTAATTTACATATCATTTGTATATACTTCTACTTGTTTACTCACATTCATATATGGGTGCTGTCTGTAATTTATGTTTAAAACATTTGTTTTTACATGTTTACTTGCATGCACATATATTTGTATATAGTAATTAAGCAACAAAATTAATTAGTATACAAGTAAATAAGATTTTATGTATTTGGTATATTGATTAAGAACATTTTATAGTCCTTATTTTATACAATTTATAATTTGCTGTATGTAGACATACTCATTTTCATTTTATGCATATACGTTTTATATAATATGCACTGTTAATATATAAATATATATTGTAAATACAGTTATATAAATGTAAATGAGCAAAATAAACAAATATAGAAGTACATTTATTTAGTATATTTATACTCAGAATCATTTAAACTGTGGCATATTTTCAAACAGATATATATGTGTAAATGTGTGTGTGTGTGTGTGTGTTTGTTTGTTTATTAATTGCTATTTAACGCATTTAAAATAAAAGTTTTGTTTACATAATATGTGTGTGTGTGTGTGCTGTGTAAGTATACACACATGCAGGTATATATTTAAGAAAAAATATGTGACGTTTGTATAAATATTTTTATATATGAGATAAATTATAAGAAATAAAAATATATGTATGTAAATATTTTCTAAATATAAACGGCACACGCATCCTGATTTTGCCACGTACTATGTGTCCCGAGGTCAACATATTTGACCCTTGAAAGGTTTAATGGGAAAAATATAGTCTTGACCGTATTTCTACACCTAAACGTATCCATGAGTAATGCCTAAAATCAGAGGAAATGATAGATGACTGACACTGATGTACAAGCACCAAACACTGATTGTATAAACTGGTTCTTCAGATCTGATTAGCTAATCACAATGTTGTTCCAGGGTTAACAAAGATGTCGAACCCAGAGACACGCCTAACTCAGCAAAATCAGGTTCTGCGCGCCTGACCTGTGCGACTGCTTTTTTTCGCTCTCACGGTACTTTGATGGCACATGTGATCGAAAGACAGCTGCAGCGCCAATCAAAGACGGACAAATGATCTTACCAGAATGCATTGTTTTGAAAGACGGCAGCAGATTCTTATTAGGTGCGTTCGACTTAAAGCGGCGTCACAAGAAATCTGCGTGTTTCTTCTTTAAAAAATCCTGTATGTAATCACTCTTTATATAGAATATCTGATATTCAAACAAAACATTAATGATGAAAATGAATGTGGCGATGTAGAGCTAGGTGCACAGACCTTAAGCCTCAAGATGAAATAGTCCGACTACGCCACCCTGGTGGAAGGACTCAGGGAAATACTCCCAGTAAGGACACACAGGTAATTGCTTTTACCACTTGAGGGCAAGTAATAAAACGGAGTGAGACCTGACGACAATACAAAATTTGATTTTATTAAAAAGAATATAAAAACAACAAGAAAAAGCAATCAACAAACATCCCCGCATCAAGGAAACAGGGCAGGCCGGCCGCAAAGCAGGGGTCAGCTACGTCTACTTGAATTTCACCCCACGTCAACCACTGCACCACACACTATAATAAGAATCGTTTCAATCCACACAACACCCTGTGAAACCACGGCCTGCTCCAAGTGGCTAGCCTCTCCTGCTCCACCCAAGGTCCTTGCAGTCCACTAAGAAAGAAAAAAAAAACGCCACATTAACACAAATTACCAAAAAAACATATTACAGGATAAAAAAAAAAGAAATCACTTGGTTAACAAGCACTAAATGCGGTTACTTCGATACCAGGTTCAACGTTGCGCAGCAATCATCGATGGTGCCTAATAGCACCAGCAAAGGTGATACAAATTACCACAGCTCCTTAGTGTCACATTTAATAAGTGCACCTAGTGCAGAAAAAAGAAATCATACATTGAGAGAGCAACAAAAAAACTTACAGTACAAAAGTGGACAGAACAACAGATTCCAGTTAGAATATTCAAAGCAACTCGATGGAACCATTTGTTCAGTTCAGGACCATCGGTGTGACAACACACCGTATTAACTCAATGAAGGAATGTCTATATATGGAAAAGGAAGCTGATCAATGAGTGCCCCAGCAGAACAGCAGCGACATCACAAGCAGCGTCTTTCACTGGAATAAACGCAGTGATCTGATAATCCGGTTTCTAACCATAATAAAAACAGCAACACATTAAAAACTATTTAGCCCCCAATTTCCATAATAAAAGAAA
>JAUCNO010000548.1:11614580-11631604 GCA_032353835.1 Enteromius viviparus | reverse complement strand
TTTACTATTTTAAATAATATAATATATTATATTATATGAAGGACTGTTAAATTATTATGAAATAGTGCACTCATGGTGTGGCCACGAAATGAAGCAGATATATAATATAATATAATATAATATAATATAATGTAACATTATATAATATAATGTAACATTATATAATATAATGTAACATTATATAATATAATGTAACATAATATAATATAATGTAACATAATATAACGTAACATAATATAACATAATATAATATAACATAATATAACATAATATTATATTATATAATAATATTTAATACATTAGTGTATACATTTGTATGCATTAGGTAAAAGTTAATTCATATTGCATATAAAATTAGATTCACTATTATTTATTACTTTTAGTTTTATATATTATTTTTATTGCAGTAATATCTGGATATTTTACAGCTCCGATACATATATATTTTTTTTTTTGCATGTGATACAGACATTATTTTTATCTAATTTTATGAACTAGACTATCTAGACCACATTACACACATGTGATAAGATGAAATATAAGATGGCTGGAACGTACGTACTGTTTTGAATGGGTACAGCTCCGTCAAGTGGTCTGAAGCACTCTAACAGGGACTTTGATTTAGTGTTCATTCTTATTGTTAAGCCCTGGCATGTATTGCCAAGATGAACACATGACAGAGGAATGTGAAAAAAAGAAGGAAAGTCAAGTGGCAGCCAGAGAGGAAATTGAAGGCAGATAAACGGTTTTATGTGAGAGATTGTGGAGGGGGGGAGGTTGTTGAAAAGTTATTGAGATCTAGAGAGGAGGATCCATTAATCTTGTCTCTGTTGGCTTTAATGCAAATGTCTTCTTCAGCATCACTCACTCTGCAGTTAAAACACCCTCCATCTCATATACATCGGTGGCCCAGTGCCACAACGACAATAATTGTGAATGACTCGAGTAAGTGTTTTGATAAGAAAGACACGTCGGAGAAGCAGCAGGAGAGACTCACTGAGAAAATGCTGCTATTTTCTGCAGTGAGCAGTCTGGGCTGTGTAAGGATGAGTAAGTGCTGTCCATTGACCTGCATGAAGGACACGGCATGTGGACGTTTATTAGGTATCTCAAAGGCAAGCAAGGCTATGCAGTTTATATACAGTATATATATATATATATATATACTGTATACATAATATATACATATACACATGATTTAAAAGTTTGGGGTCAGATTTTATTTGTTAGCAGCATTTAGTTTACCAGTTTAGGATATCATATCATTTATTAAGTACAAATATATGAATGCATTTGTAGTAAACTTGGCATTAAATAAATGTGTATTACATACATTTTAATATTTTTTTCATTAAGGAAAGATTAAGTGGAAATCACCGTTTCCACAAAAATATAAAGTAGAATTGATTCTTAAGCACCATGTCAGCATATTATAAGGAATAATGAAGAATTATGTGACACTGAAGGCTTTGCCATCACATGAATAAATTTCATCTTAAATTTCAAGCCAAAAACATATTAAAGTTATATTAAATTTTAATAATATTTCCTAATATTACTCTTTTACTGTATTGTTTCAAATAAAATAAATTGTAAAAATTCTAAAATATTTATAAACTGTTCCTGGATTTTTAATTGGCTTTGTATTCATTTTATTTATATGAACTTCGTAAAAAGCATTTTGTATAATAATATTGTAGAATGTAATTTAATGCTTCTAAAATTCCAAAAAAGAAAAGCATGACTGGTAAGTTCTCTTAACTTAGAAAAACAGCAATGTTGATGTCTCCCTTCCGTCTGAGACTAGAACGAGACAGGGACGGTGTTTTTCCACATCTGAAGGCGTGATGGGAGGCAGTCTTGGCGCGGTTCCACGTGTGAGAGGAGGATTTTAAATCCCTGTGAGGTCAGGATCTGAGGGTGATGTAATGCACTCGTCAGGGTGCCGCACTTCCTGAGAGCTTTCCAAGAACAGGGGGGCCGATGGGAAGGTTCCTGCTCTGTCATTCAGCACAGGAAGTCGGGTGAAGCAGATGAAAAAATACAAACTTTGAACTTGATCCGGCGCCACATGACCTGGTTCAGCCCAGGATGATCTGACGTTGACAAAATCTCAGCTGGAGAAGATCAGCTGTTTAAGAGCTTTCCCTCAATGTCTCGCTCATTTTAAATGTTCTTTGAGATGTTAACAGCAAATCTTTTGGGTTAAAAGAGCCTCACGCATTAAAATATTAACAACGATGGCATAATTTAAAACCAAGTGACAGGAAACTATATATATACTACTAGTATGTTGATGGCTGATGCTCTCTTTGGATAGATGTGCCTCTTCCTGTGCAGGTGTTGCCTAGGAAACCAGGGCAGGACATGGTCTAATCTCGGTGCTGACCCGCAGCTGTAGGCCCTTCCTGGGCAGGCGTTTCCTTTTGCTTGTCTTTTGTATGAATGTATGACTGCACCACAGTCAGACGCTTAAGTGACCACTCCTGCCACGCTGGACGGGGGTTCTGGTTTAGCCATCCACAGCGTGAAGCGACTGACATGAGGACAGGACCATGCTGAAAATGTTTCCCTTGCGGATCAGGCAGAGAAACACACGGGTAGGAGCACTTTGATATTGTCAATTTGAAATATTAGGGAGATTAACTATTGTTGTGTGTAAAGCACACACATGCTTTCTGAAAGTTACGTAGATCCGATATAAACGCTTGCTCGCTTTTAAGGGAGAGATGTTACATACGTTCTACTTATAGGTCAAGGGAAGCGGAAACTGAGCATAAGGAGGAAACTGGTGATGCATTAAGGATGTGTAGATGGAACAATGTAGTGTAGTTTGTGGGGATGCTTTGCTTACTGTCGTTTTGAGCAGGAAGAACCACATCAAAGCACTATAGCATATTTTTTTGAAATCTTCAGCTTGAAGTCATTAGGAATCTCTCCCTGCTCTGCTTTGTTTTGTCATAGGCCATGGTTTTTTGTAATTCTGTTTCAGATTTGTGCACTCGTTCTTTTGTTGCATCTTTCTCTAATGAGCGAATACTATGTGCCCTAGAGACTGAAAGTTCGTCACGGTCTGAACTTTCGCAATTAGTGGACCAGGCTCCAGAAAAAGCTCCCGGAGAAGCAGAATTAATAAGGGACACTGACAATGAGATTGTGTTAACCTGGACATGTGTGAGATCTTGCTTTTTGAGTTAGTGTGTTACACATTGGTTAGATGAAATCTGTCAAGAACACACAGCTGGTAAATATTTCACACTGAAATCTAAACGTACATTTTCGGGGGTGATTCATTTGCGATACAGAACATGATATTGTTTAGCTTGTCAGTGATCTAAGGTTTGTGTATTAACTGCAGCTCAATTTGACAGCTTTACTGATGAGATGCGCATGAATATATATCATCCGATATATTTTCCAGCCCCATGTATTAATTGACATTCAAGTATTTGGAAATATTTTTTAAACTTGAAAACAGGATTATTGTGTAATACTGTGAAATAATATTATTTAAAATATCTCTTCTATTATTCTATTCTATTGTAATATATTTTAAAATTTTACTTATTTCTATATATATATATATTATTATAAAAAATTTTTTTTATATATATACGTATATATATATATATATATATATATATAAATATATGTATATATATATATAAAAAAAAAAATATATATATATATATATAGATGTATATATACATTTTATATATATTTTATATATGTAAAAAATATATATATTTATACAGACTTTATTTGTTTTATGGTAAATATTCTCTTTTGGTTTCAATATGAAATGTGACCCATTTTGACATGTGCTTTTGACATGTTTGATTCAAAACCTGACTGTCTGCTTGGTGTTGTGCGTTGGTCTTTCTGTCGTCTGTCAAAATCAGATGATTAGATTGACGTTTTGATTTCTCCATCTTGGCCTGGAAGGACCAAGCTTTCATTTCTTTCTTTCTTTGTGTTTTTGTCTTTTCTTTTCATCTCTTTTATGTTTTCTTTGCTCTGGGCATTTCAAGTTCACAGGGAGCACAGAAATTGTCAGGAAGTTGAGATTGTGGAGTTGGACACAAAGCACAGAGGAAACATTTTTTAAAAATATAACCCAGTTTGAATA
Organism: Enteromius viviparus; assembly: GCA_032353835.1. Lineage (NCBI taxonomy): Eukaryota > Metazoa > Chordata > Actinopteri > Cypriniformes > Cyprinidae > Enteromius > Enteromius viviparus. The sequence continues at coordinate 11,627,475 of JAUCNO010000548.1, read as the reverse complement.
CAGCCGGCATTCTTGTGAATTGCAAGCCACCCAAACGAGCCTGGAAACCAGATAATCAGGTTTTTGTTTGCGACATGTCATGGCTCAATTCGAATCGCTGACCTATAACAGCCACAGAATACATGCTCTGGTTTTTGTGGGTTTTTTGACTAGTTGACTTCAGCCATCTTTTTGGATTAATCATTCAGCCCCTGAGTATTTCTCTCAGCTGAAATATTACGGAAAGTTTATTGCTGAGGGCCAAAGAGTCGGACTGTGTGGAGGAGACTAGCTCACTTATAATTGATTAGTTCTATTGATCTTCCTGTCCTGTCCCCTCGGAAATGTATGAATAAATTATATCTCCATTTCTCTTCCATTTGCTTCATGTAGAAATCTTTTCGTCTCTAAAAATGCACACACTTCATTCTTCCTTAAGATATAGATTGATATTGGATATGTTATTAAAATAATCGTTATGATGTCACTTGAAGATAATCCTTTTTAATACTTATATGTAGTATTAAGATTATATATTAATACATATTATTTAATCTTTATTTAGTAAATTGTTTTCTGATTTTTATTACTTTATGTATAAATACATTTTAATTGTTTTATTTAAATAAAAAGATGTTAATCTTTTATTTATTTGTATTACATTTTTTTTTATTTTGCCAATTTTATTAATAATAGTGAAATAACAAGAAATTGTTTAATGAAAATTGAATCAGGAAATGTTGCAACCTTTATTCAAACTTCAGTTGATCACATGAGCTCCGAAGCTCAATACATCAGAATAAACAGAGTTCAGATATTAGTTGTGTCTCCTTATATTCATCTTCTCTTAGTTCCCACAATGCACCTGCCTTTGACATCTTTGAGTTTTAAGATGTTTTACCTCATGAAAAGTTGTATTTTTCTGTTCTAGAATGGATCATCTGACATTCATTTGTGTCATTAACTAAGACTGACCTTGAAATTCATCAGTACAAAGAGAGAAACTGGATTCACAAGAGATCTCACAGCTGCTGTCAGAGGTCGCAAACCTGCTCCGTTGTGTTGCATAACCCATTTGCTCTTACACGCATACGAAAACCCCAAACCCAGAGCACTGTCCAAATCGGACAAAGTTCGCCACACTCAGGGAACTCTCCTCATACCGTGATAATGTGCTCTTTTCAGAGCTGTTTGTTGAGCTTGTGTCATCTGAGTGGAAAATGGTGAGTGTGGTGTCTTGTTTATGGGGCATAGAGTTTGCCTTTCCAACTTCAAGGACCTCAAAGCCCGGCCAGCCGAGCTGTTAATTGTGTTGTGCAAGCGGCTTTAGTGAAACTGACTCCCAGAATTCCATACATGCAGCTGACAGGATCTACGTTCATGGAGAGGTGGAAAATAGATTGTATGTTCCTCTTTGGTGATCTCTAGAAGCCGTCATTGTCCCTCAGTAATATCCTCTTGAGTAATCAATGGTGTAAAAAGGAAAGTGGGTTTATAGTAGTTATGCACAGATAAGTCAGTCAGCCCTGAATACTCTGATACTATTTGGGCAATTTAAAACCTGCCAACAGATAATACTCGTATTCTGTTTTTGAGTATATTCCAGTGAATAACATAATTTTTGTTGTGTAAAATTAATGTTACTTTTATCCTTTTTTTTTTTTTTTTTGCTAGCCCAGTAAACCCCATAAATACATATTTTGTGTACTTTTCTTCACATTTCTTTTTTTTTTTTTATATATATAACAAAAAAAAAAAAACTGCAGCAAGATGTCCAGAAATTCTTCAAAACTTTGGCTGGAAAACAATGTCCCATGATGCAAAACTAATTTTTGACAACCTGAGCTATATAGCACACACACCCTCACGCTGTTTATTAATTCTCACAGACATGCCTCTCTAGTTATCAACAATGATTACTTTTATAAAGCGTATGTGAATGTTTGTAAGTCTTTGTGGAGTTAATTGAAAGTTCACTGTGTTCTGCACACCTATGGACTGTTTGAAGGGGAACAGCCTTCTGGACTGTACACAACAGGTGTTGTTAATCTCAGCTGCCCAACATCCTGAACCATGGCTGAGTGTGTGTGTATGTGTCTCTGTGTGACTGGTCAGTTGTGAGAGTACATGGGGATCTCCAGGACTCTGTACTAGAGGGATTGGTGGGCTCGCAGAAGGGGAATCTCCCAGTTTGGCTCTAAAACTCCCTCCTTCAGGACTGGGCTTCCCCCCTCAGTGAGTCGGTGATTGCCATCCAGGCGTTCACTCCTTACAACTTCTTGCATATCCTGGCACACGCACTCACTCGCTTGGACCGTGTTCCTCTAGACCAGAGACAGAAGCAGGGCAGTAGAGGTATGGCAGCTTCTAAGCCCTGGACACTTGTTTTCGGAGAGGCAGTGATCCGCATGCTGCAATGTAGACTGAAGGCTCTTCGGAGGATGTTTCAGAGACCGCCTGAAAGATTCCCCTGCAGAACGGTGAGTACTGTACTCTGGACAGTGATCAGGTTTCCGCTTGGCTCCAAAGCTGACGTGTACCTCCGGAAGGTATGTAGTAGACAGTCACTTACAGGTTGTTATGGAAAACATAGGCCTACGTTATTATTGTATATTAAGTTATATTATTACTTTTACATTTATTAGTTTTAGAGTATTTTTCCCCTTTATTTGTAGACATCTTGTTACATTTTTTTTTTTCAAAAAATAAAAAAAGAAGTAAACATTATGTTTAGGATTCAATATCCAATATGTATATTAGTGTCTTCTTTTTTTTTTATGATGATGATGATGAAATCTGAGAGCTTTCTGGCCCTGCATAGACAGCAAAGCAATTAAGGGGCAAAAAAGAATAAAGACATAATTAAAATAGACAAAGAGCTGAGTAAAGTTGTTATTTTTGTATTTCATTTTAGCGATGTCCTTCTACCTTTCTGGGCCTTGAGTTTGTTAGTTCGCTAGCTGTATATGGAGGGTCAGAAAGCTCTCAGATTTCATCAAAAATATTATAATTCAAGTTCTGTAAGGTTTTTACGTGTGTGGAATAAAATGAGGGGGAGTAATTAATAACATAATTTCAACTTTTGAGTAAACTATCCCATTAACTAATCCATTGTCAACAGAGTGCACTTAAAGGGTTGCCATGTCCCTGTGTCTTAGCGCATAAATTACATTTGTAGCAAGATTTGGCAACACTAATGATTTTGTCACTGTGTGTACAGAAGATATACAACTCTGATACGTGTTTAAATGCATTGTTAATAACAAGTTGAGTTTGATTTCTAATACACCATATCATTTTTGTAAATGCAGTTGCCACTACCTGAATTTTACTGCAGTGAATTCTGTTATATAATGCGGTTGTCACTTCTGTTAATTACTTAACTGTATGTACAGAATAGGATTAAAAGGTAAATTGACAAATACATTTTGCTACTGTGTGTACGGTTTCTTTAGATCAATAAATGTGCCTTTGTTTGTGCGTGTGGAACAGGTACTCTTTAAGTCAGTGATTGCATGGTACATGCACGTTCTGGATTGTCACCATCTGTACTCTGAATCACAGTCTCGAACATACCACCACAAGCGCACAACACTTCCACCACAATTAACACACACACTGAACAACAGCTCTCCATCAGACAGGAACCATTCACAAACTGCACACAAAAACACTCTCACGCATCTTTGTTGTACACCTTTGATCTTTGTAGTGCATATGGCTCTGATTTGTAGTTGAAGTTTATAAGATGCAACTTGAATACCTCGTCTTGTATTCCTATCCACCCTAAAGTGTGAGCAACTCATTCTCATTCTGAAGTATCAGTTTCCATTCTTGGCGACATTGAGATGAGGTGTGAATTATGCTCAGCGAGAGCTGAGGAAAGAGGCGGGGAAGTGCTGCTGGTTGGATGCTTGTATGTGTTTAACATGATATAGGTGAACAGTGGATTCATCATGCCTCCCTCTCTTTGCGTCTCTTTTCCTCCTTCGATTGGTTAAATAATTTTCTCCTTCAAATATCCGGAAAATAGAGCTTGATTGCAGCTTTATAGAGTTCTGGATATTTCCAGAGAAGTTCCTGCAGACCCTTTAGTATGCTTTTCAGCAAGAACTTAACAAGCCAAGGCATCTGAAGTGGAGTGGAGTTGGTTTTATTCTTTATCTCAACTGACCTTGTTTTTGGGAAATACTTAGCTTGGATGCTAGAGACAAACTCTCCAGACTGGACTAGACTAAGACGGCTGCACCGTCATGCCATAGACTTGCCTGCGGGGCTACAGGAAGTGACAGAAAGGTTTGAAACGCTGTCAGGGCTGGACGGAGATCCAGCACTTCATGGCCGGATGCTGGCTGCTCTGAGGGAGCCCAGGCTGACACGATGCCAGACTGATTTGGGATGGAACAGGATGGAGGATTCGCTGGCCTCACTTCCACATCGCTCTCCATGGGACTCTGAGGTATTTCTGGTTCCAGCCGGCTTTAGAGATAACACTGGAGACGGGGAAAAGAGGGAATTCAGGGATCTTCGTGGAGGTGGACTATACATGAGTCCTGTCAGTTTTAAACAGGGGATTGTAGAAAATCTCTGGGTGTGTTCAGAGTGGAATACAAATATTCTGCACAGTGTTTACCGCCTTTTTGTTTTTCCAAAATAATATTGAGAACAGAAGGCAGTAAGCAATGATAAATGTTAATTTTGTCCTGACTTTTGGCAGTTCAGTCAAATGAGTCACTATGTAGATGAGGATTCGATATTGATTATGATTCAGTTGTCACTCTTCAGATTGAAGGTTGCATCGAGGGGGAAAACGAAAACACCAAGTGTGCTTGTACAGAATGCATACTTCATATTTTGGCAAATGTAGTAGGTTTTTTTAGGTATTCTATGAAAAATTTAGCATATTATGCATTTTATACTGACAGTATTATTTATATATATAAATTTTAAAAAAGTGTGTGTGTATATATATATATATATATATATATATATATGTATGTATGACCATTATATAACCATTATATATAAATAATATATATATGTATATTATTTTATTTTTTATTTTTTATTTTAATTTATTTTATTTATTAATTTTTAATTAATAATAATTATTTTCAATTACCACTATATTTTCCAGATAATACTGTATAATATTATTTATTTAAACTTTAGTACAGTGATAAAATAACTACTTTTGCTGTTATAAATGCTTAAATAATTAATATATCATAGATTTGTTTGAGGTGGGGGTTATTTAAACACAATCTGTGGTGATGTCACAACCTTCTTGCATTGTGGTCTATGGAGCTGCATGACATACATGTATACTCGCTTCCTTGGTCAGAATCAAGGGGTCAAGGGTCGGTCCACATAATCTTCCATTGTCCACTTAACGAAGTGGAACACACTTCAAAATGGAAGCGGGGATTCCCCCGAAGGAAAGTGCTTAGGGAAATCGGTGAGTGTGTGTCTATAAGCAAAGTGAAGCCTAGCACTAGTGACCAGCGTCCAGTTTCATTAACATAGTCACTGACAAAGCTGGGTAGAATTAAATGAGAAAATTAGAAGTAAATGTATTCCATTTCAGTAAACATTGTTACATCAAGGTTTCCCAAACTGGTGTTTGTAAATGAACTGTATTTTTAAATGTCATTTAATCTAATTAGCAGTACTTAATTTTTAATATCTGATTACTTAATCCCAGCTCTGCCCACTATGTAAGACTATATCTAAAGAACTAGTTTAACCGACTACCAGTTAGTCAAGCCAGTCTACCATTTTACATAACTGATTTAAAAAAATGATGACCAGTCTTAAAGGAAAAAATAAGATGACTAACTAGAGTAGTTAAAGTAGTTTATGCAGCATATTTTTATATCATTTCAGTTGAACGTGTCTCAGTATATTGAGTAATGGAGGACCGTCTGTGGCCATAAACTTTCATCGGTTGCATGAGAGACACTTCGCTGGTACGCCAACGTAGCATGACATCATCTCACCGTGTGGAGATGGAAAGCTGATGGATTAGAGGGGGAGACAAAGAGAAATAGATGGAAAGAGAGAGTGGGAGGAAGAGAGTGAGGAGAGAAGAGCTTGAACGTTGTGTCTTTAGTCACCCTTCTCCACGCCCACCGCTACTGTGATGGAGCAGGAGGATTGGGGGCGGTGTCATGGCAACCGTGTGGGTAGCTGTCCGTCACATGAGCTTTCTACTGAGTTTGGTCCTGCTCTCTCTGTGCATCAGAAGCCCAGCAGCAGGCGCACACTGCAGGGGGATTGCTGGGGCTCAACCCCTCCTCCCTTTAGGCATGGAGCGGGGTGCCGAGCCCCAGGTCGGGCCCGAGAGGACGTGGGACACAACGGCGCACTGCTGTGATGTGCGTGGCGTGGGTGAGAGTGATGCGTTAGCGACCGCATATTCAAGCCGTGTGTTCATTTAATGCTGCATGTTCAGGTTTATTACCGAGTTGAGGTGAATTAAGTAAAAGTGCTTTCTCTTTGGCTGGTGGTCTTTTTTCTTGTTTCTACCGTCTGTAAAGGTTTCTGTGTTTCACGCTCATGTCATTCTTTCTCTGGCTTGTCGTCTTCTCTCCAGGAAGAAGTGTCTGTTAAAGAGATCAGCATCACACATCATGTTAAAGAGGGCTCGGAGAAGGCCGATCCGCAGCAGTTTGAGCTCCGGAAGGTGCTTGGACAGGGATCCTTCGGAAAGGTACGATGCATAACTTATGAAAGTATGATTTGTATGATTCTGTGTATATGATGGTAAAATATATATAAACAGGTAAAAAAAAATTAATACTGCTAATATCAAGGGTCTTTAACCTATCAGATGATATGTTTTTACTGTAAACTGAAACTATTAATGTAAATATTAGATGAAAAACTTAGTTTCATAAACTTAGCAACTAATTAAAATAAATATTTTTTTAGTTGAACAACCAAAATATGAACATACTAATGAATGAAAATGAAAAGGTACTTATTAAAATTTGTGTAAACTTTAAATCAAGACTGAAAATATAAAAATAAAAGCTAATTCAAAATATTAATTATATTATAAAAAATAAAAAGGCACCTCCGTTTTACATGCCGTAAGTATACGTTGCTGTATTTTTAGCTAGATCTAAATTAATAAATGTAATCAATATTATATTTTTTTTTCATGAGGTTTCATTTATTAACGAAGAACAACACTTCTACAAAGTTTATTAATCTTAGTTCATTTTAATTTCGGTATTTAATACATTTTTAAGATTGTATCTAAAAGGTGAAAAGTTGTAACATTAGTGTACAGTGTGTAAAGAAATTAATTAACTAATTAATAAAATAAAAAAAAGGTTAATACAATTATTAACTGGGTTAATAAATGTATTGCTCAAAATGTATTGTTTTTTCTGCATGTTAGTTAATGCATTAACCAATGTCTGTTCATCAAGTTATAAAAAATATCTTTTATCAAACATTGTTAAATCGGTTTAATTTTTAAAGTGATTAAGCCGTTACATAAATCAAATTATGCATATTAATGTGATATTTAAAATATTTAGGAAAAGACTGTTTTGTGTACATATTGTTGTGATTTAAAATTACTCATACAGTGATATAAGATTTTGGTCATACCGCCCACCTATACAAATATATTTTTAGTGTTTGGTGTGTGTGTGTGTGTGTGTGTTTGAGTTGTGCTTTGAGAGGCAATCAGCACAGATGAAAGCATGAGGCATGCATAGATGAAAAAAAAAAAGTAATTCATATTTAAACGACAATCTCAGAAAAATTACACATGGAGCTAGTCATGGTCACTATAGTTACAGTGTCACGACACAGAGCTATTTATGTTTTCAAGAATAACTGATGAGTAAAATAGATCCTGTTTTAAAGCGTTTTAATGTTTTTTTTTTGTTTTTTTTATGAAGCCTTGATTTTGTTTGTGTGTTGCAGGTGTTTTTGGTGAAGAAGACAACAGGCCCCGATGCAGGACAGCTGTATGCAATGAAAGTGCTGAAAAAAGCCACCCTGAAAGGTATGTATTAAAGTCAATATTGGGTTTACGATGGCCAGTTCTGAAATGCATTATGTGCATGTACATACATACACATTTATTTATTTATTATTTATTTATTTTTATTTTTTTTTTTTTATTTACATTTTTCTAGTGCCCAAGATTAATCGCATCCAAAATAAAAAAAAGTTTTTACATAATATATGTGTAATATTTATATTTATTATGTATACAAATACAAACACATGCATGTATATATTAAGATAAATAGGTCACATTTATATATTAAATATATTTATATATAATATAAAATATAAGAATATAAATTTAGAAATGTATATACATTTCTAATATTTTCAGGATTTATACTGTATGTGTGTGTCTTTATATATACATAATAAATATACACAGCACACATACATATGTTATTTAAACTAAAACTTTTTTGACCGCACTTTCATAATTTTCACAAATTATTTCTTTAAACATAAGGTATACATGCATGTAAATAATTTAAATTAAATTTAAATTAAATTTTAATAAAATTAAATTAAGGTAATTTCGCATTTAAAATATAGTACATTTACATTAATTTATTTATTATTTGAAATCATTTTAAATGTTTTTCATATTTTACATATCTTTTTACATACATATATTTTACATTTAATACATATATATGAATATTATTTATTTAGTTATTAATTCTTTAAAAAAAATAATATATTATCCTTGAAATTCGAGTCCTTGAAACAAATTCAATAAAACAGCTAGAAGGTTTGATGTTCGGTAGTAGTTTTCTTGCTGAAGGTTCAAATTAATTGTTTTTTTCCTCAAGGAAGACTTCCAAGTTTGCAAGCCAAGATATTAAAGGCAGTACAAAAGTTTCATCAACACAGGGCACTCCAGATTGCATTTGCTTTTTCCACAGTAACCTGTTTAAGTTCTGTTTATTCCAGTGTTTTGGTTGGTTAATTTCCAGCTGTAGCGGGTTTAAGAATGTTAATTGATGCTCGTGGAAGGATACAACTATGAAAAACAGATAAACACATCTACATCCACAGGAATAAAATGACTCTCCTCCCCCTACAGCTCTCAGCTTCTCTTGTCGCTCTTGCGCTGCATTTTTCTCCCTACTTTATTTAATTAGTCATCCGGGGCAATCTGCGTAATTCTGCTGTGCCAAAATTCTAAGCGGGGGGGGAACGTTGTTAGTGAACTCAATGGAAGTAAACAGAAGTGTTGTTATTTATGCGTGTGTTTTCAGTACGGGATCGCGTCAGGACTAAGATGGAGCGGGACATCCTGGTGGAGGTTAATCATCCCTTCATTGTTAAGCTACACTATGGTAAGTGCTGGTCATTAGCCAATCAGAATAAAGAACCGCTCTTGTTTTAATGTTCTGTTAACCAATGAAGCCATTCTTTCTCTCCCTCACACTCTTCTTGTGTACGTCTTGCAGCATTCCAGACTGAAGGAAAGCTTTATCTGATTCTGGACTTTTTAAGAGGAGGTGATCTCTTTACTCGACTTTCAAAGGAGGTGAATAGTGAATGGTTACCTCAAGCATTACGTTTACATTCAAACATTTAGCGGATGCTTTTATTCATGTCTGATTGACATGTAAAACATGTGCTCGCTTTCCTCAGGTGATGTTTACAGAGGAGGATGTGAAGTTTTATCTGGCTGAGTTGGCTTTAGCTCTGGACCATCTGCATGGACTAGGCATCATCTACAGAGATCTGAAACCAGAGAAGTACTGAATGTTCTCAAAAAGATTTCATTTAGAATAGAATTTAAAACACCTCTTGACCCATGACATCATCATTATCATTATTTACAATATTTATTATTTACATATTCTAAAAAGATTCTAGAAAGATTATTTAATTATTTTTAAATAGTTTTATTCAGCAAAGATTAATGAAATTAATCAACAGTGACGGTATAGACATTAATAATATTATAGAAAATTATTTATTAATAATTAAGAATTCTTTTTGAAGAATCGTTTGACGCTGAAGACCGAAGTAATGAAGCTGAAAATTTAGCTTTGCCATCACTGGAATAAATTAGAAAAAAATGTTTTACAATATTACTATATTTGTTTTATATTTTTTTGTTTTCAAAGTCATACTTTTTTAATCATAATAATCCTTTAAAAAATAATGCATTTTTCCTCTCCATGCTTTTGCTTTTTTATAATCACCAAAACACACTCTCTCTTTTTTTTCTTTCCTCACTGCTGTCTGTAAGGTCGTCCATAAATCACATTTATGTCTGGATAGAATAGGGCTATAAAAATAATGGCTGTAGTCTTGTAGCCGTGACAGATAGAGATATGTCCTCATGGCTCAGGGTGGGAATATAAGGGGACTCTTTGTGTGAGTGTTTTTATACTCTGTTAAATGACTTTTTAATGCTGTGAATCTGTGTAATTTCAGCATTCTCTTGGATGAGGAAGGCCACATAAAGCTGACAGGTAGGTAATTTCAGATTGCTGGAATAGCTGCATCAGCATGGTGCCACCTTGAGTGTTTAGGGCTTTGTGTTGATACCATTTGACTGCAGCCTCTTGGGAAGACCTTCCCTTTGTAGAGGTTTATGACCATCTAAGCCACACTATATGACAAGGTGAATTACACACAGCTAATGTGTAGAAAAAAAAGTTTGTAAAATGGTTGTGGGAAATTGAAATGCTTTCCTTTTTTAGCCATTTATTAGGGGGTGTTCAGTTTTCATTGTAATATATAGAAATAAATATATATATATATATATATATATGGAAGCCCCGTTTCCACCAATGAGTAAAAATCTTACAATTTTTAAGAGTTCTGAGAAATTAAATCATAAATATAAACTTGCATGATATAAACTCACAGTTGCAAGAAATTAATTAATTAAAAGAACATCAGAATGTGTTACTTCTTCCTATATTTTTTACAGTTTTATCCTGGTATTGTGGCTTCATAACTTTCAAATTATGAGTTTGTTTGATGCTATTTATAGGAAAAAATCTATAAACGGTTTGTTTATGTTTCACAGTTCTGAAAAAAAAATGCAAACTCAATTGTGAGAAAAAGGTACTTTTTATTTTTTATTCAGTGGCGGAAATGGGCTTCCATATATATATATATATATATATATATATATATATATATATATATAACTAAAAGTAAAAGAGAAATAAAAGTCTCTAATATTAATATTATTTTTCATTTTTCTTCAACTGTAGCTTAAAGTTAAACATTAGATGCCAAAGCAATATTAATTTTTTTAGTGTTTCAGTACAAATCTAATATTTTTATATATTGTATTTCAGCAAACAAAAACTAGTAGAGTTAGTTAGAGATGACGCCATACTGAAATTGTGTTTGTGTGTGCCTTCAGATTTTGGACTCAGTAAAGAGTCGATCGATCATGAAAATAAAGCATACTCTTTCTGCGGGACAGTAGAGTATATGGCTCCTGAGGTGGTCAACAGAAGAGGACACACTTATAGCGCTGACTGGTGGTCTTACGGTGTGCTCATGGTGAGGGAGTACCACTTCCTGTTTCAACTCTTGTTTTTTGTAAAGTTATTTTAACCAGTTAACCATAAACAAAACTTTCCTGAGAGCACTTTTATTCATCTTAAATCACACTTCAGAGAAACAACTTGTTTTGTTCTCCATCCTCAGTTTGAAATGCTGACTGGAACGCTGCCTTTCCAAGGCAAGGACCGCAAGGAGACCATGACTATGATTCTAAAGTAAGTGTGACGGCCTCATCCTTCCGCTATCCCAGCAGTCTCCACTCTACACTCTCCACACTATAATCTAAACACAGTCATCCACTCTGAGTGGGAAGAGCCAGCGGAATTGGTCTATGTAACATCTGGATGCTAAGTGCTGTAGCGATGAGGATAAGCCCTTGGTTTAGCTGACAGTGCTGTTTAGCTTAAAGACTAAGCACTTAACCATCAGTAAACACGCAACCACACAAAACACACGTCACGTCATAATGGGGCCTGCTGAAGAGTGAATAACGCTCTGGCGTGACACTAGCACCGGTGCTGTGGATAGTTATAATAAAAGGTCTGCGTACAGTTTTAGGGCTTTGATAAACTGTAGTAATGTGGTTTTAGTGATGTTACTGCAGACGTTCAGGGAAGGCAAGATGAGAGCTTGTCAATTAAAGTGCTCATCTGAGGCTTCTGCAGAAGACTGATAAGAACCGACAATTGCCACTGATGTGAATACGCTAAGTATTAGCTGTGGAAGTGACATCAGTGCAGATGACAACGACTGACTTTGTCTTTTTTCTCCGTTCTGTTATCTGACCTTGTGTACAGTGATGTTGGACCATAATTTGACTTAATCATCATAAGATCTGTTACACATTAAAGCTCATTCTGGTAAAAAAAAAAAAACCCTGCTCACTTAGAGATGAAGTGATTTTCTGGCCGACGTGACATGTTTGACATGTAAAGGCTCAGAAATTATGTAGAAAAGATGCTTAATTGGATAACAGAACATTAGAATAAGAATAATGTTCTTCAATCTAACTGGTCAACAACTGCCACTGATCTTTCATTTGTACTCTGGCTTAATGTTTTTTTGGTTTGTTTGTTTTTTTGCTTTTTTGCAGAGCGAAGCTTGGAATGCCTCAGTTTTTGAGTTCAGAAGCTCAGAGTCTCCTCAGGAGCCTTTTCAAACGAAACCCTTCCAATAGATTAGGTAAGCCTTCTTACATAAACTGGCTTTTAAAAGGTTGGGTACTTTATTCCATTCCATTCTATTATATTATATGAATTAACCAAAGGTGACAACTAGTGCATGAATGTGTGTATGTATGTGTGGACGGGTTTATGTGGTTTATGAGGACACAAATTTGTATAATGACATGGGTATGACACAGGTATTACAGTAT
>JAUCNO010000548.1:11584103-11605160 GCA_032353835.1 Enteromius viviparus | reverse complement strand
CCCCTGAGCTGGTTGCGGTTATGAATAAAGTTTTGCGCTGTTGAATGAGGCGATTTGCGCATGCGTTGTTGTCAGCTTTTCTCGCTAGCGGCGCTGATCTGCTCACAACAGCACGTTTGAGAAGTAAAATATCTGACATATTGTTATAGTTCCCTAACGTTTCTCATCATTATACGAGAGCCGTCGACGTCGTTTAAAGAACATGCCGAAAAACAAAGGTAAGGTGTTATATAAATATACCCGTGTGACATGTTAGCATTGAGTTTAGCACACAAGCTATTGCGCGTGATATTGAATGTCGCAGTTTATTGTGAGTGTTTGATATTTAATTGTAGCAGTTGAATCTGTTCTTGGTTCTGTATTTGACCCAGTCTGGTTTATAACATAAAATAAAAGCTGCTGTCAGGAACTGTAAGGGATGCGTTTGGCCGCTATGTGTTGTGTTAGGCAGGTAACGCTACTTATGGATGTAAGCAGACCCGTTAAACGTGTTTTGATCAATACGTACTTATAAATTATAACCTTTACCTATCAAGCTAATATTTAAAAAAGGGATCATACATGCTTAAGGTGAATACATACACATGAAATTAACAATAGTTTAAGATATCGTTGTAATGGATGTTGTGTTAAAAGTGTGTACTTTGCTCAGTCATTAGGCAACACTTAGTTCTTGTCAAAGCATTCTCTGTAGTGTGTCAATAATATGGCATTTTTCCAAGTGTTATGGTATCTAAACGCGCATGTTATTTCTCCTTATCCAGGTAAAGGAGGAAAGAATCGGCGACGTGGTAAGAATGAGAATGAATCTGAGAAAAGGGAGCTGGTGTTTAAAGAGGATGGACAAGGTTTGTTGTAATACTCCTACATATAATAATGCATTATACATGATGTTGGGTACTGTCTTCTCTTCAAAACATGATGTGCTTTTAGTTGAATCATTTTTTTCAGTAAAAAGCGTCTTCTGTCTTCTAGAATATGCGCAGGTCATCAAGATGTTGGGGAATGGGAGATTGGAGGCCATGTGTTTTGATGGAGTCAAGCGGCTTTGCCACATCCGAGGAAAGCTCCGGAAAAAGGTGCACTTTACAGATCCAGTCTGTGAAGCTTCAGGCTGAATGCAGATTCAGCATTTCCGTCACTTTGTGAATGCGATGTGGACTGACAGAAATGTTTAGGCCAACTAGTCAATATTTTTTGATGAAACTAACTAATGTAACTCATTTTAGGTTTGGTATGCTGTAAAATTTCAGCATAGAACAAAATGTTACAAACTTAGTTTTATGTCATTCTTTAGCAATGTTTCTATTGTTCTATTCTGTTGCATTTTAAGTTGTTTGTCCTACTCAAGGTCTTATACTCTCTTCTTTTTGGTTATGTATTTAGGTGTGGATTAACACATCAGACATTATTCTCATTGGATTAAGGGACTACCAGGTTTGTTGAATTTTTTTTTAATGTAATACTATAGATAATAAAGCTATAATATAATTAAATATGATTTGATACTTTTTTACTATATTATTTGACCTGCAAGTATGTTCAATATTTATTATAACTATAGTATTACTGTTTTAAAATAATAAAAATAAAATATTACTACTCAAAATTGATGTTAATATTATTGATTATATTCAAACATAGCTATATACAAAGCAAATAATCATATATATATTTTTTTTAATATAATATTAATATATAATGCATATAAATATATAATGCATATAAATATGTATGTATTATGAATTATCTATATCATTTGTTTGCTTGGAAAGAAATTGGTTTTATTAGTATTTTGCCATTTAAAAGGCTTAAGCTGACTAGACTAAATGTAAATCTGAGCTGTTTCAACTGAAAGAAATTTGCACAGACTGATCTTAAAATATATGATGTATGATATATGATAAAATATCATGTTTATGTCCTAATCGAACTATGGCCTAATCCTGTTTTAGCCTATGCCCCGTCTATAAAACCAAGCAATAGTCTTTTAGTTTTAAATAAGATTCATGCTGCTGATAAAACTACAGTTCTTCTTTAATGCACAGGCTTTTTATGGAATACATTTCTGACGTTTTAAATTCTGAAATGTCTTGTCAGGATAACAAGGCAGATGTCATTTTGAAGTATAATGCTGATGAGGCTCGGAGTCTGAAAGCCTATGGAGAGCTTCCAGAACATGGTGAGTATATTTAATCTGAAAAAAATGGTTCTTGATGAATAGTGGTTCTTGGCTTACGATATGCTGATCTTTTTGTTGCACTGTATTAAATGTCTTGTCATTAAATTCTTACCATTGGTGCCTTGCAGCCAAAATCAACGAGACTGATACCTTCGGGCCTGGAGATGATGACGAGATTCAGTTCGATGACATTGGTGATGATGATGAGGACATTGATGATGTTAGTATTAAAACACTCTTATATTCATCTGAAGTTTAAGAATAATAAAAAACTTAACGTTTTAATTAAATTAAATACAGACGTTATGTAAGCAGTCAGTGCATCAGTGTTTTCTGACAATACTATATTCCTTCCCCAGATCTAAGAGGAAAATGCTGGGAAGTGAATGTTTCTCAACCCGAAGCGACAATATCCTCACACCCCCCCTGAAGTCGCCCCTCCATCATGTACACGGAGGCTCAAGTTTTAGGTTTCTCTGACTAAACACATGACTGCATTGTCACCTTCAATCCATTTTGTTATCTTTTAATGTATTTATATTGATTTCACATCAAGTGGAATTTAGTTTCAGTACAGAATCTATGGATTCGCAATAAAAAGATAACCAATTTTATGTTTGGTCTTGCAGTCTGTATCCTAATAGATATGTTTAAGAACTCTGTAAAGGTGAGTGAAACTCATTTTGGTAAAAGCTGATACCTCTGGAACGCCTCGTCTTTTGAATGTTTTTGAAATCTCTTATGATTTACTGGTCATGCAATGATGCATTGGACGACGCATTTATTCAGAAAGCCTATCTGATTCGCTCTTTGTTTTAATCCATCCTAATTTTTTGTGTGTGTTTTTGTCTACTTCAGATGATAAAAAATTTATACTCATTTTGCAGGGCTGCTGAAAAAAAAACCTAATCTTGAAGCTCTGTGTGTTACTCGGAGTTGCAACGTAATAGCTTACTAAACTACAGTCAACATCAGCAACTGAAATATTTGTAAGTTGAAAATGGAAACCTTTTTTTTTTTACTTTCTAAAATAATAGCTCATAAAGCAAATAACCGGATTAAGGAAGTATTTTTGTATGCAAATAGGCTAATCAATGCAAGAATTCTGAGAGTTTATTGATTGTATTCTTGCAGACTGGCCCTTTTGAACGAGCATGTTGGTTGTTGGTTATAACTTGTTAATTTTAGGCGTATTGTTTTGATGAGCTTATGGTTGCTTTTGTCCTCTGCTGCTTTTGATCAGAAAACCTGTGATTTTGAAATAAAATTCTACAACATTCAAAATCCTATAAATGTGTATTTTAAGTCTTTTAAATATCAAGTCATTGTCCAATTTCTTTTTATTATTTTTATCCACCAGGTTTCTGGAGGTAAATATTTACATCCGGTATTTATGAAAAGTGCAATCTTGTAATCTGTTTTCTTTATTGTTGTTTTGGATTATGTGGGCATATAAAATGCAGTATATTTATAGCAAGTGTGTGTCTAGCCATAGGCTGGAGTGATGTTAGTCACTGTGTTTCACCCCATCACGTGTGTTGCAGTGTGAAAAACAAAGGTAGCCTATAGGACATGCATCTACATGCTCAGATAGATGTTAACATATGCTTGGAAAACAGTTCTGTAGTGTGAAAATAGCCCATATGTTCCATAATGTCAAAATTGACTTATTTTTGAAATAGCTGTCACTAAAATTACAGCACACATTTTTCTTACTAGACGTCTGCACTAGGAATAGTCTTAAGAGGATCTGATTGTGCATGTTTTGCATGCATATATGTAGTCTAGACATAATCCAGGCGTGTATTTGCATATTTGAACATTCTATACCTCTCAATTCTAAGACTGTGTTACGGAAATAAACGGCATCCTGTCTTTTCCTTTGTGATCACTGAAGTAGGCTATGGCTATATATTTCTAGGCAGGTTTAATCAAACGTCTCAAGGAGAAATAAATGGGAATTTCTGCCCTGTGCTCAGCTGCTGAGCTTTCCATATATAGCGCTATGTAAACTATGACGTAATGCGTTGCTCGTGGGTGCATTGCTTATGCGCGCGTGCGCTCGGCACGCGGCAATTGGTCAAGCGTGTTCTAATGCATTAGAACCTCGCGCTCTTGTGGCTCTGCCTTGAGCCTTAGCTAATAATACTTCGTCGAAGTCGATGGTGATGAGTCGAGATGGTCTAGGGTGAATCAAACCTGAGGTGAAGCTGTGTTTAGGTTTTCGTCGCGTTTTGATTTTTGTCAACTGTGTTTGATAAATAAATGTAGTGGGACGGAATGTCATCTGGATATTGATCGTTGGAAAACTCCCATAGATCACCTGGAAATGGCCACCGTTGTGGAAAACCTGACAGGTACGTTATGTTGCGTTATATTTTAATTCTATAAAAATGAGCCTCACCCAGATTTGACAGTACTGAGGAACGGATAACTGGGAAAGCGAGCTGTTGTCATGGAAACAGGCTGCTGAGGATGAGAAACCTAAGACTGACCTGTCCAGGTGAAGAGTGCGTAACCCTTATGGAAAACAAAACATACGTTTTTGCAAAGTAAATTATATTTGTTAATTATGAATTATTATTATTATTAATAAAAAAGTATGACTTTATCATATAGGGAAGGAAGACCGGGGTTGACACACAGTTCATGCATAGTAAATTATTCTTAATGGGTTGGTTACATTTTTATTCATACACATACCTTAAACTAAAAGCATATTAAACATTTCCACTGACTGTTACCAAAAAAAAAAAAAAAACAGTTTAAAACCTTGATCTGATGTGACAACATGCCCCAGTAGCATGACCTGTTGTTAGACAACATTGCATGGCGCAAATTGGTTCTTGGCATTATGAAGGCTTTTCAGCTAAATTTACACAGTAAAGAAACAAAATGATCAAGCCAGCATTTTAGCAGACAAATAACGGTTAAAACGGCACAGAAGTTTTAATTTAAGACCATTTGCAAAAATATTTCAAACTAACATACAAAATCACTGCCGTAGAAAACACATCTAATTGCAATGAAAATCTTGGAAATTCTATGTGACAGCTAGCCCTGTTTGCACTGCAAGCTATTTATAGCTATTTTTTTAACAGACACATCAGAATAAATGTGTTTGGGTTTATTTATTAGATTATGTTTACTGTACGATTCCTATAACCATACAACAATGCATGTTGTCTGATATAAATTCCTTTTTTCTTAAAAAAATAATAATAAAAGCAAAAAACGTGCTGTGTCAAATGTGCTTTAGATTTGAAACTAAAAGGGATCTGACAGACTGTGCCACAGGCTCTGCTGTGAATCGTGGAAAATGACTTTACGAAAAATCGCATTTGTGTTCCCTTTGAGCATTTCAACTTTGCATATATTTGCATACCATTACACAATTAAAGCCAATGTTTTCCGTCAGCTTATAACAGGACCATAGACATTGGGGCACTTGATTATTTAGTGCAAGAAAAAGATTGCACAGCCTCCTAAAGGTGTGTTCACTGTTTTTAACATTTCGTTTTCCTTTCTCACGCAAAGAAGGAGGCTCGAAGAAGGATAGAATTCGACTGGCCAAGGAAAGAAGAGATGAGAAAGATAAGAGCCAAGGTGAGATGCAAGTCTTTTCCTTCAAAGTTGTCTTGCCTCCTTTAGAATCAAATGGATTTCATGACAGTTTTATGGATAAGTTAAAGCAGAGGGTTATTCCAGGGCTATAGACTACTGCTCCATTCATCACTGAATCCAATGGCGGAAGACTTCTGATAATACCACTAAGTGCTTAGCACAAATGAATCAGTATTGTCAGCAGGTAGGGAGAGGCTTGGCCTTTCCCGTATCAGGGCAATCTATAGACTTACCCATATCCACCCCCACCGTGTGTCTAGCTGTGCTGGAGCGAGCTCTCTTGGAAAAGGAACAGCGTGCACAGCAGCAGTATGAACGCTCGCTGGTGGAGAGAGGGAGGCGTCTGGAGGAGCAGCGGCGAAAGGAGATTCTCCGTCGTTCTGCCGTGGAGGAGAAAAGGAAGCAGCGCATAGAGGAAGAAAAGGTCAGGAATTACAGCCAAACTTTATTCTCTTTGGGGTATGCAGTTATAGGACAGATGTGAAGTGTCTTTTCTCATATGCATTCTTATCTTTGAATTATTTTATTTTCAGGGTTTTTTTGTGTGTAATATGCTAAAATTAATATATTTTTGTAATATTATACATAGTTTATTGCTGTTTATTTTTTTCCCAACTTGCTTATTCCTTGATGTGGTGTGTGTTTGTTTTAGCTGTTAAAATACTTAATAGCAAAAATATTAAATATATAAGTAATGTGCAGTACTGTTGAAAGTTTGAGGTCAGCATGATATTTCTTTTCTTTTTTACTTTTCTTTTCTTTTTTTAAAAGAATTAAAATATATAAAATTAATACAATTAGTACATTTATTTAGCAAGTTTGCACTAAACTGAACAAAAGAAAACATTTTTGCAATTTCTCATTATCATGACCTTCTGTTCACCGTAGATGCCTGAATCACAGTTTACAAAAGTAAAATAAAAAAAAAACCATACCGGCTTTCAAACATGGCCTGTACCGAGCAGCAACAATTGTTCAGTTATGCTGTTGCAGCTGTTTTGAGAAATTTTCATTTGAAATTTTCTTTGAAAACGGAGCAGAAGTAATTAAAGTAAAGACATACTGCTTTAATGAAGCTAGCTACAGTTGGTTATGGTGTCTTCAGGTTCCGCCGTCATCGGAATGAGTGGTCTGATTGCATTCGTCGAGTAGTATACAGAGGCATCTGATGGACGCAGGTTAAGCCCGCCTCCCAGAAGGCAGGAAGTAAGGTAGCTTGGCCAGACTAAGCTCCTATGAGCTTTATAGTCACGGAAGCCAGGCTAATAATGTATAACTATGCTAAACATTGACCCCTTTGATCTCAAGACAACAACAAACACTTACAGTAACCAATAGTGTGAGTTTGCTGTGGGACTACCTTTTTGTCCAAACAATGGAAGATCTGAGAAACACTTGAGAAATCTGTTTGGAAACAGTTATTATCTTTGCATTTTTGCTGAGATAAAAAAAATCACGCATTATTATTATTCACGCACTAATTTATTCATTTTTTTTTTGTATTATTTTATTTATTTTATTTTATTTTATTTGTATTTTTTTTCTCTTTTTTTTGAGGTGGAAGTCATTCTTCTATTTTTCATATGGCAATATGAAAACCAGTACATTGTAGTCAGACATCTTGCGTTGGTGGAACGAAGCAAAAACAGCTGAAAATTTAGAGAAAAAAGTATGAGTAGAATAGCTGTAGCTATTTTAGCTAAAGATGTCCAATTTGTGAGATCACACATGTTGACATTTTTACTGGTCTCTTTTAGATTTTGTAAAAAGAATAGTTTTTGTAACCTGTGTAATTAAGTCTTTATTCCCGGTTGAATTTAACTCCTAGACTTCCCACCTTTTGTGACACTGAGCTTTGTCTTAGCAGGAGAGCGAAGTCTTTGTTTGTATTGATTGAAAACTAGCCCCCCAGTCAGATGCTACAATGATTGGTGACTCTCTCTGGAGGGATCAAATGACCTCACTGTTCTCGATATTCATCTTAACTGACATGCACAAATCAAATTTCTCTAGACAAATGCGGTGTGTCATAGTAAGGGTGTGTTTGAAGTGGCTAAAAGGAAAATATTGTACAGTATGATTAAAATGCTCACTAACAGACACTGCAGTTAGGCCATAGATCATTGTGTGCAGGGTGTGGTGCTGTTTCTGTGCTCTGGTATTGCTGTGTCTCTGTAATGTGTAGTCTTACCTCAGACTGATCTTGGCCAGCATTTGGATTTAATTAATTCTGATTTCTTGGTATTCGCAGTGGTATCAAATCTTTTGTAGTAGCCTGGCCTCTTTACGTCCACCTGCAGACAATATATGCAGCATAAGCCACCTAGTTTTATGTCTGCTCAAAGCCATTCATCGCCTATTTTTCTTCTTTATTAGATTAATCAAATAAAAAAAAAAATATTAATGAGATGTGAGAGGAGCATGCAAGATGCAAAAGAGGTTTTGAATAACCCTTAAGGGTTTATTTTGTGATGGTTACTACATTGTTGCTGATTACAGGGATAATTTATGATGGGTCTGTGATTGTTTACTCATCTTCATGTTTACTTGTGGGAAGGGGCTGACTTCTGTGGAAAACAGAAGATGCATGTTTGAAAAATGGCCTGCATTGTGCTTTCCCTATAATTAAAATGAATAGGGACTTGATCTGTTAAGCTACAAAATGACCTCTTCTTTTCAAAATGGTTTGAAGTCGCCAGGACATCGAGATTATGCAGTTGTAAAAGCTGCAATATGTGGTTTTGCATTGTCCTGCTAAAATGCACAAGGCCTTCCCTGAAATAGACATAGACTGAAGGGGAGCATGTGTTACTCTAAAACTATATACATTTATAGTGCCTTCCAAAACATGCAATCTGCCCATACTGTATTCACTTATGCACTCCCATGCCATCAGAGATGCTGGCTTTTTAGCTGAACACTCTTTAGCCAGGAAGACCTGGCATCTGTAATTTTTAACAAGAATGTCAAATTTGAACTCGTCTGACCATATAACACTTTTCCTCTTTAAAACAGTCCGTTGTAAATGAGCCTTGAACAACAAGACCGAACGGAGCTTCTGGACCATGTTCACATATGGCTTCTTTTTTGCATGATAAAGCTTTAGTTGGTGACTGCAGATGGTGTTTGGATTGTGTTTACCGACAGGGGTTTCTTGAAGTATTGCTGTCTCCATTAGTAATGTCAATGACAGAATCATGCTGATTAGTGATGCAGTGTCATCTGAGGGCCCGAAGACCACTGTGTAGTTCATTTGGTTGATAAAAGTGTAAAATGTCTCAGTTTAAAGATTTGTTACATAGTGGCCCGGTTTCATAGACACGGTTAAGCCTAGTCCAGGATTAGGCCATTAAAACATTTTTATAAACATGCCTTAGAAAAAAGCATTACTGGTATGCATCTTAAGACAAAACAAAGACATCGACATGTTTTAAGATCAATCAGTGCAAGTTTGTTTTAATTGAAAAGTTCAGATTTACATTTAGTCTAGGACTAAGCTTAAGTCTTGTCTGTGAAACCAGGGGAGTAAGTTCTATTTTGAATATACAGTAATATTGGCTTCCCATGTGCCAACATTTCTTGTGGCTGTACGTGGAATATCTCACAAGTCATGTGAATTGATTTTTTGATTCTTTTATGGTGGTGATTTTAAATCTTAACGGTCCTAGTCCATTTCAGTCTGTTATAGGGAAGAGAGTGTTCAGGATGTTCTCTGAAAATTCACTTCTTTAAATCCACGGATGAAATAACATTGTGGAGTTTGAGATGACATGAATGTTATTAAACGATGACAGAATATTGTCTCTTGTAAAAAAGAGGTACACTAATTAGAGCGCTTATTACAGAAATAATACTTAAGGAAAAACTTAGATATAATTATGTACAAATTAAATATAATGTTTTTAGGCACTTAACTGCATAATTGCAATGAAATAAAAATGTATTGTTTGTTTAATTTGAATTAGCACCTTTTTGACTCATGTCGGACTTAAGTACATATTTAAGTAATTCAGTAATTGCTTTTAATATCTCTGAAACATAGTTAACAAGCATTAATGGTAAACCAAATTACACTTTAATGTCATTTCTATTAAAAAAGTCCATTGAATAAAGCATTACAGTTTAAAATTATAATCACACACTTTACATGTGCTTTCTTATTGAACACATCAAAAAAAAAAAAATTAAATATGACAAAAGACTATTAAAACTGATTCAGTATAAACTGTAAAGTAAATCTTATAATTTCACAGAAAAGTGTACTGACATTTTTATATAATATATTTAATATTACATTATTTAAAGTACAGTTTTTTTAATTGTATATATATATATATACATATATATATACGTATATATTCAAAAGGTATCCATTTGTAAATAATCAAACAGAAAGCCTAGAGGGTGATGAGAAAAACTAAAACTATATTTAGTATAATGTATCCAAAAATATTTGAATGCAATGTTGTTCAGTCAGAATAAAGTTATGATTTTATTGCTCATCTGACTAGGCTATGTGTTGTTTCCTTGAATCTGGGAGTTGTTTAGCTGTCTATTTTACATGTGTAAACATCAGTGCTTTGGCAAATGTTATGAGTATACAAAATAAATCAGAGTGAGAAGCAAGGTTATACTGGTTAGAGGAAATGCAGATAGTGGGGATTGATAGAAAGAGAGAAATTCATGAAAACACATATAGGCTTCCTTATTTTCACTGATGCAACCTGTGTCATTATGATACTCACTCTGTGTGCTTGTGCTCACCATTTATGTCAGCCGCTGAGGGGGGAGGGTGTGGGTGGAGTTATGGCCGTTCTCTCCTCCGTCTGGCTGTGCGCTCTCTTAAACACACAGTCACCTGGGAGGAGAGAGATACAAAGAGTGCAGTGGAGAGAGGGGGAGAAACAGAAAGCAAGGCCCTCGTCATTTTGCGCACACACACATACGAGGAGGAAGAGCAGGGAGAGAGGCAGAGACGGACAGGAGAGGTGGTCGCCATGGAGCAGCCAGCCTCATCCCCGTCCACTCGCCGTCGCAGCGATAGCTCTGTCAGAGAGTCTCTTTTCTTTCCTGTTTTGGAACGCAATGAACAGGAGCGACTGGAGGCCCTGATGCGACGTTCTGTGGAGCGGAACCTGCAGGCGGACCAAAGGCCCAAACGCTGGACCTGGGGCGGACCTCCAGGAGTCTGTGAGGGTGAGTGTGTCTGTGTGTGTGTGTTTGCGAGGGCGTGGAGGGTCCCTTGTGTGAACTCCTCCAAGGGCCGTGGAAAGCGGGAATGGATGGAGAGATAGAAAAACAGGGTGTGGGAACTGCACTGCAGCCCTTTTGTTTTAAAATGACTGGGGCATTGACAAGTACAGCAGCTGTTCGGTGAAAATGCAGCTGTTTTATGAGGGGGCTGCAGTATCACACTGAGACATCGAGCTGTTGCTGATATTAAGGAGTCGCCCCAGTCACATGAAAGCACTCTGTCTCAAGGTTAGCGCTGTCAGCGACCAATCACAGACTCGTAGGCATTATAAATCATCGAAGCAATAGCTGCTTGGGGCAAGGGGTAATTTAGGCTGTTTTAGCTCGAGAACAAACACCGTAAACTGAGCTGTCACTGTGACTGCACAGGGTATATTAGACTGCGCAGCCGAAGGCTTTTTGCTCTGTCACTGCCTTTTCAATTACACAAGCCTACGCTGAAACAGTTTTTTGGAATATGTTTTGCAAATACTATTTCAGTCTAATTTCTGCTCACTTCAATGTTTTGCTTGCTGTTTTTTTGATATGGTAAAATTTACTAGTGGTGTTTAACCAGAGTTAAAATTGCTTTCACACCAACTCCTCAGTAGACCTGAGGCTCTGGTAAATCACATCAACACTGGAGAATAATGCTGCTTTGAAGACAGATGTGAAAGCACCACCCTGATTCTTTGGTGCATTCATAACTACATCAATTATTTACACTGTCCAAGAGCAGAGCTTTAAGCCTGATCCTGAGTCAGTCTGATAATTAATCTAGACAACATGCATGTAGCTTCTGTTTTGCTATGATGGATAAGGGCGAATGATGGAGAATGAGTTTATGGCCGCCCTTGGAAAACATTAGGCTCTCTGATAACCTGATATCATCCCATCAGCTGCATGCTGTGCTCTGGGTTATTTCATCTTGCAGTGGTTCATATTACCATTCTGCTTTTATTAGCGAAATTACTTTTTTTTTTAACAAAGAAAAATGCCCCGCTGGATATTATGCAGCTTCCCGTCAGAGGAAAGAACTGCTGACGGGATATATCAGTATTTCACAGGGACACACCGGTATGACTTCCCATAATGTTCACTGTGATCTTGTGAAATACTCACGCATTTGTACTTTCTCTGCTTTGCATCACCTGCCGCACAGGTGATCCTAAGATTGCCCCACCCTCTCCTGCTGCTTCAGCCTCCTTAACCAATGACCCCGCTGCTCACCCTCCTGCCAGCAAATCCAGGAACGGTACTGACTTCCTGCTGCTTTACGTGTCATCCCCGTTCACTTCCCTAAAGATTCAGTCACAGTGATTCTGATGTTGTTGTTGTTGTTGTTGTAATGTTTTGCTTGTGCATGAGATCTTACATAGGTGTAGGATTCATACCACCGTTAAAAAGTTTGGGGTTGGCCATATTTTTTTATGTTATTTTTTACGTTTAAAGTGGAAGAAGGTGTTATTACAAACAAACAGTGATTTGAATATATATTACAATTTAAGATGTTTTAATATATTTAATGATTGGAGTAATGGCTGCAAAAAATAAATGCGATGCTGTGTAATGTGTTTGTAGAAACTGTGATATATTTAATTTTGGGTTCTTTGTTAATTACAAAGTAACAGCCTTCTTTTAAAGAGAAATCTAAATAATAATAATATTTTACTGCCACTTTAGATCAATTAGTGTCCTTGCTAATTAAAAAAGATAATCCTACTGACCCCAAACTTTAAAAAAAGTATGTTATATTTATCTATAAGTGTTTCTGATGCTCTGTTTTCTCATTTCAGTGGTAAGTTTTGTTATTAATCGTGCTTGCCAAAGTCAAACATCATTATTGCCATTGTTTTTCCACTTAAATTATAATTTTAAAGTAAATAAATTTTTTTGCCTGATAGATGATAATCAGGAAAAAAAACATTTTGTGTATCTAGGGACCAGAATAACATAGTGGGTTGGCATTTAAGACTCTGGCCACTAAGAAACCACTCAAAACACCTTAAGAGTCGGCTGAAATCTACTTCAAACCCCTTAACATCCACATGAAAACTGTAGCAAACAAATAGCAGTATACTAATATATTTGCATATAAATAATTAGCTTTCATATCTTTTTTATTATAAACTGTTTATTATACACAAAAACAAAAACACCAACATCAACAAAATGGAGACTTTTTTTGCAACACTCACATTTTCTTAACAAAATGTACAAGTCTAGTTGTAATCATTATTATATTGTTTGAAGTGTGTGTTTAGGGTTATATTTATGCTGCAGTGCCCTGGTAACACCCTATTATCAGGTTTTGCATGGACGAGGACCTCCAATCATTTCTGTGTTTGGAGTAGTTTTTGTACCATCGGTGTCTTTCTTTTCAAGGTGAATGTAAACTTTGAAAACGAAATTGTCTGGAGAATACAGATTATATACGTACATCAGATTTTGAGTCTGTTCCTCACCTAGTAATGGATCCGGATGCACAAGAAAAGAAGTGTAATCCGGATCTGCCTACAGCTGCTTTGCACCCCCTAAAGAATACACAAGGGGTCTCATCTGTCAACTCATTTTAAATGCAGGCCAGCTTAGCAAACTCCCCTGCAACATCACACATGAGCTTCATAAACTCAGAAATCTACCTCATGTGAAAATGAGCCTGCTGTTCATGAAAGTCTTTGATCGGTGTAAATATTCATAACCAAATGGCCACTAATTATTAATCAGAAAGAAAGCCTCTGGCGTTCATCTCCAGAATTAACTTGAATCTGTTAAGTCTCTGGGTGAATGAATATCATTTTGATTGTGTCTGATCGCCTGTGTTTTCTTTCTCCCCGGAACCTTTGGTAATGCGATTCACTGCAGTCCAAGATTTTATGATTCCGCCCGAGTCTCCAGACTCTGTCCTGAGCAGGCATCTCTCCTCCTCCTCCGCTACTTTGCCCAATATGACAGAGAAAGGCAAGTGATTTTGCGTTAACCTTCACTATTTAATTGATTCCAATTTCTGCCCCGCCCCTGTTTGCTCCTTTGTCTTCCTGTGACCTCTGGCCCCTCAGTGTCTTGTCTTTGTTCCCGAATAGCCTCCTCCAGCCCTCACAGGTCTCCTTACAGGGCTTCACCCAGTAGAGCTGAGCGGAAGAAGGTTAGCACATCTTTCTATGGACAGCTGGACGACAACAGAGCTGCCACAACCCCGAAAAGCCCTCAGGTCTGATCTGCATGGATGTGATCAACATTTTGTCAGATAGCTCAGATATTTATATTTGGTGCAAAGCACAATGGGACACAACCCACAGAGGAGCTGGTCTCCTAGCAACAGCATTGCACAGAACTCTGCATGTCCAGTTTCAGACATGGATTTATAGCCATAGGTTTCTGAACAGGATGTTGTGAGTGTCCTGCATATGAGACCATTTTTTGGTATACTTTAGAGCGTATTTCTAAAATGTGTACATTATATATCTTGAACATTGTAGAAGGTAAAAATGTTGATATAGAGAATAATTTATCCTTATTCTAAACTTATGGGATTGACTTTCTTCCGTAAAACAAAAATAACTGATATATTGTTTGCGAAACGTTTCTCAAAATATCATCTTTTATGATCCACAGAAGAAAGTCAAAGGACCTGAGCAAATCAGTGTCATTATTATAGTTAAATAAAATTACATTTAAATTTTTTTTTTTTTAAATGTTGTTACTAGAAATAAACTAATTGTTAACTGAAATCAAATGCAATATAAAAAAATATAGTTTCCAAGGAAGCATTTTTTATTTTCATTAGTTATGATTTAATGTACAAAAATAATTAAATGAATAAAAACTATACAGACATATTTGAAACTACAAAAACTAATAAAAATGGCAAATACACACAGCAAAAAATTTTAACTAAAATTATGAAAACATGAAAATAAAATTCAAAATGACAAAAAGCAGTACCCTAATAGTGACTCGGTAATAGTAAAAGAACACTGCAAATTAATACATAAGGGCAGAATTTAAATTCTTGGTTATACTATCAATTAATGCCTTCATCTTAATGAATAAGCAATATTTATGTTTTGTTTTTTTAGGTTTTTGTAGTTTTGTGACTTTGTTACGACAAATTGGACAAATGTATAATTCTGGTATCTGTTTTGGGTGTTTAGACTGAGAGACCTGAAAAAAGCATCACTCAAACCTTAGCTGACTCATCTACAAAAAAACTTGAGTCTCCAACAACCCCCACACGAAGTTCTTCTACCCGCAAGAACCCCGGCACACCAAAAAGGTTATGTATATTATCATATTATTGAATGATGCATTTATATAGTGCTTTATTGTGTATTGTGCACCCAAAGAACTTTACAATCATGTGGGGGGTTCTCTTCTCAACCACCACCAGTGTGCAGCATCCACCTGGATGGATGGATGCATATATTATTAACTTTCATTTATTTAATTAAAGACTTAGATTTAGTTTATATTTGCTTTTCTTTTGTAATTAGATCCAAGTCCTGACTCTAGACTGAGTGTATATTTGTTTTGTTTTTTTAATTTGTAATTAGATCTAAGTCCTGTAAGAGCCGCATCCAGTCCCCAGCCTCCCCGGGTCAATACCCCCCTTCCCCAATGAGACACAAAGCCACAACGCCAAGTTTAGAAAACAAGAAGTGGGAAGGAGAGGAGAAAGGGTCCATGGAGAGTAAAGGCAGCAGCACTCTAGAGAGAAAGACCTCCAGAACAGAGAAAATCACTAAATCTGCAAGCAAGGAATTCGGACATAACGCAGGTATTGTATTTTTAAAGGAAAAGTTCAATATTCTGTCTAGTTTTATTTAATGCCATGTGTATAGTGTAATAGGATTTATTATTATTCTATACTTGCTTTTATTTTTTCATTTTTATATTATATATTATTTTAGCTTTGTTTCAGTGACACAATTTTAATTGTTTTAGTCTAAATTTGAGTTAACAGTAACAATATTCTTTCATCATTTACTACGATGGTCTTTCATCTGATTTAAAAGCTGTGCCAGTGGGATCTCAATCACATGACGTGGACTAAGTGCCTCCTGTCTTGTGTTTCAGAGTCTCCAGTAACTCCCACTGGGAAGGCAGGTACCACTGATGCCGAGGAGGCCTCCAGGCTGCTGGCAGAGAGACGACGCCTGGCAAGAGTACAGAAGGAGCAGGAAGAAAAGCAACGCCTAGAAGAGGAAAGGTAGAGATATTGTGTGTCTCTAGGGTCTGTGTGTCACATTTATGAGTTTGCTTCTGTATTATATATCATCTTCTTCATGAATCTCAGGCTCAGAGCTGAGGAGCTCCAGAGGCAGCAGGAAGAGGAGAGACAGCGGCAGGAACAAGCAGCTCAAGAGGCAGAGGAGAAAAGACATAGGCAGGAAGAGGAGCGCTGTCAAAGAGAGCTTGAAGACAGACACCAAAAGGAACAACGCTGGAAGGATCTCCAGGATGATCTGGAGAGACAGGTCAGAGGAATATTACAATACTATTAATTATATACATTTTTCAAACAGTCAGAACTAAAATTTAAGATTAATTAAAAAAAATGTATGCATTTTTATTTATTTAATATATTTTTTAAATAAATTACATTAATGATATAATGCAACATATATTATATTGTATGTTAAATTATTTTAGTTAAAAATTGAATAAAAATTATCTAATACATTTTCTGAGGTGGTCTCAGATTTTTGGACCTCACAACAAACAAAATAAAAAATCTACATAATCATTTCATACAAAAAGAATGATAAAAATGCACAAAAACAAAACTCGCTCATCAAGACACATTTAGCATACTCATCCATTAGGTCACTGACACGTGCAGCACCAATCTGTCCTAATTACAATAATTGTTTAAACAATGGAGCTCAAAAATCTGAGACCACTGCTGATGTGTTTTTTTATTATTATCATTATATTCTAATATTCTGTAATTACATTACATCACATTATACATTTATTAGATTTGCATTTTTATTACAAATTATATTTATAACTGGAAATATATTATATTGTTGGCAGTGGACTTTTTGACCTCACTTTGAGGAAACACAAATTAAAAATAATAAAAAAATAACTCAAAGTAGCATTACGTAAAGACAACAAAAACAAACAGAAATAACAAATGACTCATCAAGACACATTCAGCATACTCATCCATCCAGTCACATGCAGCACCAATCTGTCTTCTGTAGCTGTGAATATCTGTAGGGATGAATGTGATATAGTTGGAGATGTGATGTGTCATGATGTTTGGCAGAGGGAGGAAGCAGTGCAGCGCGTCCATAGAGAAGCTGAACGGAAGAGACAGGAGCGAGAGCTTCTGAAAATTCAAGAGGAGCAGGAGAGACTTCAAAGGAAGAAGGTTTTTCTCTTTTCTGTGTGTTTATGTTTAGAATCAAGCAATACATGGGAAATGTATTCACACTGACACTATTAAAATGATTCTGCAACGTAAAGTGCATTATAATGAGAAAAGAAAAATTATGAAGTGCTAATCTTTAAGAGCAACTTATCTATGCACAGATTTATTTCTTAATATTTAATTTAAACTTTATAGTGTTCAACAGAGCAGCTGAATCGGGCTGCTTTTAAAGTCAACAAGAAATAAATGTATTTATACATTAGAAAATGATTAGTAGTATTTTACATTGTCTGGTTCACTGCAAAACAAGGCTTTTTTTGCTTCGATTTTTTTTGTCTTGTTTCCACTTTTCAGCCAAAATATCAAACACATTCTTAAATTAAGAATGATTTTCTAGACAAGCAAAAATTAAGTCAAAATTTGGTGAGTTTTTATATTAAATAATCTGCCAATGGGATTAGCAAAATAATTTTATTTCAAATTTAAATCAGAATTATTTTGCTTACCCCATTGGCAGATTATTGAGCTTTTTCTAAGCCATAACCCACTTAATTTTTACTTGTTTTTTCTTTAAAACAAGACAATAACTTTTACTTGTCTAGAAAATCCTTAGATGCTTTGGCTGGAAACAAAAAAAAAAAATAATAATAATTTTTGCCTTGTTTTTGGTATGTGTTAAAAAAAATCTAAACATAACATCAGAATATATTTACTTTGTTGATTTTAAGTATTGTTTTAATTAACGCTAATGGTGTATGGTGTTTGCATCTTTGATTTTTGCAGCGTATTGAGGAGATTATGAAAAGGACAAGAAAAACAGATGGGGAAAAGGTATATATAATCTCTGCAGGCCAATTGAATTATAAGGAGGCAAAATATTTACTGATTGTAGCAAATAATATTGCATGTCATGTGTTTGGATAGAAAGAAGAGGTGGAAGTCCCATCCCCCATATCTGTTTCCCAGCCCATCTCGCCATCTCCTTTGGAAATCGAAGGTATTGATATGACCTGTATCACTATACAGTTCTACAGTGAGCATATGGTAACATTTATCCCTTCCTTCACTTTGTAAACTCACTCAAACACAAACACACAATTATTGGTCTATTTCTTGTTGCCTAGTGACTCAGCATGTGGAAATCAATTTTGTCTGCAGAAATAAATTAAATAGCGCCATCAAGTGGTGTAATTACAAACTAATATTAGTTTATCTTGTCAAAAATCTGGTAAATTGCTGTTAATTTTATGTATTTTTTGGATGAAACTACATTAATCTTGCACAACAGGTAATACGGCGCTTATTAGTCCACCAAAGGTAACATCTGGGTCCCCAATCATATGCCTTGAGCCACTGGAGGCAAAGAGCTGTGGGGCGGATGATCTCTCGGATGGGGTTCAGTCCATGGATGTCAGGTTAGCTCCAACAAATTCATGCCACGTTATTTCAGAATAAATGCGTTTGCTAACCACATTTGTAAAATATTGCCAGTCCCTGTAATAAAACACTTAAAATACTTGTCATTGCAGTCCAGTCTCCAGAGACGAGCTCGTTCCAGAATATTCCCCCGTCAGCGAGATCTCACAGAACAGCATGACTTCTGTGGCTTTGGGCGATATCCACGTTCTGACGGGGCAGGTCTCGCATCCCAAAGTGTCTGCTGCTCCAGCTTTTGGTGACTGCAACAAGAACCTGATCCAGGATTGCAGTAGCGCTGCTATTGACTCATCACTTTTCCAGAGTCTTAGACCCACCTCAGACAAGCTCAACATCTAATGCAAAAGGTGATTGCTAAGTCAAAGGTTTGACTTAGCAATGAGGGGATTTTGCATTTTTTTTTTGTCACTCTATGAATCAAACAATTCTGTCAACAGACAGTTATTTTGGGGAATAGAATGTTTAAATTGATATATAAACAAACCCCTCTGTAAAAACAAACAAAAAAAAACCATCAGAATATAGATTAAAGAATAAAACTGTACACTTGCTGCTGAAGTGGAGATTTCTGACTCGGTGCATGAGAAAACAGCCTTTAACATATATATTGCAATTGAAATCTAGATACACAACTAGATAAGGTGCATAAAAACAATACTTAAAAATGTACTTTGGATGTTTTCTTTTCACTAGTCTGAAACAACTAGTTACAAATGTTTTAGTTACTATAGTGTCTTGACTTAAATGGACAGTTCACCCAAAAATGGAAATTCTGTTATTGTTTACTCACCCTCGTGTTATTTCAAACCTGTATGACTTTTTTATTATTTTGTGGAAGACAAAATTACATCTTCATGAGATCAGCAGCATAATCTGATTCATAAATGAATCATGCAGACTAGTTTTGTGCACATGAGCAACTGATTCATTCATGACTCAAAAGAACTCGATCACTAACTGGACATTGTTTAGAGAAACTCAGGTTTGAACCAAAATGATAGTGAGCAAATGAGCGCAGAATATTTTTTTTGGGGAGTTACCTATAACTTTAATTTGATCATCTCATATTTGTTGTTTTGTCTGTTTTAGACACTATTGAAGCATGGGGCCGGAGTGAACTGATGAATTGGAGTTGAGCTGAAAGATTAGACCAGCCCTTTGTGCCTCAGCAGCTTCCTGAATATCCTCAAAACACAAGAACAAGGACTGAACGTCAAATCATATGTTAATAGCAACGAAGGGACAACCTGCCAGTTGGTTCCCTCACACATAAAATAAAGTTTGCTTGATCCTCGTAGATATTATATTTCACACCATTTCAGCTTAGTATCACCAGAAAAGCAACTGTATTAGCGCAGTCCTAGTGGTCTTCTTATTCTTGTTATACACCTGTAGCATTGATGAGTGATACACCGTGACAATTGTAGCAGCTCCATTGTGTCATTTGTTTTATTTTGGGTTGCATAAATGACCAGCAAACCGAGTCTGCTAGTTGTGCTGTATTGTATGGCTGGGATTTGCGAACAGTATATTGTGTAAATCCATGACTTCTCTGCGTCATCTCTGCAATCCAAGCTTTGTAGTCTGAAAGTGGATATGAATAGATGTAAAGTGTGATATTATTCCACCATAACACTGTTATACTGGCATCAGTGTATTATTAGTCGACAGCGGTTAAACGTTATGGGGACGTATACAGAAAAAAAGTGTACTACTGATGTAATTTATTGTGTAAAAGTTTAAAAAGGGAATTAAAAGTGCACAATTTTATTGTGTTGAACATAGTGCTTTTAATTCTTCATAGACTGTTTCTGTATTGTTTTGTTATATGACATCATTGCACACGGCTCTATGCAGATCAAGAAAACCAAGCAACCATAAGAGCAACAAATCAAGGTAATTCAGCATCCCTACAAATGTACAACGGTGACTCAAAAGATCTGTACTTCCTGAGTATGTTGCTTTAAATACTCTGTTTACCATCTTGTATACTCAGGGTGCTAGTGAGCTTTGCATGTGAGCCCAGTTTGATGTTTGGTGGTGATATCATGATGCTGGTGTGTAAAACTTCAGATGCACTGGATTGCTTCAGGACCAATAAGGAACAAATTTCTTGAAAGATGAAAGTATCTATCTATCTATCTATCTATCTATCTATCTATCTATCTATCTATCTATCTATCTATCTATCTATCTATCT
>JAUCNO010000548.1:11557213-11584003 GCA_032353835.1 Enteromius viviparus | reverse complement strand
CAGAGATCTAAACTTAATGGTTTGGGAAATAAAAAAATAATTTGAGAACTCAGCCAAAGCAATTGAGAAAAACTGTACGTAATATATATAATATATAACGATTTAATATTTTTGTGTATAATATAATGCAGTATTTTTGTGAATTACCTTTTCACATTTCCTCTGCTTCATAAATCTTTTTGTTTAGATAGATAGATAGATATTTTACATTTTATATACATATCTCATTTAAAAAGCATATAAAATACCATAAAAAGCATAAATCTTAAACCCTGTTTACTGATATCTCTACCGCAAGGTTGAGTTGAGATGAGAGAGATTTTTTTTCACAGCTTTATAGCCCCATCTCTGTGCCTGCTGTTACCATGAGGGGTTTGGGTGTTTCATGTGACAGCAGCAGGTTACAAACACCAGATAGGGTCAAACAAGCAAAGGAAGTAGGGATGAAACCATGATGTTGTTGTAAATAGGGTATGGGTTAAAGAATATAAATATAGAAAAATATGAGAAATGCACAAATGTTTATTTACCATAATTGTCCAAAATCATAAGTGACCATACGGCTGATATGTCTGTAAAAGAGGCTAAAGTAAGCTTAAATATGTTTATTTTTTTTGCTTTGCGGATCCTGAAGGTTAAGAAATGTATCCAAGATACTAATAAAGTTTAACATCAGGTTGAGTTTGAAAAAAAAGGTGCTGGACACCATTTATTTATTTTAAGTTTGATACTTTTTTATTAGTTCCTTATAGGGGTGTAATCTTCAATTATATGATGATTTTAGAAATATTTAATTATGCGGATATTACTGTAAAAGGGGGAAAAAAGTGTTTTATTAATTATTATTTTTTATATGTGGTTGACAATGTACAGAGGTGTCTGTAGGGGCCAGTGTCGCACACTATGAGCTAAAAACAGCCAGTCACTAATTCACTTCCGGGTCAATCTTGTGTATGGATCGTTGGGTCAAGTTGGTCGTATGAAAAAAAAAACATAAATCAACAATCCACCAGTATTTGAGTCATCGTTCTGATTGTCATTGTTCTTTAATCTGTGATGTAATTCGTTGTGCGACTGTTTGTGCCTTTCTTTCGCGAGAAACTGGTATTTTGGTGGACGCATCGTCTAGCTGTGTGTGGAGGCCGTTTCGCGTGGTATGTGAAGCTAATACTAACTAACGCACTATTTACTATTAACTAACTTCATTTACTGTACTTTTATTCTATAAATTGGTATATTTTAGTGTGTTTCTCTAGAAATGTGCCTTAAGTATGCAATACTCTAGCATCTTCATCGATTTCATGGCTTTTTGTGTGTTGTAACGTTAGGCCTATCAAATGGATCGTCTGAGAAATGTCGAGGAATATTAATTATTAATGGAACGTTTGTTAATGTAATGGTTACTCTTTCATTTGAAGAGCTTTTGAAAGCTGTTTTTATTATGTAGGACCGTTTAAGTGTCATAACGTGTCTCTTTGCGGTATTGATAGCGTTTGTGTTTTCTGTCTGGTTTTTCTTAAGTTTAACTGTTAAGATGTTTTACTTAGTTACAGCAAAGACTTGTTCGGATGATGTGGAATTTTGTTTGTATTGAATGTTCCAGCTTAAAAAAAACAATGCGAAAATTGCTAACGTTACAACGCTTGGTTTAAACGTCAAAATACTTGTTTGTTAAAAAATTACTATAACCACATTCAGTGCCTATTCCAGGTTCATAATTTTTTGTTCATAGTGAGTTTTATATTTAACATGCAATAGAGGTATTTTAAAAAGAGAGTATATATGATATGCCATGTTGTGTTTTGATGAAAAACTACCATGTTAAAACGTTGGTAAATTTTCAGAATGGAGACCTCGGTTGCATAAATTTGGTCTCATGGCTAATAGTTTCTTGTTTTTCAAGGGAACAATGTCACGTCCGCGTTCGAGATCTCCCTTGTATTCAAGGTATTTAATCTAAAGTCGGTGTTACCAAAAAAAAACGTTATTTTGTTGTTGCATTGCTGGTTATTAACAGCTTCTTGAACCTCTCGAATATTAACAGAATCCCAACTCTTCATGGGAGGAGAGCGGAAGGATTATATGATAACCAGATACATTCTTCGGTACAGTCTGATGCGTGGAGAAACCCTGAATATGTCAACAAAGTAGAAAGTAGCACACATTGGAACAAAGATTCCCATCAACGAGAGCAACATGTTGACCACT
The DNA here is from genome assembly GCA_032353835.1 of Enteromius viviparus. NCBI lineage: Eukaryota > Metazoa > Chordata > Actinopteri > Cypriniformes > Cyprinidae > Enteromius > Enteromius viviparus. Next base: position 11,581,795 of record JAUCNO010000548.1, on the reverse strand, counting down.
GGGCCAAATTTATTGATGCAATCGAGCATGCACAGAAAAGAGGGGCTTCACCAATGACCAGGTACCACATGCAGGGTGATGAAGAAAGCCTGTCCCATTCTCCAAGGAGGCTGCCAAGGGAAAGGTTAGCTTCCCCTGATCACACACGTTTTGGTGTTGAAGAGCGCTACAGGATGCCATCACCAGGCTGGAGCAAGAGTGAAGGCCTTGATAAGGAGCTCAATTCGCAACATAACCACAGGGAATCGAGGGACAGGCCTTATCCAAGGCATTCAGAAGGAAGAAGACAGGAGAGGATGGATTATGGATATCATAATGAAGAATATGGCAGTCAATATCAAGAAAGGGGCTCCTTTTCAGAGAGGTACAAGAATGCATTTCTTTCCCCGCTTCATACGTCTGACGTGGATGGAGAGGATCGAAGAAAAGAAGAAAGGATTCACATCACTTTCTTTGATGGATAAATGTTTTTCTAATTACATGTTACATTTAATTACTTTAATTTGACATTTTAGTCAGTATTGTATTTTGATCAATTAATTCTTTATGGTTACCCCTTCTTTTCTTTTTTCTTTTTTTTAGATTAGTTTCAGTTAACTGTCATTATCATAAGTTGGAATATATAGATCCAGTTAATTGTACTGTTACTTAAAACCTTGCTGTTAACTATGTATTATTGTAATTTCTAATCTTGGACAAATGTTACTTGCTTTCTTAATACAGGTCGTCAAAGTCAGATTATAGGGAGCCACATCCTCCTTCCGAAGGATTTACAGATTTTGGTCTGCAGGATAAATTCGTTGAGCATCAAAGGGGCTTCAGCCCACGTCGTGCACCTGTCATTGTAGAACACGATCATGGAATTGCAAAACAAGATTCAAGGAACCACGAACCCCCCAAAATGAGTGGCAATCAGAGGAGCCGAGATCCACCTAGGACAAGTGAAGCCCAGAGGAATCGAGATAGAAGAGACCAAGCATATCATGCGCGCACCTTACAAGATAGACATGGCGGACGACAAAATAGTAACCCCCAAGAGGAATCAAGAAAGAACTACTCTTCTTATGGAAGAGAAACTCAAGGACGAGAGCGCTCAAGACACATGGATCAGCCTAGAATGGAGTCCCATTCAAGAGACTCAGAAGCACGAAGAGAAATGGATTTAAGGGATATGAGGGATGTTGATTTGAGGAACAGAGAAAGAGAACCTGTCCCCGATTGGGAGGAAGAGAGATCTCAAAGGAGTCGTGGAAAGATGATGGGGCAAGGAGTGATTCGTCAAAGAGCTCCGTATCAAAGGAAGCCAAACACTAATGTTGTTCCTACACCTAGAATGGATTTCAGTGAACAGGAGACCCTCAAGATCAAGGTGGACATGAGTCGCCCCGTTGGACAAAGCAGGTATAGTATCATTGTCGTACCACTTTTGGTTAGGGTCAAAAGTTCATGCCTCTTTTCTGTGTCCACTGTCACCACACCATGAAGACCTGAAGAGCAACAGTCTACAGATTGTGAACGTCAGGAAGATTTAATAGGAAATGTGGAGTTACATCCAGAATGGGCATTAATTGTCATTGTGTACATTGGTATTGAAGATGTGATGACTGAAGATGAATATTCATTCAAGATTCCCAGGATATCCCGGATGGCCCTCTGAAGCGCTGTAAAAGAGACAGGATTTTTTAAGGATAGTTCGATGTATCCCCTGACGTTCAGTCATATCTCTTGTGATTAAAGCATCTTATTCAAACCATGGAGTGATGGAATGAATCAAGGATTGATCTAACATTTCTGAAGTGTACATTTTATTCTGTTGTGTTGGCACACATGTCTTGTTCAAGCGGATGTTTGGATGTGTAAGCTACGAATCATTCAGTAATCAGCAACATGGACTACATCAAGAACTGAAGTGGCTGATGCATCCTTAAAGGGGATCAATGGGAGGAGAAAACTACTGGTGATAATTTACAAGGAAATGGCTACAGAAGGTATGTGGAGAAATTCCAAACGCTACAAATTCCAGATTGCATAAAAAGATGCAGTATCCAAGATGCAGTGTGCCGTTTCCTATGGAGATGTGATTTGGATTGCCTTTCATTTTCACTCTTCATTTAACTCTTCATGGAAGGACCAAATACCCGGTTGGGACAAAATCCTGTTGAAAACACATCTTTCTGCTGCTAATCCCTTTCAGATGTCTTAAATACTAGACTGGAATTACATGGATGTCAGCTTGATTTGGTTAAGGACCATTGGTTAAGGATGATGTTCTCCACCAGTTAACCCAGGCAAAAGAAAATCACATTCCGGCTATTCAAGATGATGTCTCCACCAAAATACCAGTGCTCTACAGGGTTTGAGCTCTTCTACTTTTAAAGCTGTATTGACTGCAGGTAAGTCAGCGACCATATTATTGCAACTGAAGTTGAGTAGGTATGTGCAAGTATTCCAGATGTCCACACCATTCAACCTATCACTTGCTTCGGTTTGCTTTTCTGGTGAGGGGAAGAAGTATGGCCTTGTTTAAGAGGAAGAAGATGAGGCTGAAAGGTCATTTAATTCGGCGATGAAGCAAAAACCATCACACAACTTTCTGTCTTCAAGAAAGGACTTGGATGTGTTTGACCTTGGCCAAGCTGATCATTTGCTTGTACTCTCCTAAACTGTATTTGATGATGTTTTTACCATGGGAAGAAACTGCATATGAAGAAACATCTGAGGCAAATGCTCATAGACACTGATTTTGTGATCGATTCTGTGACGATCTCATTCAGCAATCATCCATTCTACATCGACTGAGTATGAAACATGTGGATGGAGCAAAGACGATTGGGTTGAAGAAGACACATTATTGTGATGTTACCATTGTGTAAAACCATCAGCTATCAATTCACAGTAAAAGAAACTAAAGAAGCGCAATCAAAATATACTATTCAATTGGACTTTTCAACAGCAATCATTCAAAGCGTTTTTGTATTTACTAATTTGGAAGACTCTTCTATCCAGCGTTTACAGTGCCTTTAAGACTGACTGACTGTATTCCTTGCCAAACAAACTTCATGTCCATGGCGTTGCTAGCACCATTCAATATCAGATGATCTACAGAACCTCCCCCTGCATATGTTCCCATATTTGGAGTTTTGGATTCATCCTGTTGTATCAGTAAGTGATGTCTGCAAGATTCTTCAAGACTCTTTTTTGCTAAGTTTCCTGAATGCATCCTGTAATGTAATTTTTAACAAGGATTTAGCAACAAAGACAATAGAAGACCCACAGTGGAAACTGCACATTCAGTTGTTTGAAGCAACAGCCAACAGACATTTGATTTCATCCCCAAGACAATCAAGAAGCAAGATTTGCTAATGAGAAATAATTTGCTGTATGCCAAGGAAAGCCTGTGGTCATTGCTAAAATTGGAGGGTATGTCATTTTATTCAGCAAGAAGAGGGATCTGTGAAGACACCAACCCAACCGGAGAGCTTCACATCTTTTCCAGCAGCTGCCCAAAGTTGATGCCATCATAATTGAGTTCTCAAGTTCGTCAATCAAGAACCTTACACGCCAAGGAAAACACAGTGAACACATTGTTTTGACTGATTCTATTGGTCATCAGGTCTTGGCACTCTGGAGTTTATTGAATGGATCCTCTGAATGGAAACACGCAATGACAGTGAGAGGAGAGGCATGAACTTGCCATGTTTATTATTACCTGCCGTTTTTATTATGCATCATTAAATAGTTTATTTAGTGATCTAATGAAGGTTGAGCCAACCCAAATTTTTAGGTTTTAGTTTTTTTTTAATCTATTTTTCTATGATGTATAAATACCGTGAGTCGTGTACACACTGAGAATTCCAAAATAAGAAAAAGTGTTCTTTAAATACTCTGATCCGCTTAAAAGAAAGAAAAAATGAATTGTGGCATGTTGGGCACTCACTGTTTCTCACTCGTTTTAATTATGGAGCAAAGGGGTTGGGGCTAAACTCACCGATTATGAATGGAAAAACTTCATTGAGAAGAAAGAAAACTAAAATTGAGTATAACTTTTGTTTTTTAGCATGCCGCACAAATTTAACTGTAAACATAGCTGCAAGCAGCAATTACCGGTGTTCAAGCATTTGTAAGGCCTTTGAGGTTAAATAGGGACACCTGGGCATATGGCTGACACATTGAAAGCACATCGAAATTGGACAATAGGCTCATAGACACACATGCACACACACAGACAAACAGAAATTAATTGGTTAAACTATTAATACAAACACACATACACTGGTTAGGGTCACAATGTGTGTGAATGTATGCCAAAGTACAAAATTCATTATTTTTTTAAGTTTTAATCTAGAGAGTCTAGAGAATTGTTCTGTACTGGTTTGATCCAGATTGAGCGACAAACCTGAGACTAGTTTGAAAAAGTAGGTTTTTAACATTTTTGTGAATAATTAATGAATGGTTTGATTGACCGCAATGGCTCTTGAGGCACAGTTGTTCAGAATGAAGAGACCTTTCATATGATATAAAGATATAGTAATGCATTTTTTAACTGTTAGAGCATTACCTGCGGTGTGATCTTCATGAAACTTTGAATAATTGTTGAGGTCCACATTTTCACCAAGTTTCAAGTCTCTAGGCCTTACAGTTTGCTCTGCACGATCAGTTTTATGGCAGCTCAAACCCCTAATACCCCTAATATAAAGCCTAACAATTACAATAGGGTTTCAGCGCTATGCGCTCAAACCCCTAGTTAACAATTGTTAAAATGGCATTCCAAATAATGAAAATTTCCAAAAAAGAAGTCCATTCTAGATAAAAGGGATTATATGACCGGTAAAGAGCTAATTGTTTTGAATTTAAATAAACTTTGCAGTGTTTATGGTTAAACACTCAAACTTTACTACTGTACATATGTACTTGATTGATTTATTCATAACTGTTATCATCTGCAAGCTGTAATGGGAAATTATATCTCTGTGTATCATGTGACCTCTTGTCCAGTTATTTAGGGTACTCTTCAGATAGACAGTTATCACTTGACTTAGTCAATGTGGGTCGACAACGCCTTGATTTCCTTCCCATGCTGGAGCATTCTGGAACTTACAGGGAATCAGCAGCGCATTCTGGGACATTTGCCCAGGAGATCATCACCCTTGTGCACCAAGTTAAAGGTCAGGAACCAATAGATTAGCTCGGCAGTATGTTGTGTATCTTACAAAAAGCTTGTTTTACATAGCAAAGAGTTGGTTTTGGTTAACCAATTGTTTATTTGTTTTGCAGAATATTACTTCAGGGGCCAAGGCGTCACACTTAATGAACGTTTTGCAAATGAACAGTACTATTCATTTCAAGATGAGTTTAAGGAGGAAGAAGAACAGGAGGAGGAGATGGGAAACATGAGACCGGTCATGAATAGGTACACTTGTCTGCTAACCTGTTTTTATTCAATAGTGAGACTTGCAAAGGTAATCATCACGTTTTTTTAACACTGATGTTTTTATTTATGATGAAAGATTTAATAGCCCCCACTCCTAAATGAAAATTTTTCTTCATACCATATGCAAGCATAAAAATTCTGTTCTGTTATTATAGGCAACACAGAATGCCTTCATCAGAAACTCAGATCTTCTGCAATATAGGGCCGGATCCAGTAAGTTGATCTTTTTCAGGGCCACCAGTATCAATTGGAACATAAAATGTATGTTTGTTTAAGTTTAAAATGTTTTGCTAGCTTCAGAGACGACAGCTTGTCCCCGACCCTGGTGACCTCAGGTATGACCTGGAGCGAAGAAGACAAGAGCGAATAGAAGGTGTGAAGATCACCATTGCTGGGGGAAACTTTATTCCAGCAGCTCCTGAGGGGTATGGACTGAAAAGTGTTACTAACTTTTAATATTATTGCTATTCCAATATTTAAAATGTACAAAATTATGGTCTTGTAACATACATTATTTTCAAGGCACAAATTACAATTAATTGCTAATTAATTTGATACCATTTCATAGTAGTATGCAACACATGGATGGTTTTGCTTTTATACTAAAATAGACCTTTTGTCATACCTACATATTCTATTAACTGTGTTACCAACTTTTAATATTATTGCTATTCCAATATTTAAAATGTACAAAATTATGGTCTTGCAACACATACATGGTTTAGACTAAGCCAGGATTAGACTATAAATCAATTAACTATTATCTAATGCTATTGTCTTTCCAAAGTCAAGAGAGTGAGCCTCTCTATGTGAGTGAACCTGAAGAACCGGATGAGAACTTTAGGTGGTCTGAACAAGACCATGAGCGTCAAAGGCAGTGGGTAAGTTGTTGATGTGAAGCATGTCTATTTTTAAGAGAATAATTGCTCCTACAATGACTCATTTTGTTCCTTCAGGATGCTCCTCATCAAAGAATGCCAGTTCCTAACCGACAGAATCCACGTGGAAATTTCAACCGGAATAACCGAACACGGGGACGAAGGACTTGAAATAGTGGTGAGGAAAATGTGTGAATGTATGTCTATGGGTAAACAGAGCACCACCCCAGTGCCAGTTTTTGTACCTGGATATATAGAGCAATATTTTATTGAGTAATCAATATATATTTTTATACGTTATACTTATTTTGTTAAAAGTATTGAGCATTGATTCTTTTAATGTTCTGTTCTCTTGTTTGTTGTTGTTTACAGCGGTGGCAGTGTGGGAGAAGAAAGTCAACAATTCAAATCTGAGGTCACTAAATGTGTTTTTGTTTTTTCCGTTTTGTTATTAGAACCACGAAGACCTTGATTTAAGGTCAACTGCTTCTCCACATTTGTTTGATTCAAGGAAAGAGCTTATTAAGATTATTTGATTTGAAAATGGAACCCAATAAAACGAGACACTTCATTCGGAAAGTTAAAGTGATAAAGTTTGAGTATCACCTTACCCTGCTCTCAACCTGAAATAATGCTATTCTTCATTATCGGTGGGTTAACTAAAGTTTGGTTTTTGATTTGATATCCCACATTATTTTCAAGGCACAAATTACAATTATTGCTAATTAATTTGATACCATTTCATAGCAGTATGCAACACATGGATGGTTTTGCTTTTATACTAAAATAGTCCTTTTGTCATACCTACATATGACAAAATCATTTCATATTTGATGTATCCTGCTGTGTAAACTCCAAGTAGAAATTGTGTAAATAAAATCTATTTGTGCCCAAATGTTCTCAAACGAAGCTTCAGCTGTTTTCAGTCCATGTCATTTATTTTACAAAAGAATGCAAAAGCTGTACATGCAAAACATCTTTACAGTAGAATATTTGATTCATACATGACTACAGAAATTATATAAATTTTTCCAATAGGAGTCAGAATCTAATACTTTAAAACTGCACTTTAATTCTGCCTTCAACAGTGGAATATGTATACTAGTACAATCACAGTAGTAATGTCACACAGAAGGCACTAAAAGTTTTTAACTGTTTAGGTCCCTTAATATCTGATGTAGCTCAGATAGGCATTTCAATGTGATTTTCTACAGATGAGATTAATCACAGGACAATGGTTTGAAAGACACATCAGTATTCTCCTCCAAAATAATGTCATATCGACACATTAGAGGCCTGTTGGGGAAAGCAGCAGACAGCACAATTAAATTCCTGTTTTTGTTTAGCATGCATGAAAAATTTGTAATAATGTTAAACTGTATTTTGCAGTAATGATCATGTAAATGCAGCCTTCTTAAATGTAAATCACTTATTTCAAAAACATCAATCCTAAACTTTTAAACAGTAGTGTTTTAATTCATTAGTCTATAACAAAAAATGTTAGTTATTTACCTGTTAGGATTTTCCAGAGGGGTTATCCGAATACGGAGCAGTCTTATCTTGTATCGAGGTCCAATCACATTCCCAGTTACAATCCGTAAAGAGATTTTCTGAATTGGATATAAATCCTCATCAAACTGTGCCAGTATTCGAGTGGATGTATACTGCTCAAACCGCATCAGCTTACTATTAAAAACATACAAAACACCATTAAATGATGACAAGCCAAAGATAAACGGATCTATATAAACGTATTATTTCAGTTTACGTACGTATCTATCTGGGACTCTGTTACGTTTTTTCCATTGTACAGTCGGAGGATGACCACCCCCCAGCGCAGAAACTGGTTCCAGGTAACTAGGTCCACTCTGTAACTTGTCTCTGTTAAAATGAGAAATCAGAATATTGCACAAACCCCTTTTGAGAATACAATTTCTGCAATGAGCCATTATAGATCTAACTCACTGCTGTAGGGGAGCTCTGCCGTAGTTGAGAAATACGCTCTTGTTTGCCCCAACCTTAAGAGTGTATCCCTCCACTGGCTCATGTCATAACCTGAAAATGAAGATCATATAAGTTAATCATACATTGTAAACAGCTTGTGTCAGTTCAAAACGGCATGCAGTTTTGCATGTATCACTCCGCTGGAAGCTCAAGAAGCATTTGTTGTGTAGCATGTGTTCAGTGTTAAAATCACTACTGCTTAATATTTTTAATACTATAATATTTTTAATATCTCTTGATCTAATAATGCATATCTTCTAAATAAAGGTACACGTTTGTTTTTTGCTCTGTGATTTATAAAACTAGTAGCCATGCTGACAATGATTAATTGCTTTCAAAATTATATATATATATATACATAATATATGTGTAAAGGCATATATAAAGACACATACACCATACATATTTACAAATAATTCATAAACATATATCACATTTCAACATTCAACTGATAACACAACTAGTCTGCTGTCTGTAGCTTGAATACAGGAAACTACTTAAAACGTTTAATTCAGTAAATTTTGAAATTCACAAGCTGAATCACAAATATTTCTACACCAATTAGTAGATTGTTAGGAAATTTATTTTTTCATCGGTTTAGCAAAAGCAGGCTGGCAGTACCTGGTAATATTGTGTTTAAAATGTAAGCTACCCTGTTTATTCATTCCACATTGTTTATATCCCACTTGTAGTGTTTAATCAGTATTCATATTTGCATTTATTGTGGTTAATTATTAGATGTATTGCTTTTACCCAGAACAGGACAGGAAGCAGGCTTGAATGTCTCACACTGCAAACACTGACCACTGAGAAAGTCGCTGTATGAGGAACACGGGTATGCCGTAAGTTTACAGGTGTGATTCAAAGCGCACAGGTACAAGAAAACAGACCTCTGATGATCACACACAAAATAAGATTTCCCTGTGGAGAAGAAAAGGAATGAGTTTACATTTTAGAGTTTATTTGGAGAGCACTAATAATGAGATGTGTGAGATCATTACATCACATCTCCACTCTGACCTTTCCTACATGTTTTAACTTAACTTACTGACCTGAGAAGATGGTCTTGGGACATCCAGGCTGATCTAATCCTCCATTGGCATAGAAATCAATATGGCCATGGGTTCCTCTAAGGCCAAAGGCTGCAACAGGAAATAGTGTTAGTGCATGGGATTTTTAGGCTATGTTTGGCACACTATCCCCCAGTTTCACAGACAAGACTTAAGCTAGTCCCAGACTAAACTGCATGTTTGAGCTGTCTGAGATGAAAATATCTTGCTCTGAAATATCTTTAAACATGTCAGTGTCATTGTTCTGTTTTAAGATAAACATCTGTAATACTTTCTTAGAAGGCACTTTTGTAAAAGTTGCTTAAATATCTTAATTTAACTAATGCCTAGTCCTGGCTTAAGCTAAGCTCTGTTCATGAAACCAGGCCTATGTAGCCTAACACTATTTTAGTAGAACACACTGTACATATGTATGGAACACTTGGAGGACCTTCCACACGCGCAAAAAAAAGTAAAATATATGACAATTTTTTTTTTTATTCTTTGATTTCGGTAGCATGCATGGTTTCCTCCACTAAATAAAAAAAAGTTATTGCGACTTTTTATTTCACATTTCTGACTAATTTTTTTTTCCTAATCATGTGATATAAACTGCAATTATGAGCTATAACATCAGAATTATAAGATATAGAACTATTACGTGAAAAAACTATTGTGAGTTATAAAGATAGAATTGCAACTTTGCAGTTTTATTATACTTTCAATAAAATTACAAATTTAGCAAATTTATTATACTTACAATTCATATCTGTGTGCAGCACATCTACAAACTGGGCATCAGTTGGATCAAGGCGTTCCTCAGAGGGAGCACTGGCAAACATTGGCCCTGCTGGGTCCAGACCTAACGTAAGCATTTAGTAAACAATATTTATTGGACAAGTTTAACTAACTGAAGATGTTACAACTGATTTAATTTCATTGGCTTTCACCTGTTATTCTGCCCACCCGTCCTTTCAGCTTTGCCCCAATGAGCCCAGCCACATGGGCGCCCAGGCTGACCCCAATCAGATGGATGGAGTCAAGAGATGCTCCCTCTTTCTGAAAGTAACACCATATTGATTAAATTGGCAGACAGTACAGACCAAAGCTATTTCCAAGCTGAATCGCTAATGAAAGACTACTGACCCTACCTCCATATTCTCTATGAAGCCGGTGATGTTCACAGCCGTACCCCGTGTGTTGGCCACAGCTGTGAAGTAATTAAGATTGGCTGCCCCTCTGTTCCAATCCACTACCAGGATGTTCATGTCCTTCTGTGCCGCTAACAAGTGCACTATGTGGTTGATCCAGATAGGCGGAGCACCCGTGGGTCGGTATCCATGTATGACAAAAGTAGTAGGTCTGGTTACATTAAACAGGGGTTCCTGGGTGAAATTATGGTGCGAGAGCTCCTGACCACACTCGAGGTTTGCACGGGTGTAGAGCAGCAGGCGAACGTACAGGTAGGTCCCCATGAAAGACTCATGGAAATCCAGATCGGTGAAGTTGTCGCACTCACTGTCTTCACCTAACGACAGAAGACATTGGTTTACTGGTCTGTGTTTTGAAGTATGTGTTTGTGTGAAAGAGATGAAGTTGTAAACTTTTGAACTGAATAGTTGTTATGGCTTTTTATAACTTTGTTTCAAATAAAAATGTTTACTTAAATAGCTGAAAAAATGTATTTATTAAAATTGCTAAAAGTGAAAATAAATAGGATGCTCATAGAAAAATTTCAGAAAATTAAATTCAAATAAAAGTAATTAAAAGTTAATGTTATTCATATTAATTTATAATGATTAATATTTATTAGTAAATATAACCATAGTAGCCTATATAAATTATACTAACATAACACTGCAGTATGGACATTTATTTAAAACAAAATATTGTACACACACATAATAAGCAATAATTTACAAAAAAAAAATAATCTGATGTTACACGTTATTTAATATTTTAATAATAAAGACATAAAATAGTTTGGACAATTTCTGGTTGTCAATTCAGATGGCAAGAGACAACATTAAATGGGTATTCAGTGCATGATTAGAAATGTATTTGTTTTTTTACTTTTTACATTTTTATTATTTTTTTTTTTTATTATTATGAAAATGTTAAATCACAAAATACTTCCAGAGGCAAAATGTTCAAAGTAAACATTTTCCTATTTTTGTGTTCTTCATTTAGCCTTCAGTTAGCAAGCTAATCCACAGCTTAGCAAATATCTTAGCATAGTGCTAGTTGGCTCTTTTGATTAGTTAAAACAATACCAAGCACACTATTATAAAAAGACATCATTCAGATTCTTTAAATGTGGAAAAAAAGGTCAAAAATGGTTCAGAAAAGCATAGCTAGAGTTCTGAAAATAGTTCTAGCATCTAGCATAGTGCAGTGAAATTCATACATGTGCTCTGTGTTTTGCTTCCTAGTTTCCACAAATGCCTTAGTCAAAATATTGCCACCTTTGATTTTCTGGAAACTGCTGATAACAATTCATTTTGTTCTGTACATTTTGTACAAACTCACAAAGGTTTATGTCATCTCTATTCTTGTTTTTTTCCAAAATCTTTAGAGGCTGATCCACAAGTAAAGCTGGATTTTAGCGACCCAGTTCCCGTTCATCTTGCTGTGCGTCATCTCCACTAAACACGTTTCATTCTTGCATTTTTCTTTGCCATCAACCTGCTCAATATCCTTTTGATCATCCTGCAGATCCTTAGTACACGGTATGATGTGTCCACCTTATATTTAAGCCATACAACCGCTCAGGTTTTCCATGTAGATTTCAGACCCTAGAGGTCATCTGTGCTCCGTAATTAGCCCGCACGTAAGTCACAATTGGATCATGCTTCTATAAAAAAGCAGATCATCCCACCTCTCCTTCCACATGTTTCCCTGCCCCCTCCTCTTCCCCCGGTAAAAAGATCTGAGATGATTACAGGTGTCAGTCACATGAGCTGCATGGGGGTTCTTTGTATTTAACCCTCTTTCACACTGATCTGTTATGTCTGCCATCTGCAAGCATTACCCATTACACACGTCACTCAATAAGTAATCAAAGTTAACCTCGTATCTTCCTCTAATTATTCTTCCAAATCCAGTTATAAGTTTATGTGTATGTTTCTCAACAAAGTGAACATGCACCTTTTTGAAACATAGGAGGTTTCCAATCTAGTAATGTTTGGGTTCAAGCTGTAGTTGATTTATATGCATTTATTGGGACTTTGAGACTTCCAACATAAATTCTGGAAACATTGGGAGACACTTAAAGTGTCTTAAAATAGTTGCATAAGACATCAACATAAATGTTATTTGAGGTATTCAATAGGTCATTAGGTCAACAATGTTGTTGAAGCATAGTTGAATGCAATAAATACAAAATGGAAAAAAAAAAGATTAGTAAAAATGTCCATATAGCTCATTCATAACTAAATATTTCAAAATGAGAAGTATTCAGCAGAGTTCTCAGATAATAAGAGTCAAATTAGATCAAATGGTTAACCAAATTAAATCAGCAGTGCAATCTGCTGTACAGAGCCCTATCTCTTACCTTTACAAAGCATGAAGATGCTGAGCAAAATCAGGAAATGCCACAGAGTCATCCTCACCACAAATGTGACACAAGGAATATCAAGAAACAACATTGGAGTACCTGTAGTAAAGGAAAGAGCACATGGAGGAGGAGTTGTGGGTGGAGCGAAGGAGATTGAACGAGATCACACAAGCTCACCCTGTGGTTAATAGACTGTGTGATAAGTCAGCAGGCCAGCTTAGGACTTCCAGAAGAGTACAGATCATGAAAAGAAGCAGCCAATGACTAAACACTTTTACAAAGACGGTTCATCCAAAAATGAAGATTCAGACTTTTATTCACCTCAAGTTTCAAATTCTTTTAACTTTGAGGGGTCCATACATAGAATGTCAGTGGAATCCAAAGTTCTTTGAACCATACTGTTCTCCAGAATATCTTCAGTGTTTGAAAGTCATGTAGATATTTCAAACAGCACAAGAGCAAATAAATGTGAACAAATTATATAAAATTTAGAATTTTTGAGTAATTTTTTGCACACTTTTCCAGTTGCTGCAGCTTTCAATGTCAAGCATATTCTACCCTCTGGTTGTTTTGTTCTGCATTAAAGGGCACAAGGTCACAATAGAGTGGTCCTTCCAAAAGAGCCACATCAGCACAGATATTCATAGTACATACCCTGTCAGCAAAAACACACATGTAATCTTCATATTGCGCCAATATAGAGCATTCTCCAGAGTAAAAACAATGACTCAGAATACATTTACATTGCTTCCCTGCTGTGTGCCTTAAAATCTGGTTTCCTCCAAAATGAAGTTATGCGTGAAATTAGCACTACCCTATATCTTGTAGCCTCACCAACATATTTTGCAACATCTTTGCATTCCCTGCAGGTCCCGTTTGTGTAGCAACAGCACCGGAAATGACTGCGGTACAGAGGTACGTTTCTTTCAAATTCTTCATCAGTATGTGTATATATACTGGAGACTGCAGAAATGAGAGCATTATGACAGTGTGTCTTTGGGGTTCAGGGTCAGAACAGAAGCTGTTTTTGTCTGTGTGAGGTTGAAACAGATTAGATGGCAGATTACAGTAACTACTAAACTGTCCACCCATTCCTGTATGTAGTCAATCCTATTATGGGACTCACCGATCAGGACTCATTGTACCCATTTTTTCTGCATCAGGCTGAAAGATGACTGCGTCAAGGGTTAAACAGTCATTCTGTCAGGCGATCATGTTCTCTGTGTATGTGTGTACTTATAAGTACGTATACTTATAAGGCGTAGGCATGCACAATTAGATTTAAATAAATTTTATTCTCATACTTAGTTAAATGTACACAAAATTTTTTGATCAGATCAGAGTAGAATATAGCTTAGCCACATTATTTGATCATTTAATGAGGTTATACAAAGAAACATATTGAATGAACAATACATTTTAAATATGTACGAAACCATGCAAAGTGCCAAAAATCTAGAACATAAGACTTAATAACAATGTACAGTGATATTTAAAAATTAATCATTAGTTCATTCCTAGGTCACCTTTTCATGATATTAGTGATGAAGTCAATAGGAAGAGGAAAGACGATAGTTGAGTTCCTTTCCGAGGCAATCTCAGTGAGTGTCTGCATATAGCGCAGCTGAAGAGCAGACGGAGACTCGGACATCACGTTCGCTGCCTCCTTCAAAGCACGAGAGGCTTTCATTTCTCCCTCTGCTGCGATCACCTGTTTATGATAGATTAGAACACACTTCAAGCACTTTACCATCAATTCATTTTTCATATAAATACACTCCCAATTCACAGTCTGGCCTCTGGCACACACCTTTAATTACTCTGAAATTTCCAGTAAGCAAACCCAGTTTGTTTTTCCGCTGTACTTTTCCATAGTGTGAGGACATAAAGACTCAGGTTTCCAGTCAACAATATGACTCACATTATTGTAATGTTTATTGAGAGTGTTTTAAGACGAGGTCAGGTTCACTGAACTATTGTGTACGGATGGATTAAAAATAAAAGATGAATGGTGGATGAATAAACTATGAATGACACTTTTCTTTCATGTAGATTATTGGTCAATTTATTTATAAATGTAATGAAAAGAAATATATAAAAATCAAGAAATAATGCTAAATAAGAACTTATGATGTATATATGTTTGTGTATATATGTGTGTGTGTGTGTTACATATATATATATTAGTGCTGTCAAATGATTAATCATGATTAATCACATCCAAAATAAAAGTCTTTATTTACATAATATATAAGTTTATGCTGTGTTTATTTATTATGTTTAAATTAAAACACACACGTACAGTATATATAAGTATTTACATGTTAATGCATTTATATATTGATTTTCTTATATTTAATATTATATCTAAATATATTTAATAAATAATCATAACATATTTTCATTAAATATATCCATGCATGTGTTTGTATTATATATATACTTAATCAATATAATAATTATAGATATATGTTTCTCAAGAAGGAAAGAAATATTTACGCGTGTGTGCATGTGTATATAATTAAATTATATAAACTAAATTAGCTATTAATAATTAATTAAACATATTAGCTCAATTATGTGTGCGTGTGTGTGCATATGTAAATTATTTTTTCCTTCTTGAGAAATATATGTACCTATCATTTTTATATATAAAATATATATATAAACAGTGTATATATATATATATATATATATACACACACACACATGCTTGAGCTAATTTAATATAATATAATTAAGTTAATTAACTAATTTAATTTATGCAATTTAAATTATATATAATTTAAATTACATTGTTATATATAATGTTAATTACAGAAAAATAATTGAATTAGTTAATTAATGTAACTATATTATATTTAATTAATTCATGAATTATAATTATATATCAATTATTATGATAATATATTAGAATCATATAGAAATATAAATCAACACACAATTTACATTTTTTGCAATTAAACAATATATAAATATATTGCCGCTTCTGTAAAAGGGTCTCTAACTATATTGTGGTCAGTCATCACCAATAATAAAATAGGCTAATATCTTGCCCTGCAAGTGCTTTACTGGTCTGTAGGTCGTGTTTTGGAAATTGGTGGGCTTAAGGGGGTTACAGTTCATTTACACTTCATGAGCGTATCTAAAGGGGCTGCAGGTGTTCATCCACCAATCAAAGAACAGCGTCTCTCCCCAGACAGACTGAACACAAAGCTGCAAAGCTGATAAGGCTAAACTTGGCAGGCTTGGCCGAACAGACAGTATAGCATGTGTTTGTGAAGCATGTAACAATCTTTCAGTGCTCAGACACCCACCTTGGCTCTGGCGTCTCTGGTGGCCTCGGCCTCAGCTGCCATGGCTCTCTGCAAAGTGGTGGGCAGTTTAACATCTTTAAGCTCGACCCGTTCCACTTTGATACCCCAGTTCTTGGATGCAGTATACAGCACAGCCTGTCAGGCAAAAGATGAAACGATGAACAGTTTTTATTTACATTTTTAAATATATATATTTTTTTATTTAATAATTTTAAGCACTTATATGCTCCTATCCAGATTTTTTTTTAAATAGGCTACTCTTAAAAATAAAGATTCCAAAAATAATGTTTCTGCAATTATGCCGTAGAGTTCTCCCAAAAACCCTTTTGTGGGATGGTAATATTACATATATGTTAAAGGTTCTTCATTGACCCATATTTGCCAATAAGGACAGTTTTATTTTAGGAGTAAAACAACAAAAGATTTAAAGCTGTTTTCAGGAAGGGTTATCTTACTTCCATCTGTTCAGACATCTCCTCACGATCTTTTAAGATGTCTGCCAGACTCTTAGTTCCCAGCATGTTTCGTAATGTTGTCTGTGCAATCATCTGTGTGGCACGATTAGCATTCTCCACTTTGGTAATAGAGACAGTGGGGTTAAAGACACGATAGTAGACCACCGCGTCTACCATGATAGTCACAGAGTCTTTGGTCAGCACCTGAGAACATGATACATGTTACATTATTACACTCATATTATGTATTAATTGAGAAAAACATAGAAACAAGATTTTCAAATGAATCACTCACCTCCTGTGGAGGTATGTCAAAAGACACTGTTCTTAAATCAACCTTCCTAAATGTGTCCACACATGGTATAATCCAGAACAAACCTTTGTTTGAAGAAATGCTAATTACAATTGAGCTAAGCAAACATTTTTTAATCAGTTATGATTTTAAGAAAAGCAAATAATTACCAGGTCCTTTAGCACCACCTAGGAGTCGTCCCAAACGGAAAATAACTGCTCTTTCATACTCCTGGACAATCTTTTGACCAAAAGAAATACATACATATATACACACACACACATAATGAAGTATTAATTTTCACTTCATTTGATTACCACTGTTATATTATTTTTACTGTTTAATGATGATTATCATAAACATAATAATAACAACAAGAACAAACTGTTTATAAATAGGTTTAACATTAGGTAAAAGGTTTACAAAAAAAACTTACCTTCATACAAAACCATACAGAAACAGGAAAAGTAAGAAAGACGAAGAGGAAGGAGAAGACTGTCAGGAGGTGTCCACAGAACCCAGAGCTTCTGGACTGATCACCATCTGAAAAAACCCAAAAGCAAGAAGTTAGTCTTAATGGCATCAAATTTATCTGAACAAATATATATAAAAAAGAAAGAAAAAGAAGCCAGACAAACCTGACTGGAGTATGACTTTTGTGTCACTCTCTTCTATTTCAGTTTTGTTCCGGGACATCTCACTCTGAGAAGACGGAGCTATAGACATGGTTAGCAGTTATTGGTGTCTGCTGTACTGATGAAATATAGTTTCAGTGAGATATTTAAGGTGATTTAAATATGCTCTCTTTTTCCATTACCGCCCATTTTCACACACAACACAACATGGAACCTTTCATGGCAGGTCTCTAAGCAACAAAACTGAGTTCATGTTAAACCTGAAAGTCGATTACTTGTTTATACTTCTTATTTGAATGAGGCCTTATCATATATCATCAATATATAATCTTTTTGTTTATACATTCTATGGAACAACTGTTTTCTCTTTCTGTTCAGACGCATAATGTATTTGAGTACAGAATGCTAAATAATATTTTTATTAATTTAAAAAAACTAAAATTACTAGTCTAGTTAATGTACATTCATTACGTCAAACCTATATATATATGAACTAGGAATAAACAATACATCTACAGCATTTATTAATCTTAGTTAATATATAGAATTAATTACAAAAAAAATACACAATTGACAAAAAAAAACTGAAAAGGTTTACCCAACAAAGTGATTGACAGCTTGGAAACACGCCCACAGCCGCGAGCGCTGCTGTCATTGGCCATGTGCGCGTGCTGCACTCATGCTGTTTATGCTTCGGACGCGGTTTAGTTCCGCACAGAAAGCGTCTTTTAATTACCTGTCAGATGTCAGAGGATATTTAAACCTAAATGTCGTCGGCAAGTATAAGTGACGTATAATTTAGACTATTTCATGTGTTTTTCTGTGAGGTGCCTTTGTTCCAGCTGGATGAGACGCAGATGCAGTCATTTACACGCGGCAAGACATTATATTGTTTTCAGACGCTGCCACCTTTACTGAAATGAGGTAAGCACAACTTTTACTGATGTTTTCTTTTTCACACGGCATAAACTGAATTTCTCTTACTTTTAGAATGTCAAGAGAACACCAGCAGTTGAGAAGTTTGCGTTATTGTAGTCAAGAATTGATATTTCACAATTAAATAAGTTTTTGTTTTTTAAACTGTTTTTCTTTGGAAATACCCATTAATTTTTTCTTTTATATTTCCAAACCAATATCGTTCCTCATAACTGTTTTTAAATTGATAAATCTATTGATTCACTGCAGCATTTAATATATTCATATTATCTTCCACCACTGAATAAGACTAAGATTTGTGTTTCATGCTCACAGTCAAAAGGGAGTCTTATCTATATGATCCGCATTTTGGATAAACAGGTAAGCCTAAGCCAATAAGTGGGGAGGTATTCAATGTTATCATCACACCAAGCTTTAACAGGTTTTTTTTTCTGTTTTCAGGGTGGTTGTAATGGGCCACAGGGGACCGCTGCAGTTGTCTGATCTTTGCAAGCTGTATAATGAGGAGTCTGTCCACACCCTATCCTCTGTGTTTGAGAACGAATGGGAAAAACAACAAAATTACAATGAGGTAACTGAAGATGCACACCAGTAGCTGAGGATAAACTCCTCTATTGTACTTGTTTTCATTGTGAAAAGCATGCTTTGAATGACATTTATTGTTAATATTTAATTCATACAGAGGTTGGACTTAGAAGAGGATTCTGGTAGAGAGTCACTGCTGGTCTCCAGAAAAAACAATACTGGTTATTCTCTCCTTTATGCAATATGGGTGACATTTCGTCCAGCCTTAGTCAAAGCTGCACTTCTGAGACTGTCAACTGATATTTTTAGTATTTTAGTTCCTTTGACACTCAGGTATGACTGTGATTCTTAATTATTTTGTTAAATAATAGTTATTATTTATTATATAACTATTATTATTAATAGTTATATTGTTAAATATTATAACAATTTTCTGTTTCAATATTACATTCCAGAAAATAACTTGAGCATTTAGGCATCAATAACAATTGTTAAAATCACCAAATCAGCATTTCTAAATGATCGTGTGACATTGATGACTGCAGTATTGGCTGCTGAAATTCTCTGTTTTTCTACATGTTTTTTAACCTCAGGTGGGTGATCCTGTTCTCCGAGAGACAGGCTGTGTTTGACTGGGCAGGATACACACATTCTCTGGTGGTGTTGGGAGCAGTTTGCTGCTGCGCTGTTTCTCAGCATCACTTTGAGAAACATAGTAGGATAATTACAGCCAATGCACAAGCGGTTCTAACTGGCTTCCTCTACAGGAAGGTAAAGGTCTTATTAACTGTCTCATTATCTCAGTCAGTATGCCTTCAGTAGAAAAACACAAAACCCCATGAAACTTATTTTTTTTGTCATGTTACATAGAAAGTATATTAGTTTCTTTATATATTAAAAGGAATGTCTTCTTTATTCCATGCTTCATGTTCTCTCCATTTCACCCCACTTCTATACATTTAAGACATCGTCTTTTTCCCATAGTTCTCAACAGCAATCAAACACCACTCAGGGGACAAATGTATCAAGTGAGGTTGAAAATGTGACAGAACTTGTGGTCACATTAGCTTGTCTTTGGTCCACTCCCCTGAGAGTCGCTCTCTGTCTGGGCTTACTGTGGGGAGAATTGGGCCCAGGAGTTCTAGTGGGGGTTGCATTGCTACTAGTCCTCATCCCTGTCAACTCTGCAGTACAGCACAAAGCCAAACAGCTTCAGGTTAGTAAGGTCAGACTGCTCAAGAATTCCTTGGGTGTTTGCATGTTTAATATAAGAGATGAAGCATGTTCAGTGTATTTCTGGATGCTGATATGTGTTATAATCATTGTTTGTTGTTCCTCAGAGAACTCAGTTGATCATCAAGGAAAGGAGTGAACAACTCATCGAGGAAATGTTACATAAATACCAGGTCTTTTTTGTTTTCCTAATCCTCACATGTGATCCTGACATTTATAGACCTAACTCGCTTGAATTTATTTTAATCCTAATCAGAGCTGATTCTAGGATTTCAGTTTTAGGATGGCTCAGTCAAATATCTGAGCTGATTTAGATTGTAGGAATATTTCCTCCCTTAAGTACAAAAAAAACAAGCTCAGTTCTTGCTTGAATTACTAATTTTTAAAGTCACCATGAAATCAAATTGACAGTTACTGACACAATTTTCTTTTTCAGACAATAATAAAGGTGTGTTTAACATGTCATTGTTTTTGATAAAAATGTAAGTGCCCTTGTCATCTTTTTTATTATTAATTTTCCAATAAAACAAATACAAACACTAACAATAAAAACAGTCACACAAACAACATCCCCCCAACTACTGCGTGTTAAATAGCAGATCCCTGAAAATAATTTTCTATCCCGAACATAATTAACAAAAAATGTCACAAAAAGAGGAGCCAAAGCTCTTTTAAAATAAAAGATCAGAGTCTTTGTAAAAAAAAAATGGAGAGGTTGTGTCCTCGTAATCCTTAACCAAAATTAACCTCTCCTTTTTTGCAACAAAATCTCTCTGATCTCATGCATCTGCATGAGAACGAAACAATAATTCTTGCCCTTCCAGCAGTTATCAAACAACAGCAATTCCCGATGGACAAAATCAAGTCCTGCTCAGCACTTTTTCTTCTGTGAGAAGCCATTGCTTGGATGTTAATGTAGGGTAAAAAAGACAGTTCTAACCTGTAAAAAAAAACACACACACACACAATAGCATCTCTTTCACAGTAATTATTTTACTTAATTATTTTCACAGTAATTTTGCTTGTTCAGTGTTAAGTTCCATATTGGCTCTCCACATACAAGGCATTGATATTTTGAATATATTTGTATAATTAGAAATTATAGAAAATAGTTTGCTGTTATGAAAATGTTGATGTCTTCTTTAAGTATGTGTCATGTCATATTACAGCAAAAACTGAATTTTCAAAGTGAACAGTTTAAAACAAATGAAACATTGTCGAAAAATAAGAAATGTAGGGTGTGGACTTGGTTAAGTCCTTTAGTTGTTGAATGGATGCAGGCAGATATGTTTACAATGAGATCAATTACATGCAAATAAGTGAATTGTAAGGTGAACCGTCCTGACTTAAATCTGTCTTTGTGTAGGCACTTAAGTTTCTCACGTGGGAGTCTTGGTTCCATCAAAGAGTTACAGAGTCACGGGCCACGGAGCTGGAGATGCTAAGAATTCTGGGATATCTGACAGCATTTTCTATGCTCAAATCTATCTGTATACCTTTCCTGGTGGGTGTATGACATTCAGGACAAATACCTCCACGAAAAGATTGATACCGCTTTACCAGATTCATCAGCAGCATGGGCTGACCATCAGGTTTTTTTCTAGTGATGGTATATAATCATGATATTTCATATCCTTTCAAAAATTCATTTTTTTGTTTTTTTACTTTACTACTGCTAAACTACCCTCTGAATTTGAGTTCAAATTACCTTGCCTCTCTTCTCCAGATGCACAGGGGCTTACTAAGTAAACAAATCCACAGAGCTCTGAGATTAAAAGTCTATCATAGATTACAACCTGAGGTCAGAACATTTTGGTCCCCACTCTTTTATAAGAATGGAGATGACCTGTCACTGGACAGTTGAACCTAATATCTTTATTGACCCATATTTTCCAAGCTTTTTAACTTTCTGTGCAGGTTGGCTTCTCTAGTATTGGCGTTTTTGTGCTGGTGGATGATGGGAATGTTCTCACACCGTCTCAGATCTGTACATCCCTCTGTTTCTTCAGATTGCTCCGCCCACCACTGCTGGAGCTCCCTGGGCTCTGGTGTGTTTTCAAGCAGGTAGCATACGTGTGACATAACATCAAAACAAACTTTACTGAAGATATTACATCTTAAGTTTCTTAGTATTTTCTTAGTATGTTTGTTCAAATAAATAAAACTCAGCATAATTTATACAGGCACAGCGATCTGTTTGTAATCTGGAGAAGATCTTTCTTGCAAAGGACTTGGGCACCAGTCAGTTTACTACAAAAGGTAACATCACCATATATGTCAACTTACTGATGCATTGAGAAACAAGTTTTTTTTGGCTGTAAGCTGTAAAGTGTTACTCGGTCATGTGTTATAGAAGAGCTTCCATCGGATGGCTTCCAACAGCCATGTGACAGGTAAGTTTATACTTGTTTATTTGGATTTTATAACATTTATTCATTGTTTCATTATGTATTGTAATTAATCTATTGAACAACCTCATGTGAACACGTACCCCCAGTTTCACAAACAAGAATTAAGCCTAGTCCTAGACTAATAAATAAATGTAAATGTGAGCTGTTTCAACTAAAAAAAACTTGCACTGACTGATTTTGTTAGTTTGATAGTTCACCCAAAAATTAATAAAATGTTGTTTATCTGCTTACCCCCAAGGCATCCTAAATTGTAGGTGACTTTGTTTCTTCAGTAGAACTCCAACAAAGATTTTTAACTCAAATTGTTGCAATCTATTTTCTATATAATGCAGTCAGTGGACACACGCACAGACAAATCCAAATTAAACCTTGTGGCCCGCAATGATACATTGATGTCCTAAGACACAACACGATAGGTAATATCGGACTCATTCCCAACATCCGGCAGGTGATGCATCAATGTGCTTTGTCACACAGATATGTGTGTGTATATACAATAGATGTACAGTATACATAGATCCTTATGTATTGCGGCCTATAGAAACAGTCGCTAACGAGGTATCTATGTAAATATATTTATGTGCCAGAGCATGATGCATCACTTGCTGGATGTTGTGAAGGAGTGGTATCACAGGTAAAAATATATAAATACTGTTCTGTTCCTTGCACAAACCAATCGTTTTGTGTCTTAGATCATCAGTTTTATCATCAGTGTTTCATTTGGATTTTGTTTGTTTTCTTTTCTTTTTTTTTCAAACGTCTATTTTTCATTTTTGGGTGAAATATACTTTTTAGGTACATGCCAGTAATGCTTTTTTGTAATGCAAGTTTATAAAAATGACTTGTCCTTATTGAAATATTGCCTAATCCTGGCTTAGGCTAAGCCCTATCTATGAAACCGGGCCTTAGTCTGTTAAGACATTTTCATGTCTCATAGTTCAAAACAGTAAAGTAATCATACTATGAAATATTATTACAATTTAAAAAATGCTTTCAATTTCAATCCATTTCAAAATATAACTTATTTCTGTGATCAAATCTGAAATTTCAACCAGCATATTAGAAATACAAATGTTTGTGTGCATGTATCCTCTGACATTTGGTTACACAGAGTCCAAAACATTGATTGGATAAAGCACAGTGCGTGACCTGACCCGTCGCTCTTGGTTGTCCAGTACGTTTCCAGAATTAATATATTACAATTGCTTTAATCCAAGACAAACATCAGTGCATTTAAGAGCATTAGCAGTGCTTCTGATTTTAATATCTTTCTGATCCCCCTGAGAGAATGTATCATGCTTTTCTTACACTGTGTTCTATGCACTGGAGTGGCCTTTGTGGTTCAGTTATTAAGGTTAGTGCAGGTTAAGAAAGGATGATATGCACAGAATCACAGACAGGGTTTGCCGGTCACAGGATAGTGGGTACCAGTAAAATCTTATGGGAAAATTGAGCAGGGCTTTCTTTTTGTCCCACATTAATTAGCCGCTTGTTCTTTTGCTGCAGTTTTACCTCAAATACACTGTATCTTTGTAGTCTAAATATTTTTAATGTATTGATTTTTACAGGTGTGAAGATAAGCACAGTAAATCTGATGAGAAAAGTCATCACCATCTATCCCAAAAAGTATGTACCAAAAATAATTTTAACTGATTTTAAATTATTTGAACATATTTATAATATTTAAGTAATTTATCTTCTTAAATACACACACATATACAAATTATAGATATCTGTGTGTGTGTGTGCACTTGTACAGCTATCTTTGAGAGGGCCGGTTTGAGTTTTTGACCATCAGAGTGAGGACAATTTTGTAAAGTGAGGACATTTTGGCCGGTCCTCACTTTCTGAGAGCCCTTT